>JAUCMX010000003.1:24327002-24747373 GCA_033459395.1 Hemibagrus guttatus | reverse complement strand
CATGTCCAACATTCTCCTACCAATATACTCACTCTCCCTCCTCTGAACATGTCCAAATCATCTTAATCTGGCCTCCCTAACTTTGTCCCCCAAACGTCCAACATGAGCTGTCCCTCTGATGTACTCATTCCTAATCCTGTCCAATCTTGTCACTCCCAAAGAGAACCTCAACATCTTCAGCTCTGCTACCTCTAGCTCTGACTCCTGTCTCTTCCTCAGTGACACTGTCTCTAAGGCATACAGCATGGCCGGTCTCACCACTGTCCTGTACACCTTCCCCTTGATTCTCGCTGATATTTTCCTCTCACACAGAACTCCCGACACCTTTCTCCACCCATTCCAACCTGCCTGCACTCGCTTCTTTACCTCTTTCCCACACTCTCCATTACTCTGGACTGTTGACCCCAAATACTTAAACTCCTGTACCTTCTTCACCTCTTCACCCTGTAACCTTACTGTTCCACTTCCCTCCCTTTCATTCACACACATGTACTCAGTCTTACTATGACTGACTTTCATTCCTTTTCTCTCCAGAGCAAACCTTCACCTCTCCAGGTTTTCCTCCACCTGCTCCCTGCTCTCACTACAGATCACAATGTCATCTGCAAACATCATTGTCCAAGGAGACTCCTGTCTGACCTCCTCTGACAACTGGTCCATCACCATAGCAAACAGGAAGGGGCTCAGGGCCGATCCCTGATGCAGTCCCACCTCCACTTTGAACTCCTCTGTCTGACCTACAGCACACCTCACCACTGTCCTGCTCCTCTCATACATGTCCTGCACCACTCTGACATACTTCTCTGCTACTCCTGACTTCCTCATACAGTACCACAGCTCTTCTCTTGGCACCCTGTCATATGCTTTCTCCAAGTCTACAAACACACAGTGCAACTCCCTCTGACCATCCCTATACTTCTCCATCAAAATTCTCAGAGCAAAAATTGCATCTGTTGTGCTCTTTCTGGGCATGAAGCCATACTGCTGCTCACAAATTTCCACTACCTTCCTTAACCTAGCTTCCACTACTCTTTCCCATAGCTTCATTGTATGGCTCATCAACTTTATCCCCCTATAGTTACTGCCACTCTGCACGTCACCCTTATTCTTAAAGATCGGCACTAACACACTTCTTCTCCATTCCTCAGGCATCCTCTCACTCTCTAAAACCCTGTTGAACAAACTAGCTAAAAATTCCACTGCTGCCTCTCCCAGACACTTCCAGACCTCCACCAGGGGTGTCGTCAGGACCAACTGCCTTCCCACTTTTCATCCTCTTCAAAGCCTTCCTGACTTCATCCTTTCTAATCTTATCTACTTTCTGTTCCACAGAGTTCACCCCTTCTACTTTTTTTTCCCTCTCATTTTCCTCATTCATCAGCTCCTCATAGTACTCCTTCCATCTCCTCTGTACACTCTCCTCACTTGTGAGCACCCTTCCATCTCTATCCTTAATAACTCTAACTTTCTGCACATCCTTCCCATCTCGATCCCTCTGCCAAGCTAACCTGTACAAGTCCTTCTCTCCTTCTCTAGTGTCTAACCTAGTGTACAACTCGTCATATGCCTTCTGCTTGGCCTTAGACACCTCCCTCTTCACTCTGCGCTGTAACTCCTTGTATTCCTGTCTATTCTCTTCAGTCCTGTCCATGTCCCACTTCTTCTTGGCTAACCTCTTCCTCTGGACACTATCCTGAACTTCCTCATTCCAACACCAAGTCTCCTTATCTTCTTTCCTCCTTCCAGATGACAGACCCAGCACCTTTCTCCCTGTCTCCCTGATCACTTCTGCTGTAGTTTCCCAGTCATCTGGCAGCACTACCTGACCACCCAGAGCCTGCCTCAACTTCTGTCTAAATTCCTCACAACATTCCTCCTTTTTCAGCTTCCACCACTTGGTTTTCTTCTCTATCTTTGACCTCTTCGTCTTACAGACCATCAAAGTCATCCTACACACCACCATCCTATGCTGTCTGGCTACACTCTCTCCCACTACCACTTTACAGTCACTAATCTCTTTCAGACTGCCTCTTCTACATAGGATGTAGTCTACCTGTGTGCTCCTACCTCCACTCTTGTAAGTCACTCTATGCTCCTCCCTCTTCTGAAAATAAGTGTTAACCACACCCATGTCCATCCTCTTAGCAAAGTCCACTACCATCTGTCCTTCAAGGTTCCTTTCCTTAACTCCAAACTTGCCCATCACCTCCTCATCACCTCTGTTCCCCTCACCAACATGTCCATTAAAATCCGCTCCTATCACCACTCTCTCACCCGTGGGAATACTCTCCATCACCTCATCTAATTCACTCCAGAATCTCTCTTTCTCCTCTAACTCACAACCTACCTGTGGGGCATAACCACTAACAACATTCAACATCACCCCTTCAATCGCTAACTTCAGACTCATCACCCTGTCTGACACTCTCTTCACCTCCAGGACATTCCTCACAAACTCCTCCTTCAGGACCACACCTACCCCATTTCTCTTACTATCCACACCATAATAAAACAGCTTGAATCCTGATCCTATACTACGAGCCTTGCTACCCTTCTACCTGGTCTCCTGTACACACAGTATATCCACCTTCCTTCTCTCCATCATATCAGCCAGCTCTCTACCTTTCCCTGTCATAGTACCAACATTCAGAGTTCCTATTCTCAGTCCTACACTCTTACCTTTCCTCTTCTCTCTCTGTCTGTGCACTCTCCTCCCTCCTCTACTTCTTCGACGAACAGTAGCCCAATTTCCACCGGCGCCCTGTAGGTCAACGGCGCCGATGGCGGTCATTGTTAACCCGGGCCTCGACCGATCCGGGAAGAAATTCGTACTGACGATTCGCATGGTTAAATTTGGCAATGTTTTACACCGGATGCCCTTCCTGACGCAACCCTCTCTATTTACCCGGGCTTGGGACCGGCACAGAAGTCACTGGACCGTGACCCCCATGGCTAGATTAATATTGTGAGTAGTCTGACCGTCCTTAATAAATAAATTTTGGTCAGTGCCTATAACAGATGGAATTACATTTTTCTAACCTTGCTGCCAAAATTTTAGCAATGATCTTCGCATCTGTATTAAGCAGGGAAATTGGTCTGTATGACTCATATTTAGTAGGAGTTTGTCAGGTTTCAAAATTAAAGTTATTAAGTCTGTTCTCAGTGTGGGGAAATAGGTCATTAGAAATTAAATAAAAAAATAGTCAATACGAGAATGTCCCTTTGTCACTGTAGAGCAGCATGAATATGTTCTTTTAATAGGATTTAATCTCCCCCATGGGTCACACAAGTTAAGTTCTTTAATATAGTCCCCTACCTTTTTCCTAGATTGTGTGTGTGTTGTATCTGAACCTGTTGAGCGATTAGGAGAGATTAGGAGAGAGTCAAGATTAGGAGATATTATACAATTAAAATCTCCAGCCATTATCAGCTTTCCTGGCAAGGAGGCTATTAAAAGAAATAATTTTTCAAAGAAGCTTGGACAATCTATATTAGGGCCATATACATTTGTCAGAACCATACTTTCATTAAAAAGAGAGCCTTGAATTATTACGTAACGCCCTTGTCACGTCTGGCCGCCACTCTCGCTCTAGCGGGGCTTGAACCCGGACCTCCGTGGTGTGGCGTACACCCGCACGCCATGAATGAGCAGGCCCAAACGCAGGGATTTAGTGAAGCACTGTTTTTTATTACATACACATGATACAAGGGAAAGACGAACATAACACGAGACTCCATGGTACATTAAACTAAACTCACAAACATAACCCCAAACCTAACGTAACACCCACGGGACAGCTATACACAAAACACAAACAGGCTTCCAGGATTCTCCTGCCAGCGCCCTCCCCGGGCCTGGCCTTTCCACTTTTCATCCTCTTCAAAGCCTTCCTGACTTAATCCTTTCTAATCTTATCTACTTTCTGTTCCACAGAGTTCACCCCTTCTACTCTTTTTTCCCTCTCATTTTCCTCATTCATCAGCTCCTCAAAGTACTCCTTCCATCTCCTCTGTACACTCTCCTCACTTGTGAGCACCCTTCCATCTCTATCCTTAATAACTCTAACTTTCTGCACATCCTTCCCATCTCAATCCCTCTGCCTAGCTAACCTGTACAAGTCCTTCTCTCCTTCTCTAGTGTCTAACTTCGACACCTCCCTCTTCACTCTGCGCTGTGACTCCTTGTATTCCTGTCTATTTTCTTCAGTCCTGTCCATGTCCCACTTCTTCTTGGCTAACCTCTTCCTCTGAATACTATCCTGAACTTCCTCATTCCACCACCAAGTCTCCTTATCTTCTTTCCTCCTTCCAGATGACAGACCCAGCACCTTTCTCCCTGTCTCCCTGATCACTTCTGCTGTAGTTTCCCAGTCATCTGGCAGCACTACCTGACCACCCAGAGCCTGCCTCAACTTCTGTCTAAATTCCTCACAACATTCCTCCTTTTTCAGCTTCCACCACTTGGTTTTCTTCTCTGTCTCTATCTTCTTACAGACCATCAAAGTCATCCTACACACCACCATCCTATGCTGTCTGGCTACACTCTCTCCCACTACCACTTTACAGTCACTAATCTCTTTCAGATTGCCTCTTCTACATAGGATGTAGTCTATCTGTGTGCTCCTACCTCCACTATTGTAAGTCACTCTATGCTCCTCCCTCTTCTGAAAATAAGTGTTAACCACAGCTATGTCCATCCTCTTAGCACAGTCCACTACCATCTGCCCATCACCTCCTCATCACCTGTGTTCCCCACACCAACATGTCCATTCAAATCTGCTCCTATCACCACTCTCTCACTCGTGGGAATACTCTCTATCACCTCATCTAATTCACTCCAGAATCTTTCTTTCTCCTCTTACTCACAACCTACCTGTGCGGCACTAACAACATTCAATCTCTAACTTCAGACTCATCACCCTGTCTGACACTCTCTTCACCTCCAGAACATTCCTCACAAACTGCTCCTTCTGGACCACACCTACCCTATTTCTCTTACTATCCACACCATAATAAAACAGCATGAATCCTTCTCTTATGCTACAAGCCTTGCTACCCTTCCACCTGGTCTCCTGTACACACAGTATATCCACCTTCCTTCTCTCCATCATATCAGCCAGCTCTCTACCTTTCCCTATCATAGTACCAACATTCAGAGTTCCTATTCTCAGTCCTACACTCTTACCGTTACTCTTCTCTCTCTGTCTACGCACTCTCCTCCCTCCTCTACTTCTTCGATCAACAGTAGCCCAATTTCCACCGGCACCCTGTAGGTCAATGGTGCCGATGGCGGTCGTTGTTAACCCAGACCTCGACCGATCCGGTATGAAATTCAGAGTACTGACGGTTTGCATGGTTAAATTTGGCAATGTTTTACGTCGGATGCCCTTCCTATTTATTTGGGTTTTTAATCAGCTCATGTGATTCGGGGGGGGATTTGGCATGGTGGCTAGCACGTTTGCCTCACACTGCCAGGGTTGGGGGTTCGATTCCCACCTCCGCCGTGTGTGTGGAGTTTGCATGTTCTCCCCGTGCCTCAGGGGTTTTCTCCCCCGGTCGAAAGACATGCATTGTAGGTTGATTGGCATCTCTAAATTGTCTGGTGTGTGTGTGTGTGTGTACCTTGCAATGGGTTGGCACTCCATCCAGGGTGTATCCTGCCTTGATGCCTGAGATCGAGAAGAGATCGGTTAAGCAGTAGACAATGAATGAATGATTCAATATGCTATTTTGCTTTCAGTAATTTTGGCACTAATATACTTCCATAGTTACCTTCCTGTCCATTAATTTTTGTCTTTTAAGTAATCCTGTCCATTAATTTTAAGTAAAGGCTCATGTCCTGCTTGAGCTTTAGTTAGACTGAAACATCAAAGTTAAGTTGCACAACATAAATGCACTGTTTAGGTATTATTATTATTATTATTATTATTATTATTATTATTATTATTATTATTATTATTATTACTACTACTACTATTTTGTTTTAGGTTGTTCCATGTTTACCTTTTTTAAAGAAAGTAAGTTTTTTTATTTATATATATGTATTTGCATTTTGAATGTCAATTAAATGCACTAAATTGGTTTAGATTGTATTTTCATTTTTCTAAATAGGAAACAACTTAGTTGTTTGTTTTACGAGACCAATCTTATTTTCTCTTGCATAGTTAGTATTCCTCTTTAATAAAGAAAAAGTACTTCTTATCTGATTACTCGATTAATCGATGGAATAATCGGTAGAATATTCGATTAGTAAAATAATCGATAGCTGCTGCTCTGCTACACTGAATTGATTTTTAGGCTGAGGTAAGCATGTGGTTTTATGGTTTGTGTGTGTCTGTGTGGTAATGAAAATGTGTCTGTAAGTGCCTGAGAAGTGAATCTTTTGTGAAACATGAGGATTTCTTTTTTTTTTCTTTTTGTCAGGTGCCGGAGTGACATTAACTGTCCAGGAGTGCAAACCCTATTTAGTGGACAACAGGAGATCCAAGTCATCTGCAAAGGCAGCAAAGAAAGGATCATGATATCCATGATGATGTGGCACCCTGTGAGGAAAGGTTTGAGCAGACCATAAAAAATAAGGTTAGTGCTCTCTTTCCTCAACAACCAGTGGACAAACCACCATCAGCCAGTCAGCTCCAAGAATCATCAACCAAAAATTCTGAGGATATTTGTTCTACCCCCATTTTCCTCACAGCCATTTCCACATGGCCAATTTTCATGCCAACTTTCAGGAAATCTGATAAAACTAAAAAATAAACAACAATAAGTAACAAAATAAACTCAAATAAATACAACTAAACTAAAAAATAAAAATTAACCGAATTAATAAAATAAATGTGTTATCTTTACCAAGAAATATGGCAAAAAATGTTTTAAAAAATGAATTTGAGAGTGTAATAAGTGTGAGGAAAGAAGATGTTAATCTCAATCTTACACTATAAATACATGTCCTGTACAATAACAGTGACATGCTAGCAGCAGAATACAAACTTATTTGGAAGGTGTCAGTAAATTCCAATTAATTCATTAATTAAGCCTCTCTGGGTTTATCCTAACGAAGCGCTCAGAAACACAGCAGTCTACACAGTAGCTGGGGATATTCAGGAAACGCAGCAAGCAAGGGAACAAAAAATAAAGTTAGATTTAAGGAACAAGGCATCTACAACACACCTCGTCCTGATACTTTAAGCTGAACATGCAGTACAATGCGAACAACATTGCAAACTCAATCAGGAATGTAGGATGTAGGTAGGAAATCACAAACTAAACCCTCACAACTAATCAGCCAGCCTTGAAATACCAGCTCTGTTTCACTGTTTATTAATAATAATTAGGGGTGTAATGATATATCGTAGTACAATATTTTGTGAAGCAAAAATGCCACAATACGCATGGCAGAAAGATGGCGATATTTCTACGAAATGACGATCGTTTAATCCCATAGGATGACCTGCCAAAACGTGACCCACTCTGCAATAGTGTCAGGTGTGCATTCACCGGAGTTACAGAAATCTCTAGAACTGAATGTTAATGTAGAACTGAAAGTTAGCAACATGTGTTCAGCTGGAACTGACATTGAAATAAAGGACGCTCTATACTCTTACAAGTCTGAAGTCTGGTAGCATTTTGGTTTTCCGGTCACTCGACAGGAAGAGGATGGTAAAAGAATTGTAGACAAAACACAAACTGTGTGTAAACACTATTAAAAAAAAGCTGATATACACAACTTCGAACACTACAAATATGATGTGTCATTTAAAACGGCACCACAGCAACAAAGTCCTCCAAACGGGTGCGAAAAAGAGAGTGAAAGACGGCCAAACTTGATACTATGGGTAGCGCTGACATAAGTGAAGCCGAAAAAATAGTAAACCTTCTTAAACCTCTCAAAAAAGCCACCACTGTCCGGTCTGATGAAAACAGTGCCACACTTTCACTCATAATGCCCTTGAAGTCCATGATCAAGCAGAGCATGACGCTGCATAAAAAAGAGTCCACGACTGTATCTGACATGAAAACAGCAATCCTGCAAAACCTCTCAAGCAGATACACAGAGGTAGATGATTATCTCATGGAGAGTACTGCCCTGGACCCCAGATTTTGATAGTTCTCCCTGAACCTTCTCCCTGAACAACGTGAAGAGGTTTTTTACCGGTTGAAGAACAAATCAAACAAGTTACAGCAGGTATGTCTGCATTTATTGTGCGAGAATCTGTGCATTTACATGTTTGTTTGTCACTGAATTTGCATTTTATGTGTATCTCTCTGTGCTGACCTTGTGTGTGTGTGTGTTTAACTGAAACTATACCTCAGTCCTTTTTTTTTTAATTTGTGTCTAACTGAATCCATATCCACTTAAAATATTTTAATTATTCGTGTGTGTGTGTGTGTGTGTGTGTGTGTGTGTGTGTGTGTGTAACCAAGTATACTATACCTTTTTAATTTATTTAAATTTTTTTAAGGCTGGTACTGTGGAGCAAACAGAACCGATGGAGGAAGGGGAAATCCCATTGATGCAGCAGATGCAATGCACAGAGCTGAGCAAGAACAGCCACCAAGCAAAAAGACAGCACTGGAAGATCTCCTTGGTGCAACTTTTGCTAAAACAGCAGCTGCCCAGTCCAAAAGCAGGATAGAAGTAGAGATTGACATGTACAAGAAGGACACTTCTATTCCCATAACTAGTTGTCCACTAAAATGGTGGAAAGAAAATGCTCAAATGTACCCACTTCTTTCCTCTCTTGCCAAGGCTTACCTAATAATTCCAGCAACATCAGTTCCCAGTGAACGTCTTTTTTCTACAGCAGAGGATATGTAAATGTTCAAAGATCTCAGCTTTCACCTAAACATGTAGATATGCTGTTTTTTTTGCAAAAAAAAAAGCCTGTGAGTAACCTAAAAAACACCATGGAGTAGAGTTGAACTCACCTGAGCAGAACACCATTTGTTTTATTTTACAGTTTTGCTTTTTGCACTTTTTACTGCTTCAAGAAGTTCTGTCTTAGGTTTCAGCTATCTAATTTTTATGTTAAACTTACTTGAACAGAATACCATTTATTTTATTTTATAGTGTTTTACTGCACTAAGATATTCTGTCTTAGGATTCAACAAAATTAATTCTAATTTTATGTTAAATTATTTTTTTTTTTCAGTGCAAGGCCTATTCAATTGTTAATTGAAATTGACATAGAGAAAGTTTAATTAAATCTCAATGTTAAGTTATGTACAACAAAGAAAGTTCATGAAAATTGTTAATGTTTAGGAAATAAAGCTGTTATTTAAATTTGTTTGATTTTTTCATTTTGTTCAAAATATCGTGATACATATCGTATCGTGAACCCTGTATCGAGATACGTATCGAATCGTGAAGTGAGTGTATCATTACACCCCTAATAATAATAATTAATTATATATTTTTAAAAAAAGATACATTATTGTATGTAACAGACACAGCATCATTAATGCAAAGCATCATGAGTCCTTTTAGATGTAGCCTGTTTAACAGTCAGTGAGTGATTATTATTATTAGTAGTAGTAGTAGTAGTAGTAGAAGTATGAGTAGCAATAGCAATAGCAGCACCAACTTGCATAAGCGTTAGATTTCGAACACGTAATGACTAGTAATGCCGCCATCTGCTGGTCATTAACATTAATCTTACAACCTTTAAGCATCGTCTGGATTTTTCATTCTCTTTAGAAATTATAGATAATTTATTGGCCATGGTGAGAAACGAGTTTAGTCAGGATCAGGTTACCGTGTAAAATCATCACTTACATCATTTTACTGACTTCATGCTCAGATGATTTGAGGGATTTTGGGAAAGATTTTTTCCACCTTTTCTTCATCCAGATTTTTAAATGTATTTTATTTATATGTATATATTTTGTATTGTTTGCTTAAACTCTTTATGCGTGGGCATTCTGATGAGCTGGAACCTTGGAACACTCCCCACATTGTGACGTCTAAAGGAGATGGCTCTAAGTTATATGCAGCTGAAGCCGTCATCAGTATCAGTAAACAAAACACAGCAAAAGGATGAGGTATGTCTCTATCTTCACTTTTATTAAGACCGCAGACTACACATATCCATCTGTAATTCAGAAAAAATATATTAATCTGTCTCATAATGAGTTAGTCAAGTCAGGTCAAATCACTTTTGACAGCTAAATTAGAAATAATGTCAGCTGTTTCACTCACTGAACTTGGTTATCTTTATACTGACTAAAGTCGAAACAAGATAACCTTTAAAACATATTGCAAAGTAATTTACTAACAAAGGTTAGGTAATGATGCTCATTTATTCGTATGACTGACTGAAATTAAAAAGAAACTGAATTAGTTAAAGTAAGTTTATTTTGCTTTACATAGGGGTGATGTGACTTTTTTTCAGTTTTCAGTTCTACAGTAAGGAAAGATTTTCAATGTCGAGGTGGAACTTCAACTATACGCCTCAACAGGAAGCTGTTAGGATTTTTCCCCCTTTTATTATTTGACACTTTTAGTATTTGAAATGCCTAGCAGTCACTGTTGTAATGTCATGTGCTCATTCTTTATAGATGCCAGGATTAATGAGACCTGAGGAAGTTCTGGTAAGCTGTTCTTTAAAGTATTTTATTATTAAATTGCTTTATATTATTAGTATTTAATTGCTTTATATTCATTCATTGTCTACCGCTTATCCGAACTATTCTCGGGTCACAGGGAGCCTGTGCCTATCTCAGGCGTCATTGGGTATCAAGGCAGGATACACCCTGGACGGAGTGCCAACCCATCGCAGGGCACACACACACTCTCATTCACTCACACAATCACACACTATGGACAATTTAGAGATGCCAATCAACCTACCACACATGGTTTTGGACTGGGGGAGGAAACCAGAGTACCCACAGGAAACCCCCGAAGCACGGGGAGAACATGCAAACTCCACACACACGGCGGAGGCGGGAATCGAACTCCCAACCCTGGAGGTGTGAGGCAAATTTGCTAACCACTAAGCCACCGTGCCCGTATTGCTTTGTATTATTAGATATATTTTGATTTTTTAAAAATATGTTTTATTGTGTATATTATAGCGCTCGATGGGTTTGTGTCACTGCAGGGTTTGTGTCACCACTAAAAAACTGACATATAAGTGAACCAACAAATTATTAAGGTTTTGTGGAGAAACATTGGGTCATATTCAGAGTTCAGTTAAGTGTGTAGTGAAGAGGACTTCCGGCTTAAGCATGGATTGAATAGGTGTTAGCTGGTTCGGCTCCCGACCTACTTCAATTATTTCACCGTGTATAACTGATATACACTACCTTAATTCATTTAGCTGGTGTTCTGAATAACGTTGGAACATAGATAAATAACATTATGGCGTCTAGAATGCAACTGCGAAATAAAACTGGAGATACAGGCCTCCGGTAAGTCTGACGACTGCGCCTCTCCCTGGGGATTCGCCCGCTCTACCAGATGTTCTCGAAAGGCTTCGTTCAGTGCTCCTATTGGACATTATGCAAGTAGTCCACTCACTTCTAAAAAATTAAGTAGCAGATGCTCTGTCACCTGTGAAAGCGACTCTGGAACAAGTAAAATCATATTACGAAGACCATGATCAACGTCTTCGTGAGGTAGAGGACGGTCTAAATGATTATAGTGACAGGCTGGTAAATGTTGAGGCCTCTGTGGAAAACGAGTATCTAAAGGAGAAGCTGGATGATTTAGAGAACCGTTCACAGAGGTCCAATATGACAGTGGTGGGCATTCCTGAAAAGCTTGAAGGGTCAGACCCAGTTAAATTCATGACAGACTTTTTTGTACTGGGAAAGGAGTTCTTTGCGAGACCTCTCGTTATTTCACGAGCCCACCGGATCGGACCCAGGCTAAATAACGACGCCAAGGCCAGTCAGAGCAGACCCATAGTATTCTAGTATTCTATATTCTAATATTATATTTTCATTTTTTTCAGGACAAGTACCGTATCTTTCAATTCAGCAGACAAAATAAGGAGGTTTCGCGGGCACAGGGTGTTTTTTCATGAGGATTTTAGTGCAGAGCTGGGTACAAAGTGTGTGGCATTTAAGGATGTGAAATCACGGCTCTACGGGAAAGGGGTCAAATCCACCCTCCTGTACCAGGCAAGGTTACGTATCACCCACGAAGGGAAAACGCTCTGCTTTGACACACCAGAGGAAGCCAGCGATTTTTACTTCTCTCATCGGGGTGATGATTAAAGGTAAAATAAATCTCTCTACACTTCGGATATATTGTCTGTTCACTTCAATCGAACTTGGGCCTGACTTTGACTGCAAATCCTTTTATTCTCCAATCCGTGCTTATTATTAGCCGGATAAAGTTTCCAAAAGGTGACAATTTGTTCCTAACTTTTGGTAGGTGGGAGCTTTACCCAGACTGTACAGGACTTTGATATTTGTTATTTTGAACATTTCTGAAGTTTACTGTTTTGCTACATCTGCGATCATCCTCAGTTGGGGAATTAGATCTAGGATTTATGTTGTTCGTTTTTTTGTTGAGGTTGTTCATGTTTGGTTTGGGATTGGTAGGGAGAGGTTTGTAGTTTACATCTCTAGTTATTGCTTATTGTGCTGGTTGTTGTTGGATCTCCCCACTTACAGTTTATGGTCACAAATATGCCCTGCATACCCTTGATTATTATACTACACAGTTAATATAGGTGGTATAGATGACGGAGGCCATCCTGTGAGGTTTTTGTCATGTCATGTCAGGGGGCTATATGGCCCTGTTAAAAGAGCCAAAGTTTTTTCCCCATCTTAAACATTTTAAACCAGATATAGTATTTCTTCAAGAAACACATCTCAGATCGGAAGATGACAATAGAATCCATAAATCATGGGTCAGTCACATTTTTAATTCAAAATTTAATAGCAGATCCAGGGGTGTGGCAATTTTGGTTAACAAGAGAATACAGTTTTATTATAGTCTCCGGTTCTCTTTTTCAAACTCCAGTTGTTCTAGTGAATGTTTATGCACCCAACTGGGATGATGTCCAATTTGCAAACAATTTTTTGTCATTAATTCCCAAGCTTAATACTCAACATCTGATACTTTCGGGAGACTTGAACTGTGCCATTGACCCCTTGCTTGACAGATCTACCATTAGTAGCAGCACTTCAGATACAGCTAAGGCTTTCTCTACATTTATGCAGCAGAATGGTTGTGTGGACCCATGGAGCTTCCTTAACCCCTCAGCTAAGCAGTTCCCTTTTTACTCCCATGTTCACCATTCCTTTACCAGGTTCTTTATAGATAGCCTACTTATTTCAATGGTTAAGCAAATTGACTACTCAGCTATAGTTGTATCAGACCATGCACCTGTTGTGCTACACCTACACTTTTCTTTAAATATCAGGGAATAACCACAGTGGAAACTCAATTCACTCCTGCTATCCAGCGAAAAATTCTGTGACTTCATCTTGAACAATATAGATACTTTTCTTGAGACTAATAAAATGGACTCAGTGTTCTACTCATTACTTTGGGAAACTCTAAAGGCTTATATAAGGGGCCAGATAATATCCTACTCTTCTTATGCTAATAAAAAGCATAAAATGGAACTGCAAACACTGTCACAATCCATTCTAGACTTAGACAGATTATACTCTCAAACACCAACAGCCGGACTACATAAAAAAAAGTGTTGAGTTACAGACTAAATATAACCTCTTAACTACCCTGTCATGCTAGAACAATTCATATTTAGGACACGCAGTTTTTTCTATGAGTACTGGGACAAATCTAGCCGGCTCCTGGCTCATCAGCTGAAACGTCAAGCTGCCTCTCGTCTTATTCCTCAAATAAGAGACTCCAAACTAACTTTAACAAGCAAACCAAAAGAAATTAACAATATTTTCACCTCATTTTATACCGAGCTATACATTTCAGAATTCCCTTCAGATACAACAGTCATGAAACATTTCTTAGACAACCTAGATACTCCAACCCTACAATCTGAGGAGGTGGAGGATTTAGAGCAAGATCTCGAGCAGGGAGAGATCAGTAGGGCCATCATGGCGATGAAGAGTGGTAGATCTATGGGCCCTGATGGCTACCCTGTTGAATTTTATAAGAAATTCAAGGGAAAACTTCCCATGCCAATCCTGCTTGAAGTGTTTAAAGAGTGTCTGGAATCTGGATCCTTACCACCAACTTTCTCACAAGCGTCTATTTTATTTCTTCTTTAAAAAAAAACAAGGACCCTACTCAGTGTGGATCATACTGTCCTATTTCTCTTATAAATGCCGATATAAAAATTTTAGCTAAGGTGCTAGCCTGCCGCTTAGAACGTGTCCTCCCTACAATAATTTCAGACGATCAAACAGGATTCATTAAGAATCGTCACTCTTCTTCTAATATATGTAGACTAGCCAACATAATGTATTCGCCTGATCCTTCCCCAAGTCCCAAGATAATTGTATCTTTGGATGCGGAGAAGGCTTTCGATCGAATTGAATGGCCATATTTGTTTGCAGCTTTGAAAAAATTTGGTTTCAGCAAGACTTTTGTATCTTGGGTTAAACTTCTCTACCACTCACCTTTGGCGTCAAGGATGCCCACTATCCCCACTTCTCTTTGCAGTCGCAATTGAACCTTTATCGAGGCACTGAAATCAACCACACTGTTTCAAAGAATTAAAAGGGGGGATGTCAAACATTGTTTGTCTTTGTACGCAGATGACCTTACGTTAGTGATCCCATAACTAGCTGCCCCGCTATTATATCACTATTGGATCAGTTTGGAACTTTTTCGGGTTATAAATTAAATCTTCATAAAAGTGAATGCTTTCCCATTAACAATTTAGCTTTGCAGATTAAACAGGAATTACTGCCTTTTCGTTTATCTCCTGAAGCCTTTAAGTATCTCGGAATAAATGACACGCTCTTTCTCTTCCTTGTTCAACACCAACCATAAACCTCAGTTAAAAGAGATGAGGGCTGAGTTGTAGAGGTGGCATAGTCTTCCCCTTACTTTAGCTGGAAGAATATATTCGGTCAAAATGACAACACTTCCAAAGTTTCTTTATTTGTTTCAATCTTTGCCAGTTTTTCTGCCCAAGTCTTTTTTCTGTCTAATCAATCACTCTGTATCCTCCTTTATCTGGGAAAACAAAACTACAAGGGTAAACCAACACATCCTCCAGTGGAGGTGTGAAGTAAGTGGATTGGGTCTTCCAAGTTTTATTCATTTTTATTGGGCATCCAACATACACAAGACACTATATCGGCTTCACTGCCCTGAAACAAACTGGTGTTCAATTGAGTCACAAACGTGTCACTCTTCATCTCTCCCAGCTTTAATATACTCTTCTTTACCCTTCAAAGCCTCTCATTTAGGATCTTTAACCAGTTTCGCTACCACTACAAGTTGACATCAGCATCAATTCTGGGCCCTATTTATAATCATTTATTTCTCCCTTCTACATCGGACTTGTCATTCGGACAGTGGGCAGTCAGTGGTTTGACATGCTTCAAAGACCTGTATACCAATGGTTTATTTAAAGGTTTTGAAGAACTTTGCTGAACCTATGACTTCCCAAGCAAGCACCTCTATAGATATCTTCAGAATCGTCACTTTGTTAAAGATAATTTTCCTTCTTTTCCTGATCTCCCTCCTGCCACGGTTTTAGATAAATTTACTCTCAATTTTAGTACTAAAAGGCTGATCTCCATATTGTACTCTCACCTAATGTCTTTTGAAAACCAAAGCCTGGATAAAATAAAGTCTAGATGGGAAGCAGATCTGGGCATGGGCCTTTTGGAAGGAGGCACTTAAAAGGATCCACTCATCATCACCCTCTGCCGTATTACGGCTTATACAATTTAAAGTTTTGCATAGGGTCCATCTAAGTAAGGTTAGGCTTGCTGGAATATATGCTGGGTCGGATGCTGGATTGATGCTCTCATTCTCCAGCCACCCTGGTACACATGTTTTGGTCTTGCTCTGGACTAGATAAATACTGGGCTTTGGTTTTAGGACTTAGGGTTGTGTTGAGGCCCAGTCCTTCAATAGCAATTTTTGGAACACCAGTTGATACAACAAATGCCACTTTGACTACCAGTCAGAGGGACATCATTGCTTTTATTTCTCTCCATGCTCGTCGGAGAATTTTGTTGAGCTGGAAATCCTCTACCCCTCAGCCACAAGCCGGCTGGAAGGCGTGATGAACACTCAAGGGCTCAGTAAATAAGTTTTACTTAAAATGGAAAACCATTTTGTCATACTTCTGGAATCTGAAGGAATTACCTAGCAGATAATTTGTTATGCGGACACTTGTTTGTGTATGTATGCATATACACGTATATATCGATCTTTATTTCTTTGCCCCTTTTCTTTTATCCGCGATGTTGCAGCTCTGTTTCACAACTTGGCTGATTTGTAATTCTATTGTCTCTTTTGCCTTTTTGACATGCATGGGCTTATGTCTAAATTGTGGTGACACAACTGTGGTAAATTACTTTTGTTCAGTGCAACGTTATGTTTTATTTATTTGTAAAGTTTGTTGGGGGGGTTCTCCCTTGTTTGGTATTTTGTTCTTTTTTTTAAACTAAATGTCAGCAAAGAAGGCAATTCATTGTCTACCGCTTATCCAATCTACTCTCGGGTCTATCTCAGGCGTCATTGGGCATCAAGGCAGGATACACCCTGGACGGAGTGCCAACCCATCACAGGGCACACACACACTCTCGTTCACTCACGCTATCACACACTACGGACAATTTACAGATGCCAATCAACCTACAATGCATGTCTTTGGACCGGGGGAGTAAACCTCTCGTTCACTAACACTAGCACACACTACGGACAAATTACAGATGCCAATCAACCTACAATGCATGTCTTAGGACCAGGGCAGGAAACCCCCGAGGCACAGGGAGAACATGCAAACATTCCACACACATGGCGGAGGCAGGAATCAAACCACCAACTCTAGAGGTGTGAGGCAAACGTACTAACCACCAAGCCATCGTGCCGGTAGAAGAACTATGCAGCATCACATGAGGTTATGAAAACATTTAATGTTCCGGGGGATAGATATTCAGTATTGAACTCTGTTCAAAACATGAGCTATACAGATGAAAGGAGTAAGCCTCCTGAAGCTACAACTGAGAAAAAACATCAAATAAGAGCTGACATTACTGATACTGTCCTGCAATACATCACCTCTACATCATTCAAGAATCAGCTCAGTCTGCGCATTATGGGTGAGATTGATGCTAAAATAGCAAAAGCAGTGTCCCAGGTTCAAAATAAACAGCATGCAGTGAGATTTGCTACAGCAGGAGATAAGGAGAAGTACTACTCCCAGGAGCAACAATCGAGCAACAATCTGTCCACTCCTGGGTTCAGTGAGGGTGTAGCATCTTTGATTGGCTATGCTCTCATGGAAGTGAGAGAAAAAGTGAAAAATACTTTTACAAGCCACAAACTTCAGACAGAATCACCATCAGCATGCAACACTGTAACAGAAATAGTGGACAAAGTCTTTGAAAGCATGCTTGATTCCTCGATACCCGTGAATGATGATAACTCTCATCTGAACCGAGATGTTAGCACTGATGAGGATTCTAGCATGATTGATACTCTTGCTAGTTGTGTGTATGATGCAGCATCTGAGAGTAGCCTGCACAGCACTGACTCAGGTGTCAGATGCCAGAGTCTATTCTATGAGCCAGAAAGTGAGGATGAAGTGTCTAGCATTACAGATCAGGACATTGAGATGTTAGGTGAGTGAATCCTTTCATGTTACATGGGTTTATAGTCACAGTGAAATAAGATTTTATTAAATAAATGGTTTAATATTACTTATAGAAACCATTGTGTTGTTCTACTGTTCTGATGGATGCCAATTGAATTTGTCAAATGTAATCAAAGCTAAATTTTTGTACACATTGTAGACACTGTGAAACTCCCTATGCAGACTCTGGAGTTGTGCATGACTCCCAAGGAAAATCCACCACTGGCCTGTTGTCCAAAGGATTTGACCAGCCTTCTGGACCTGAACATAAATCTGAGGATGAGTGAATCATGGCTGCCCCTCAAATCATGAGCCGACTTGATGGTCCCTCTGGCCTCAAGCGTCGAATCTGACTCTGATTTGGCTGCAAGTGTTCTCGAGGCCTCTGCTGCTTCTGAGGAAACCACTCCTACCGACATTACCTCTTGAAGGCCTGTCCCTTCACCACCTTCTGGTGATAAGCCGAGTAAGGGAATCTTCTTATGCTACATACAGTGGGGCAAAAAAGTATTTAGTCAGCCACCAATTGTGCAAGTTCTCCCACTTAAAAAGATGAGAGAGGCCTGTAATTTTCATCATAGGTACACTTCAACTATGAGAGACAGAATGAGAAAAAAAAAATCCAGAAAATCACATTGTCTGATTTTTAAAGAATTTATTTGCAGGTTATGGTGGAAAATAAGTATTTGGTCAATAACAAAAGTTCATCTCAGTACTTTGTTTTATACCCTTTGTTGGCAATGACAGAGGTCAAACGTTTTCTGTAAGTCGCCACAAGGTTTTTACACACTGTTGCTGGTAGTTTGGCCCATTCCTCCATGCAGATCTCCTCTAGAGCAGTGATGTTTTGGGGCTGTCGCTGGGCAACACGGATTTTCAACTCCCTCCAAAGATTTTCTATGGGGTTGAGATCTGGAGACTGGCTAGGCCACTCCAGGACCTTGAAATGCTTCTTACGAAGCCACTCCTTCATTGCCCGAGTGGTGTGTTTGGGATCATTGTCATGCTGAAAGACCCAGCCACGTTTCATCTTCAATGCCCTTGCTGGTGGAAGGAGGTTTTTACTCAAAATCTCACGATACATGGCCCCATTCATTCTTTCCTTTACACGGATCAGTCGTCCTGGTCCCTTTGCAGAAAAACAGCCCCAAAGCATGATGTTTCCACCCCCATGCTTCACAGTAGGTATGGTGTTCTTTGGATGCAACTCAGCATTCTTTCTCCTCCAAACACGACAAGTTGAGTTTTTACCAAAAAGTTCTATTTTGGTTTCATCTGACCATATGACATTCTCCCAATCCTCTTCTGGATCATCCAAATGCTCTCTAGCAAACTTCAGACGGGCCCGGACATGTACTGGCTTAAGCAGGGGGACACGTCTGGCACTGCAGGATTTGAGTCCCTGGCGGCGTAGTGTGTTACTGATGGTAGCCTTTGTTACTTTGGTCCCAGCTCTCTGCAGGTCATTCACTAGGTCCCCCCGTGTGGTTCTGGGATTTTTGCTCACCGTTCTTGTGATCATTTTGACCCCACGGGGTGAGATCTTGCGTGGAGCCCCAGATCGAGGGAGATTATCATTGGTCTTGTATGTCTTCCATTTTCTAATAATTGCTCCCACAGTTGATTTCTTCACACCAAGCTGCTTACCTATTGCAGATTCAGTCTTCCCAGCCTGGTGCAGGTCTACAATTTTGTTTCTGGTGTCCTTTGACAGCTCTTTGGTCTTGGCCATAATGGAGTTTGGAGTCTGACTGTTTGAGGTTGTGGACAGGTGTGTTTTATACTGATAACGAGTTCAAACAGGTGCCATTAATACAGGTAACGAGTGGAGGACAGAGGAGCCTCTTAAAGAAGAAGTTACAGGTCTGTGAGAGCCAGAAATCTTGCTTTTTTGTAGGTGACCAAATACTTATTTTCCACCATAATTTGCAAATAAATTCTTTAAAAATCAGACAATGTGATTTTCTGGATTTTTTTTTTCTCATTCTGTCTCTCATAGTTGAAGTGTATCTATGATGAAAATTACAGGCCTCTCTCATCTTTTTAAGTGGGAGAACTTGCACAATTGGTGGCTGACTAAATACTTTTTTGCCCCACTGTAGCTTAGATCTAACATTTTAAAGATTAATTCATGAGAGATATTTTGAGTTATTAAACACTGAGCGTTAAATTATTCTGAAATATTAAATCATAGCAAATTATGAACCATCCGTTCATAATCTTTTCACAATGTTCTCTCTTGTGTCCAAATTGTAGAAGCCCCAAGAGGAGGTGCCAGAAGGTTGACACGTGTTGTAAAAGCCAGTTCTTGCACAGACAATGAAGAAAAGGGCGTTCTTGACCAGTCTCGCCAAAAGGAGAATGAATTCAAGCGTAGCCATTTTCTAACTGCCATAGAAATGAGGACTGGCACAGACGTCAGCGAGGAAGGGATGGTGATCACCATGATGATGCAGCAACCTGTGAGGAAAGGTTTGAGCAGACCTTAAAAAAAATAAGGTGCCTGCTCTCTTTCCTCAACAAACAGCGGATAAACCACCGTCAGCCAGTCAGCTCCAAGAAACATCAACCACGAATTCCGAGGATATTTTTTTTCTGCCACCATTTTCCTCAGAGCCATTTCCTTGCTGATTCTAAACTAAAATATAAAAATAAACTGAATTAATAAAACAAAAATACATTTGTTGTCTCTTTGTTTACCAAGAAATAAGTGGAAATAATTAAATTAGTTTTAAAAAAAAATATGAATTTGAGAGTATAATAAGTGTGAGGAAAGAACATGTTGTCAATCTAAATCTTACTCTGTAAAAACATGTCCTGTAAAATTACAGTAACACAATGGCAGCAGGATTTCAAGGTGTTTAATGCCGTAATTATTGTCTATACTGTATTCTGAATGATATTTTCTCACTGTTTTAATCAAATACATTAAAAATGCATTGTATCGTGATACACACTTGAAGTATAATATCCATGAAATTATTTGACATCTATGAAATTATTAACAGACATAAATCAGATATTTAGGCTGAAAAATAAACACAAGAACAGGAGTTTAAGATGGTATGTATTCAAGTACAATATTTATTAGATAAAATGACAACACAGTAAGAGCCTCAGAGTAGAAACAAGTGAACTTGCAGCTGAAAAAACAATTGTAGGCGCATAAGTGTATGTGAATAAAAAAAATGTATTATTGTGAATGATTGATTGATTGATTAATGAAGTGCTTAGAAACACAGTAATATACACGAGCAATTAGTTGGGGATATTCAGGAAACACAACAAGCAAAAGAACAAAAAAGACAGTTAGATTTAAGGAACAAGGCATCTTATGGACAAGATGCCTCACCCTGGTACTTTAAGTTGAACACATTGCAAACAAATTTATCAATACTTTTTGTTTGGAATGTAGGATGTAGGTAGGATGTCCTCACAAATGAAATGACCTTCACAACTAATCATCCAGTCCTGAAATACCAGCTCCACTTCACCTGATACTTTTAATAAAAACAATAATAATGAATGATTTAAAAAAAAATATTCTTTATATATTTCACATATTTCACTTTCAAATGACAAATTGTTTTATATAATAAAGACACAGCATCAATAATAGAAAGCACCAGAAGCCCTTTTGGACATAACCTATTTAACAGTCAGTGAGAGAGAGCGAGAGAGAGCGAGAGAGACACAATTTAAACACATCCCCTCATAAACACTACCATTAAAAAGAAATCTTTGCTTGGTCTGTAGATCAGAATCCATCTAATTCCAACTGGCATGAAAGACTGATATTCAAACTCCTAAATGAGTGTGCATTAAACAGACTAAAGATCCAATTAGCTGAATATCTGAACAACAAAAACTTGAGAGAATGACAAATTCTTCTAACCTTAACACTAATCATAACACTTTGACCTACAGGAAGTAGAAACAGAACCACATTTTACAATGATGTGAGCAATATAACCATGTAAGTATATATGAATTTAACCATAAATATTCAACTATCGAGAATCCTAAACATGTCCCCTGAGCAGAAACTGAGCTGTGCTAGTCATGCCAATAAAGTCGAGTGTGTGTGTGTGTGTGTGTCTGTTCAGTTTTGTTCTCTGTGTGTTTTTGTCCCATCCATAAGAGCAGTGAAAAATTAGACCGCAACTATCGCGGCATCTGTGTGAACAGTAAATTATAGAAGGTTTTCGAACACCAGAATTTTAACTTCCTCATGAAACACAATGCCTTGAGTAAATGTCAAATTGCATGTGACCACATTTTCACCCCACAAGACACTAATTGATCAATATGTACATCTTAACAAAAGTCAAATTTTCATGCTTTGTAGACTTTTAGAAACCATCTGGCATGAAGGATTATTCCTAAAACTTATGGAGAGTGATGTAGGGGTTAAATGTTATGGTGTAATTAAATCACTGTACACAGAATTTTTTCTCCCAGCAGAGTGGAGTGAGACGGGGCTGTCCAACCCTTTTCAACATATACAGCAACCATTTGTCTGAAATGATAGAACAGCCTCCTCAATGTCTCACTCTACATGATGCAGAAATCAAGTTACTCTTCTATGCAGATGACTTGGATCTCCTGTTCTATACTAAATAGTGTCTGCAGTAGGGTCTGGCACTCTACTGAGTAAAATTGCGCAGGGATTGCGGGCTGTGAAAACAATGGATCAAGGGGTAAGTTAAATTAGTTTTATTACTTAACAGGGCAGTATGAGTTATTTTAGTGTACTGTTAATTCTTTTTGTCTTTTTTGCGTCTGAAATAACTCATTTGCAGCCGCGTTCCAATCGGCAAGTGGTTCGGCAAGGAAACTGCACAGGGAGCAGGATACACACTTTAAAGTGCACTGCGACACGGACCAGAGAAATCGGCAATCCATTGCTCTGTAATAGCCCGGATGTTAAGACCTGAATTTTTCGTTACCTGAATATTAATGCCTGGCTTTTTTTCAACCTGAATATTAATGGCTGAATTTTTACTAGGATACACTGTAGAAATACTGCATCAAAAGTAAAAGTCTGCATTCAAAATCCTACTTGAGTAAAAGTACAGAAATGTGATCAAGAAAATGCAATTAATGCAAGTATCAAAAGTATGTGCTCTCTGAAACTGATAAGTGATCATTCAGTACATTAGAGATTATCAGTAGTATTTGAATGTTGTAGCCAATGAAAGTGCAGCTTGTTTTAAGCACTAGAAACCAGACATTCCTAATACATATAATAAAGATAAATCTAAAAGTCCAAATTATGTGAGATGTTTAGACAGGTAAATACACTTTGGTGAAAAACCTGATACCAGAAACAAGGAGTTTGTATTAAAATTTTAAATGTAAAATCCAAGTCTTTTGTCAACTTTCATTTATAAAAGTCAGTTGTTGTTTTTTTACATAGACCAAGATGGCAATTTGCAGTTTGCTTTCTACCACTGGTAATAGTAGAAAAAAATTCAGAAGTTTCATTTAGCTCACATTGCTTGAGCTTACTGTTAAAAGCGGTCTTTATTGTATTCTACTATTGTTGGGTTTTTTTTTAATGAATCTCATTATTTTTAAGGGAGCTTGGAACCATAACCCTATACCATACCATGCTGAATATATGGGCCATAAGCTTCACCTCGACCAGAATGAAAAACTTGTAATGTTTGGAGTGACCCATGTTTTAGCCATCAATAGATTCAGCAAAAAGATTGTGAGTCATTCCACAATGCCGATCAAAAACAACTTGTCCATCTATGAAGACGTTTTCAGGTAATGTTAAGAGTACCACAGACACTTGTTGATTTTGTAATTTTGATTTGATGTATCAATTTTTAGATGAATTTTTAAAACCTTTTTTATCTGAAATAATGTAAAATAATTTAAACAGACACATTATGACAAATCAACACTATCAAACCCAGTCATATGAAGTGTACATGGATGTAAAACAGAAAATCAACAAATGGTTCTGGTGTGTTCCTGGAAATAACATACACAACTTAAATTAATTAAGAATATTTTAGCAATTTCAATTCAATACACTCTATACCTTTTGTGTATTTAATAAAATGGAGAGAAAAAAAACATTACATGGCCATCATATAACAAAAACATTTATTGCATAGTAAAGCACACAACTCTTGGATTTTAAACATATCCTCCTAAAGTGCCTGCTGTGGAAAGTGACACTGCATCTAATTTATTATACATTCTTAGCAGTAATGTTTGTTCTTCAACTACCAAATAAGTACACCACAACATTAAAACCGCCAGGTGGGTTTAATGTTGTGACCCTGACCGGTCTGTGGCTACACTGCCCCATACACAGTAAACTGCCAAGCACTGTGGCTATGATCAAAAGGCTTTAGAACCTACAGTGCATCGTTTCTTGCTGTGTATGGGACTGTGTAGCCTCACACCAGTCAGAGCCATAATAAAACCAACTGATGGATTTTAATGCTATGGTTGATCAGTGTATGAACACCTACATTCAAAAGTATAACAAACAGTTAACATAAAAAGTGCACCATTGTTGGACAGAAATGAAAATGACATTTTGCACAACTTCAAATAATTGTCCTCCTCTAGCCCTGCAGTGATCACCTATGGTATGTGGGACCAAGTGCGAGTAGACCATGGAAAGGAGTTTAACTTGACACTGTTCATGCAGGAGATGCTGTCACACCATCGCTTCAATCAGAAGAGACTGCCTTATCTACAGATGTCATCTACAAGAGTAAGATTTCTGCACTATCAACAAAAGTGATATTTATATATACTGAAATTCTTTCAAATCTATACTTGTAATAAATTCAAGTGGTGTTTTGTTAAATCAGAACCACACAGTTGAATGACTTTGGCCTGAGATCAACAACCGTGTCAGCTATCCCTTGAAAACAGCCCTTCTCCAGCTGATGGACCAAGAGGAGATCGATATGGATGACAACCTTGTAAGATACTGTGTGTCCAGCCTAACTTGTAGGTTGTGCCACATTGGTCTTACAAGCGTGGCAGAATCATGGAATGCTAATAGGATTCCAGGTAAAATGTGTAGTAGGCAGTATAACTTGAGCACACTGAATCATCACGTAAAATTTTTTGATACACACACTTGTTCTTATGTTAACAGGAAAAGGCATACCAAATCACTTTGCAGAACCTGGGTGTAAGAATTACATCAGAACTCTTGCCACATTCACTTGGGGCTGCAGACCTTTACAGACAGCATGTTGTTAAGTCTGTACTAACAACATACTCCACGTTTGGAGTTGATCCCTTTACAACAGAACAGGACAAGCTAAGAACGTAGAATCATTTTTCAGAGAAATATCCTGATATTTCACATTTGTTTTATAGAGCAGTAACCAATGACTTTGCTCCATACAAAGAAGCCTTGCTTTATCTGATAAACACAACTCAGAGAAATGCATGAACTGGTGCATTTGCAAGCTACAGAACATACTGAACTGAAACAAATACAATACATAACTGCTAGGGTTTACACCTTTCTTTGAATAATCAAAACATTACTCTTCCATAAAAAAGGATTTCAAAACTGAAAAAGCAGCAGTTAGATCTGCAACTTCTATTGCACTGTTGTTGACTTCTCTACATTTTGCAGTGTGGAGAGGCCTCCTTCCACTGCTCCACACATGTCTTGCAGCCAATAATGGTTCTGCAGCACAGCGACAGCATTGGCTCTTCAATGATATCTGCAAAAGTAACGTGACAGAAGACTGTTTTATTCAGATATTTATTCAGACAGGTTTTCTTTTCTCCAAGTCTACTTATATGCCGATACATGTTTGGTCATGCTGTTATTCCACATATTCTTATTGATTTTCAAGCGTTCATGTATTAACTCAGTTTGATTGTAAGCAAAAGGTAAATAAATCAAGTCCTCTCTGCACAAAGGCTCTTTTTAATTTAATATCCTAATTGAGGCTTCAGCGGTCTTTTTTTTTCCACTATACGTCTTTGCTGCTGAGTCATGCTGCAAGGGGTTCTCCATGACCAGGCTTGCTAACCACTGTACAGTAGGAAAGAAAAATCAAGCCCCTTTTTCACTGCATATTACTGGCTCAGCTCTACTCACATTTACGGTTTTCCATATAGCAAAACTTGTGAATAGTACTTGAGTATGAACTACTCATGTTAAAATGTGAGGAAACATTCACATCATAATGCAACTGCAATCCCTCCATCACATGCAGCATCACTATGTCTACCACTACAATAAGTGGATAGCATAGAGTATCTGCAGCAGAAACAGTAGCGCCTCGAGAAGAGTTGAGTCGAGTTGAGCTGTTACTATTTGGTGGAAAGAGGGCTATAGTATCCCAGTTTTGTACGCACTTCTACAAACCACACAGCTAAATCCTTCCTTGATGGTCTGTAACTTGGGGGCATTGAGCAAGACTCTCTGGGTAACAGCAAGATCAGTGAGCTCTTTGATTGCTGCTGTAACAGCTGGCAGATTTTGAGATGCCATCACCAACTCTTCTATTTTGTCACTGACTTCTCCCAAGCCAGCCGTGTCGTCATCTTTACGGCTGCTACAAGCACAAAACATGAGCAATAAGGTAAAAATCAACTGTTTATGGGTAGTGACTGACACATAAATCACATTATATTACTATTGCAAGACAAATCCTACATCTTCTTAAGACTGTAATCTTGGAGCACGTACATTTCTGCAGTTTGTTGAACTGCAAAGTGATCATTTGAATGCATACCTCAATCTCTTCCTCTTTGTTCCCTGGAGGCTATTAAAATCTTGTTCCGGTACAGCAAGAACTTTTCCAAAATTTTGTTTCCAGTACTGTGACCCTAAGGATGAAAAATTTATGTACTGACATTTAAAAAAGGTGAACTGTTCACAAGCAAATGCATAAAACAAGACTAAATTTTACAAATCACTTTATATGACAGATTGTTACAAAAGGATGGTGTAACACCTATGTATATTATATATAAATAAAGGTTTCTGTGAATCATTTGTTGTACCTTCTGACTCAAGAATGGCATTGCCCTGTGCATCTGTCAAAATTATAGGGTTGTAATTGCCAATGGCATTTTGCACTTTTCCTACTATCCCCTGAAGGGAAGCTTCACACTCCAGAAAGCGTACCACCATCATTCTATTGGGAATCAACCTCGCACCAACCACCTCAGCAAGGTAAACTGATCTAAAAGACAAAACATGATTTCACAATTATTGCAATAGTAGTTTTCTTATTCTTTCTAACTATTCACATTAGCTATTCATACATTGTCCTAGAAATTCCCCAATTCTTATTTATTCATTTATCCTTGTTTATTATTGGTTTTATTATCTAAGGGGTTAAACTTATTTGCTCTGCAGATAGTTTAGTTACATTTAGTTTAGTGTAATTTTAGTCTAGTCTCCTCCCATATTTCTATCACGGTATCCCCCTATTCATATTTCCCCTGTACATCACATCTGTGCTTGACTGCCATTCGGTGCCTTTTACTTTTTTTCCCCCATGTTTTGGTTAATACCACTAAAATGGTTCGTTTCCCATTTTTATTTAGCTTGGGCCCTGACCCAGTTCGCCTACAAACACAGCCACCTGCCGTATGCATCGGCATCATCTCCTCCTCGCCTCTCACACTCCACTTCCGTCTCTGAACCGGACCTGATTTTTTTCCCACGGAAATCTTACAGCTCACCTCCACCTTACCTTCTACCTAGGTAAGTCATTTTCCCTATTTACCTATTCCCTCTACCTTGTGCTCTCTCTGTGGTATACTTTGATTTTAGTACAATTTGGTAAATGGTATTACTCCTAATATTAATTTCTCATTCGGTTGTTTTGCTTCATCAGGCATTTCATATCTTCTTGTTGTCCTATCTGAGGGTTTTATGACATTCCCCTCTCCTATTCCCAGGGTTGCCGTACATTCTGTTTTGAGAACGTGCACGTCGGCCTTGCTGACTGACTTTCCCATGGTCCTAAGGCGTGGGCACAGATGTGCACGTGTCTCTATTTTCTTCCATATGCTATTGTTAGTATACTAAAGAGTATACTGCTTTAATATAGATTTAAGCCGAGCATAGTAAAGTGAGATTAATATATTTGTGGATTAAAATAAGTAAAGAATAGAGTAGTTTAATCTGAGTAATTTATTTCAAGATTAAATGGTTTTATAATTAAAGTAGATAGTAAATTAGCTTAATCTTTGCAACTTATTTAAAGATTACTTCTTCTTCTTCTTTCGGCTTTTCCCTTCCCTAATAGGCACAGTCGGCGGACACCACACTGCACTGTTACTGTAATTTTATAGGACATGTTTTTACAGTGTAAGATTGAGATTGACATGTTCTTTTCTCACACATCATACTCTCTAATCTTCTTCTTCTTCTTTCGGCTTTTCCCTTCAGGGGTCGCCACAGCAAATCATCTCTCTCCACCTATCCCTATCTTCTGCATCCTCAACACTTGCACCCACTAGCTTCATATCCTCATTTATTCCATCCATATACCTCCTCTTTGGCCTTCCTCTTTGCCTCCTGCCTGGCAGCTCCATGTCCAACGTTCTCATACCAATATACTCACTCTCCCTCCTCTGAACATGTCCAAACCATCTTAATCTGGTCTCCCTAACTTTGTCCCCCATATGTCCAACATGAGCTGTCCCTCTGATGTACTCGTTCCTAATCCTGTCCAATCTTGTCACTCCCAAAGAGAACCTCAACATCTTCAGCCTGCTACCTCTAGCTCTGACTCCTGTCTCTTCCTCAGTGACACTGTCTCTAAACCATACAGCATGGCTGGTCTCACCACTGTCCTGTACACCTTCCCCTTGATTCTCGCTGATAATTTCCTATCACACAGAACTCCCGACACCTTTCTCCACCCATTCCAACCTGCCTGCACTCGCTTCTTTACCTCTTTCCCACACTCTCCATTACTCTGGACTGTTGACCCCAAGTACTTAAACTCCTGTACCTTCTTCACCTCTTCACCCTGTAACCTTACTGTTCAACTTCCCTCCCTTTCATTCACACACATGTACTCAGTCTTACTACGACTGACTTTCATTCCTCTTCTCTCCAGCGCAAACCTCCACCTCTCCAGGTTTTCCTCCACCTGCTCCCTGCTCTCACTACAAATCACAATGTCATCTGCAAACATCATTGTCCAAGGAGACTCCTGTCTGACCTCCTCTGACAACTGGTCCATCACCATAGCAAACAGGAAGGGGCTCAGAGCCGATCCCTGATGCAGTCCCACCTCCACTTTGAACTCCTCTGTCTGACCTACAGCACACCTCACCACTGTCCTGCTCCTCTCATACATGTCCTGCACCACTCTGACATACTTCTCTGCTACTCCTGACTTCCTCATACAGTACCACAGCTCTTCTCTTGGCACCCTGTTATACGCTTTCTCCAAGTCTACAAACACACAGTGCAACTCCCTCTGACCATCCCTATACTTCTCCATCAAAATTCTCAGAGCAAAAATTGCATCTGTTGTGCTCTTTCTGGGCATGAAGCCATACTGCTGCTCACAAATTTCCACTACCTTCCTTAACCTAGCTTCCACTACTCTTTCCCATAGCTTCATTGTATGGCTCATCAACTTTATCCCCCTATAGTTGCTGCAACTCTGCACGTCACCCTTATTCTTAAACATCGGCACTAACACGCTTCTTCTCCATTCCTCAGGCATCCTCTCACTCTCTAAAACCCTGTTGAACAAACTAGTCAAAAATTCCACAGCTGCCTCTCCTAGACACTTCCAGACCTCCACCGGGATGTCGTCAGGACCAACTGCCCTTCCACTTTTCATCCTCTTCAAAGCCTTCCTGACTTAATCCTTTCTAATCTTATCTACTTTCTGTTCCACAGAGTTCACCCCTTCTACTCTTTTTTCCCTCTCATTTTCCTCATTCATCAGCTCCTCAAAGTACTCCTTCCATCTCCTCTGTACACTCTCCTCACTTGTGAGCACCCTTCCATCTCTATCCTTAATAACTCTAACTTTCTGCACATCCTTCCCATCTCAATCCCTCTGCCTAGCTAACCTGTACAAGTCCTTCTCTCCTTCTCTAGTGTCTAACTTCGACACCTCCCTCTTCACTCTGCGCTGTGACTCCTTGTATTCCTGTCTATTTTCTTCAGTCCTGTCCATGTCCCACTTCTTCTTGGCTAACCTCTTCCTCTGAATACTATCCTGAACTTCCTCATTCCACCACCAAGTCTCCTTATCTTCTTTCCTCCTTCCAGATGACAGACCCAGCACCTTTCTCCCTGTCTCCCTGATCACTTCTGCTGTAGTTTCCCAGTCATCTGGCAGCACTACCTGACCACCCAGAGCCTGCCTCAACTTCTGTCTAAATTCCTCACAACATTCCTCCTTTTTCAGCTTCCACCACTTGGTTTTCTTCTCTATCTTTGACCTCTTCGTCTTACAGACCATCAAAGTCATCCTACACACCACCATCCTATGCTGTCTGGCTACACTCTCTCCCACTACCACTTTACAGTCACTAATCTCTTTCAGATTGCCTCTTCTACATAGGATGTAGTCTACCTGTGTGCTCCTACCTCCACTCTTGTAAGTCACTCTATGCTCCTCCCTCTTCTGAAAATAAGTGTTAACCACACCCATGTCCATCCTCTTAGCAAAGTTCACTACCATCTGTCCTTCAAGGTTCCTTTCCTTAACTCCAAACTTGCCCATCACCTCCTCATCACCTCTGTTCCCCTCACCAACATGTCCATTAAAATCCGCTCCTATCACCACTCTCTCACCCGTGGGAATACTCTCCATCACCTCATCTAATTCACTCCAGAATCTCTCTCCTCTAACTCACAACCTACTTGTGGGGCATAACCACTAACAACATTCAACATCACTCCTTCAATCTCTAACTTCAGACTCATCACCCTGTCTGACACTCTCTTCACCTCCAGAACATTCCTCACAAACTCCTCCTTCAGGACCACACCTACCCCATTTCTCTTACTATCCACACCATAATAAAACAGCTTGAATCCTGCTCCTATACTACGAGCCTTGCTACCCTTCCACCTGGTCTCCTGTACACACAGTATATCCACCTTCCTTCTCTCCATCATATCAGCCAGCTCTCTACCTTTCCCTGTCATAGTGCCAACATTCAGAGTTCCTATTCTCAGTCCTACACTCTTACCTTTCCTCTTCTCTCTCTGTCTGTGCACTCTCCTCCCTCCTCTACTTCTTCGACCAACAGTAGCCCAATTTCCACCAGCGCCCTGTAGGTCAACGGCGCCGATGGCTGTCGTTGTTAACCTGGGCCTCGACCGATCCGGTATGAAATTCGTACTGACGACTCACATGGTTAAATTTGGCAATGTTTTACGCTGGATGCCCTTCCTGACGCAACCCTCTCTATTTATCCGGGCTTGGGACCGGCACAGAAGTCACTGGACTGTGACCCCCATGGCTAGATTAACTTATTTAAAGATTACTAAGATGACTAAATGATTGAAGTAAATTAGAGTAACTTATTAAAAGATTTAATGATTACATGATTAAAGTAGATTAGTAAAATAGAGTAACTTATTAAAAGATTTAAGGATTAAAGTAGATTAAATTTGCTTTAATAATTATAGTTAGTTAGAATTAGAATTATGAATTGATTGAAATTTGATTTGTAAATGATTAGAATTTGATTTTAGTATGGTTTGAAGAAGATTTGAAGTATGGACTATAAAAGTATGATTTTCAAAGAAACTTTTCAACAGGAGCCAATGTACTGTGGTTAAGATAGGAGTGATGTGTTCATATCTTCTGGTTCTAGTTAGGACTCTAGCTGCTGCATTCCGGACTAACTGGAGCTTGTTTATGCTCCCACTGGAACATCCAGCCAGTAAATTACAATAATCAAACCTAGCATGAACTATTTTTTCCCAGCATCATGAAGTGATGAATCATGATAAAACAGAAAGACCATCCACAGTTATTCTGTAATCAGAAAGCTTACTTATAGCTGTATGTGGTCCTAGTACAAGCACCTCTGTCTTGTTAGAGTTAAGCAGGAGGAAGTTAGTAAGCATCCCTTGTCTAATGTCCTTTACACATTCTTCAACCTTAATAAGCTGGTGTATCTCATCTGACTTAGCTGAAACATATAGCTGTGTGTCGTCTGCATAACAGTGGAAGCTAATACCATGTTTACAAATAATTGCACCAAGGGATAGCATATATAAGGAGAAAAGCAGTGGGCCTAAGACAGAACCTTGTGGAACACCGAACATAACCTTAGTATGCATAGAGAAGCAGAGATGGGCACTCGAGTGAGTGACTCGCATTTTCATGGACTTCAGACTCAAGCTGAAATGACTACAGACTTGACTCGACTCGACATAAAAGACTCGTGAATACTTTAAAATCAACTTGAGTCTTTTATACTTAACTACTGATATCATAAAGAAAGATTACATGTCTTATTTGTGTATGCTGTATCGCAGTAGATCAGACCGGACCGGACCCTTATTATAGAATTCAATGACGTATATTGGCCATGTGCGACGCGTAAACTCCGAAATGTCGTGATAAGAGTCTCATGAAACATGGCAGGACCTGCAGTGCCACATGTTTTATCATTTGCATTTTCTAATGTGTAAGAAGGAATGTCTGGAAGATCAGCCACATGCAAAGAATGTGGAAAAACAATAAAGGATACTGGGACAACAACTTCGAACTTTATTAGACACCTGAGAATACATCCACAAAGGTTAGTCACATTAACTCATCGATATAGCTATAAAACTATACGGCTGCTCGCTCCATTAGACTGCCACTGTCACCCTGTTAAAAACATGAGCGAAAATAAAGCCTTTAGATATAGCTCTATGCTGATTTTTTTAGCATATAGAAAATGCGTGGCTTTTTCTAGGAGAGAGAGAGAGAGAAGATATTGTACAGTTTTCCCCCCATCTGAATATATCGCAATCAGCATGCCTTCAATTTTATATTGACTTAAAACAGCTGGAAACTTTTCAGTAGCAACTCTGTATATAATAACGAGAGACTATCACCATCTTTTGCCTCACTTAGCATCATCATTCTAATATGCTAATTCATTAACAATGTTGGAAATAATTTTGGAATTCTTTGATAAACAGAAAGCCGAAAAGACCAGAACCCATTCCAAATAGAAACCCCTTCCTACAAGTCTTTTCTAGTAAGAAAGAAAGAAATTTACCCCTGAAATTTCTGAACAGTAGTGTATATTGTCAGAAAAGATTTCCACCTCGAACAAATGCTGCTCCCCCAACCCTCTGTTTATCAAAGAATCCTGAAAATCACAGGTTATTCAAAATATTAAGCAACACAACTGTTTCCAACACTGATAACAGTTTTGTCTATGTAAAACAACTTTTAAAAAAAGGATATTTACAGGATTTTTAAATAGACTTTTTTTTTCTCAATAACGCATGAAATGACTCGAGACTCATGACAAAAGACTTCAGATTTGACTCGGACTTCAGATGAGAAACTTGTGAACATCTCTGGGAAGTACAATTGAACATAAACGTGGCATTAACTTTACTTCACCCGCCCACTTCCTTAGTTGACTGCTGCAGATTCTGACCAAACATTTTCTATCTTTACTTCTTTTGTTGTTGTTTTCATTCACCTGGGAAGCTGTTTGTGAGCCGTTGAAACATCAGTTCATAGGGGCATTTAGCTATCTATTTGCCTGTTTTCTCACATGCGTGAATGGGGCCCACCTAATGGGCACAGTCGGCGGACACCACACTGCACTGTTACTGTAATTTTATAGGACATGTTTTTACAGTGTAAGATTGAGATTGACATGTTCTTTTCTCACACATCATACTCTCTAATCTTCTTCTTCTTCTTTCAGCTTTTCCCTTTAGGGGTCACCACAGCAAATCTCTCTCCACCTATCCTTATCTTCTGCATCCTCAACACTTGCACCCACTAGCTTCATATCCTCATTTATTCCATCCATATACCTCCTCTTTGGCCTTCCTCTTTGCCTCCTGCCTGGCAGCTCCATGTCCAACATTCATTCATACCAATATACTCACTCTCCCTCCTCTGAACATGTCCAAACCATCTTAATCCGGTCTCCCTAACTTTGTCCCCCAAACGTTCAACATGAGCTGTCCCTCTGATGTACTCGTTCCTAATCCTGTCCAATCTTGTCACTCCCAAAGAGAACCTCAACATCTTCAGCTCTGCTACCTCTAGCTCTGACTCCTGTCTCTTCCTCAGTGACACTGTCTCTAAACCATACAGCATGGCTGGTCTCACCACTGTCCTGTATACCTTCCTCTTGATTCTCGCTGATAATTTCCTATCACACAGAACTCCCGACACCTTTCTCCACCCATTCCAGCCTGCCTGCACTCGCTTCTTTACCTCTTTCCCACTCTCCATTACTCTGTACACAATATATCCAGCTTCCTTCGCTCCATCATATCAGCCAGCTCTCTACCTTTCCCTGTCATAGTACCAACATTCAGAGTTCCTATTCTCAGTCCTACACTCTTACCTTTCCTCTTCTCTCTCTGTCTGTGCACTCTCCTCCCTCCTCTACTTCTTCGACCAACAGTAGCCCAATTTCCACCGGCGCCCTGTAGGTCAACGGCGCCGATGGCAGTCATTGTTAACCCGGGCCTCGACCGATCCGGTATGAAATTCAGAGTACTAACGATTCGCATGGTTAAATTTGGCAATGTTTTACACCGGATGCCCTTCCTGACACAACCCTCTCTATTTATCCGGGCCTGGGACCGGCACAGATGTCACTGGACTGTGACCCCCATGGCTAGATTACATCATACTCTCTAAAACATTTTTTTAAAACAAATTTAAGTATTTGCCCCTATTGCTTGGTAAAGAATGCGACAACAAACTTATACTTTATTGATTCAGTATATTTTTATTTTTAAGTTTAGTATCAGATTTCCCAAACGTTGGCATGAAAATTGGCAGCATGGAAAATGCTTTGAGGATCCTCAAAATTTGTGGTTGATGTTTCTTGGAGCTGATTGGCTGATCCGCTGGTTTATCCGCTGTTTGTTGAGGAAAGAGAGCAGTCACCTTATTTTTTTTAAGGTCTGCTCAAACCTTTCCTCACAGGTTGCCATGTCAACATGGCTATCACGATCCCTTTCTTGCTCACTAACATCTATGCCAGTCTTCATTTCCTTTTCATGGCACTTAGAGAATGGCTGCGCTTGACTTCACTCTCCTTTTGGAGAGACCGGTCAAGAATGCCATCTTCTATATTGTTTGGCCAAGAACTGGCTTTTACAACACGTGTCGCCCTTCTGGCACCTCCTCTTGGGGCTTCTACAATTTGGACACAAGAAAGAAAGTGAAAAGATAATGAATGGATGGTTCATAATTTGCTATGATTAAATTCTTCAGAATAATTTAACACACAGGGTATAACAACACAAAATCACTCTAAGCGATGAATTACTCTTTAAAAGGTTTGAAAAGTGTCAAATCTTAGCTATGTAGCATAAGAAGGTCCCCCTACTTGGCTTCTCACATGAAGGTGGTGAAGGGACAGGCCAAGCACATTCCTGGCGTCCAGTCATCTGAACCCTTCTAGAGGTAATGTCAGAAGGACTGCTTTCTTTATAAGGAGCAGAGACCCCAAGAACACTTGTAGCCAAATCAAAGTCAAATTCGACTCTTGAGGTCAGAGGGTCATCATGGTGGTGCATGCTTTGAGGGGCAGCCAAGATGCCCTCATCCTCTGCATCTCCTCTGGACATAATCACGGAGTTAATATTGCGTGTCAGAAACTGCATAACCTCCTCATTATTAAATGGTAGCCTTTCGAAGTTTTCTAAACTGTTCATCGTGTATGTGGATATCACAGGTTCCAAATTTTCCTAAAAGCACAAAGCAAAGAAATGCAATAATTCACATAATTAAAGATTGCATACATTATGAATTTATTATAAATCTATTATTAATACATTACATCCTATTATTGCCTTCAGTTTAGTTGCACTGCATCTAAATTAAATTATTGACTAGAAATATAATGCCTGAGTTAGGCACAGGCTCCCCGATGATAAATATATTATAGATATACAATAGATATATTGGATAAGCGGTACAGACAATGTAATGGAATGGAATAAATGATCAATTTTACACAGTGCATAAGACCTGAAGTACTAGTGTCATGTATGTTATGATTAACATATTCTCAAGTACAAATACAGTTTCTTTCTACATATTTTTACATTTATGATGAAAACTCGTAGTCTGGAAACATGTTCTACTCAGAGTTTAATCAAATTTGATTACATATAAATTAAAGAAGTACAGAATAAATACCTGAGGCTTACTGAATTTGATTCTTATCTGATCATTTACCTTTTCCCCACGCATAATGGCTCTGAATGGAGAAAGACCAATTGTTGTTTGCCACTTTGGAAGAAATCTTGGTTTCCTGGTTCCTTGGTTTCTTGATCTTGGCTTTGCTGCAAGTCAGTTACATACAGCACATGTAATTAGCTTTGTGTATTAGGACTGATTTGTATACAAGTCATTTGCTCTGATAAAAGGTAATGTTTCATAACTAACCAGCACCTGTTTGTTCAACCTCTTCTAAGATTATTAGGGGAGGGGTTGTTTTGGTGATGTTAATTGGAGATAGACGGCACTTTTCTTTTTCCGCGGCATGCAGTCTATTTTTGCTGTGTGCCTAAAATGAAAATCAGACTAATTTTAGACACAAAATACTCTCAAAATGTAGAAAATATATAATGTATTACGATGTGTGAATTATTAAAATGCTGCTAATATTTTGGTTACTTTTATGTTACCTTATCTAGCATTATAGCATACACCTGAGATTTGCTGAAAAATTAGCTTACATATTCATTTATTTTTTCCTGGCGCATCATGGTCCTGAATGAGGAATATCTGTTCAGATCCAGTTGCTGACTCCTCTTGAGAAGTCTCAACTTCTCAGGGTTCTTTGCTGCAGTCCCTTTTAATTACATCCAGGACATTCAATTAGATTTCTGTGCATTAAGACTGATTGGTATACAAGTCATTTTCTCTGATAAATTGTAATGTTTCATCACTTACCAGCACCAACTCGTTCTGAGATTCTTGTGGGAGCAGTTGATCTGTTAATGGCAGGTAGATGGACCTTCTGTTTTTTGGTGGTATGCAGGCTATTTTTCCTGTGTGTCTTAAATGAAAATTAGAGTAATTCTAGACTCAAAATACCACAGTCTGTAGAGTATTTACAAATTTATTATGATCTGACCAATTTGTTTTGTTACTTTGATGAGCTACATGTGATGTCTGAATACCGAAGTGTGCAATTACTGTATTAAAGCCTCACTAGACACTTAACTGAACTCTGAATATGACCTATTGTTTCTCCACAAAACCTTAATCATTTGCTGGTTCACTTGTATGACAGTTTTTTAGTGGTAACACAAACCCTGCAAACAATTACCTTATCGAGCACTATGGTATACACAATAAAACATATTTTTTTAAAATTCTAAATAGATCTGTAAATACATACCAAGCATCAACAAATAAAAAATCCTTTAATGAATGGCTTACCAGAACTTCCTCAGGTCCTGCAGTTTGCTGACAGTACTTATGCTGTGTATTTTTACTCGATCCTGGAGCAATCGGCATTGCTTCTTTCCTGCTTTAAAATACAAACACACTCAGTCAAATTAAAACTGCATACAAAAGAATTTCCACAAATATTACTTTTCAAACATTTCACTTCTGATGTCAGATTGTGTCCTATCATTAGGTCAATGACTTTAAGATCTGTAAACTGGTGTTTTCTGCTTCTCAGAAAACTTCTTATCTTGGTGAAACACACTCATCATATTAAACATCCTGTGTGTGAAATGATGTATTGACTTTACCTGGGCAGTATGTCCATTTTTCTTGCTATTAATTTCAGCTTCTGTAATATTACAATAAAAACCATAAGAAGTTATTCGAATATGTTAACACTGCTTTTCAGTCATGCTTTTCAAATATTAAAAGTGTATGATGGTTAAAAAAAAAATCCTCACAGTTTGCTGCTGAGGTGTCTCTTTGTGAATCCTTCTCATCTTTGAAAATTTTTCCTCACTGCAGAAATAACTGAAAAGAATAATATCACAACAACGTAAAGCAAAATAAACTTACTTTAACAAATTATTAATTGCTATAGATATGGACTTTTGTTTGAATTTCACTTAAGCATACAAGTAAATGAGCATCAACACATGTATCTTTCATTACTGATTCAGCTGTACACTCGGAATATTAACTTTAGTAGGTAAAAAGATGACCTGACTTGACTATCTTATCAACGGACAGATTGATATATTTTTTTTTCACAAAGAAAGAAAGATAGGTGTACTATATTCTTAGTAAAAGTGAAGACATTAGTAGAGCCATACCTCATCCTTTCGCTGTGCTTTGTGGTTTGAAACTGATGACGGCAGCTGCACGTAACTTAGTTCTGGTTCCTTAAGACGTCACAGTGAGGACAGCCTTCAAGATGTTTCAGCGTTCCAACTCGTCACAATGCACGCGAATGAAGATTCTTTAAAAAAAAAAAAAAAAAAAAAAAAAAGAGACGGTGTTAGGAATAAAGCTACCATACTACCAAAACAAAACCGCCTGAATGAATGCCACAAAAATACTAATATTTAACCCCATAAAGGCCAATACAATTTCAGGTCTCTGTTTTCAAAATTAATATTGCCTTCAATATCAAAGGTGTTCCCTCATATATATATATATATATATATATATATATATATATATATATATATATATATATATATATAGGGTATGTGCCATGGGACTTAAGTATTTGCTGATGAAGAGGAAGTTGCTTTCGGCTGCTCCCTGTTCGGGGTCGCCACAGCGGATCAACTGGTCCGCACAACAACTTGGCAAATGTTTTACGCCGGATGCCCTTCCTGACGCAACCCTCCCATTTTTCCAGGCTTGGGACCGGCGCTGCATCCAGTGGCTGGTGATCGAGCCCGGGCCTTCCAAATGATAGGCGAGAAGCCTACCACTGAGCCACCAATGCCCCACTTAAGTATGTGCTGATAAATAACAGAATCCATGTGAATGAACGCAATCTGACATTTATAACCTTTGTTGCATTGACAGGTTGCTAGAGTAGTTAGCATGCTTGGTGGAAAAGTGGCGGCTGATTTTGTTTTGTTTTTTAAACAGCAACGGTTTCTTGGCAAAAAAGACATATGGTCTTTGATGGGACTAAGGTGAAAAATATATATATTTAGCTGTCCATTCGTTATTAAAAACTCGACACTCACCGTCCACTTTTCTTTTCTTTGGTCCATTTATTGTTAAAGTAGGGCTCAATGCGATAGCAAACGTGACGAATGAATATTTGTGTAGACACTGGGCTTTAGCAAAGGTGGGTAGTGTTATATTCCACTGGCCGGATTAAACAGCCTACCGGACTGCCCACTACTGCTGGAAAGCCTAGCCTAATACATAGCAGTGCTTCCCAAACAGCTATTTTATTCTGACCAACACATTATTATTATTATTTTTATTTTTATTTTTTTTGCACAACAATTTTAACTGTAAATCCAATCCTTGCTGACCGCTGACTGCATGTGTCTATTTATTGTCTAAATCACTACTTTTATTTTTATCATGTAATAATACTAGTTCACCAAACCCAAAGGAACTTTAATTTTGCATAATATCCCTCATGTACAATGATCAGGCATAACATTATAACCACCTGCCTAATATTGTGTTGGTCCCCTTTTTGTTGCCAAAACAGCTCTGACCCGTCATGCACTGTGTATTCTGACTCCTTTCCATCAGAACCAGCATTAACTTCTTCAGCAATTTGAACAACAGCAGCTCGTCTGTTGGATCGGACCACACGGGCCAGCCTTCGCTCCCCATGTGCATCAGTGAGCCTTGGCCACCCATGACCCTGTCTCCAGTTCACCACTGTTCCTTCCTTGGACCACTTTTAATAGATACTGACCACTGCAGACTGGGAACACCCCACAAGAGCTGCAGTTCCAGTCGTCTAGCCATCACAATTTGGCCCTTGTCAAACTCGCTCAAATCCTTACACTTGCTCATATTTCCTGCTTCTAACACATCAACTTTGAGGACAAAATGTTCACTTGCTACCTAATATATCCCACCCACTAACAGGTGCCATGATGAGTGCATAATCAGTGTTATTCACTCCTGTCAGTGCTCATAATGTTATGCCGGATTGGTCTATTTAGCTATATTAATTGCAATGTTCCCTCACCCCACACAGTCTATCAGTCTTTTTGTTAGCCTATAGTTAATTTGCCTGCATGAGAGCACACAACAGAAATCGCACATTATTACTGCATATATACAATAATAAATAATGCTAATAATACCAGCCAGGGCAGTTTAACTGTGGTAGACTTCAATTTAATTCAAGAACAGTTAAAATGTGTACAGATTTCAAGGCTGAGAGACATCTGTGTCTCTAACCACCTAAACACCGTGATCTTCATTTTCGATTATTTATACCAAGGAATTTTTAAAGCTTTATGGTATGATGGGGTTTAGCTCATATAAACATAACTCAATTTGTTTTTCAAACTGTCTAAAATGCCCTATACTACCTTCACACTAATGTATTCATGGTTTAATTATGGCAAAGGTTTATGAGAGAATATCAGGTTTAGCTGGTGTCTAAAACCAGCTGTATGCCTTCCTGATGTCTTTAACTCTTTTAACAAACAAGCTGAAAATAGTACCCCTAGGTTAGGGTTGAATAAAATACTTTTTAATGGGATAAATATATCTTGGTAGCAGTCTGTATAAATTGACAGGATGATCAAGTGTAAGTGTACCTTTTGAGGGTAACAATGCTAGTAGTTTTCTATACTTACATTACTAAGGTCATGAATCACGTCATATGATTGATGAAATATAATAAAATACATGTAATAACACGTTTAATTTCACATGTGGCGAAAGCTCTGGCCCTGCCTGATAGCCAGATGTAACCATGTACACCTTTACAAAATTGTTGCTTATGCTTATGTGCTACCATTGGAAATGCGCCATCATGCCAGCAGAGGGAGCTCTCCACTCAATTCAAAATGCTTGTTTTTTCATATTTCTTGTATAATAATATTAACTACATTCAGGCTGCAATTATTGGACCTTCTTTTGGATTGTTTGCCCTGGTGCCTCTTCTGTTTATGACCATATTTAACCTCTTTTTCAAATTGTGGATATTTTTATTATGATGCTAATGCACATGGATCATCACTATCCTGTTTCTTACACAACTTCCACAAAGATGTTTTTCCCCAATAACAGCATATGTTGAACTTTTATACCATAGTATGCCACAGCAATTGGTCAACAACATTTTATTTAAAAAATTACATACATGGGGGGCACGGTGGCTTAGTGGTTAGCACATTTGCCTCACACCTCCAGGGTTGGGGGTTTGATTCCTGCCTCCGCCGTGTGTGTGTGGAGTTTGCATGTTCTCCCTGTGCCTCGGGGGTTTCCTCCCCCAGTCCAAAGACATGCATGGTAGGTTGATTGGCATCTCTAAATTGTCTGTATTGTGTGTGTGTGTGTGTGTGTGTGTGTGTGCCCTGCGATGGGTTGGCACTCTGTCCAGGGTGTTTGATGCCTGAGATAGGCACAGGCTCCCCGTGACCCAAGTGTAGTTCGGATAAGCGGCAGACAATGAATGAAATTACATACATTTATTTATTTATTTAAAGTTTAACATCAATGCCTCTTGAAATTAATGAGTAAATTCAGTTTGTCATGTTTCACAGACAGTGCAAAGCCCACCATCTAAAAAGACTTTCTTTTGTGCGAAAATTACCACTTTAACACTAACGGTTATAAAGTTCTGACACTGGTTCCTTCCACAAATGCCAAATTAAATGTTTCTTCAGAGAAAAAAAATCACCATATGAACAGTACATGTGTAAGCTCAAGTACAGACTTAAGTAATGCCCCAGCCATGCTTTTACTGCTGCTCCATTGATGTAGAAAGTCGCACACCTTTCTACTGCTAGAGCTCAGATCAGTGATGCTTCACTGCTGACACACATCCCACTTCTCCTGGTCCACTTATCAGAAACTAATTAGAAGCTCAGAACTGGTTAACCTCTGACAGTGAAGCTTACTGCTGTGCTGCATTGTTTGCAAATATCATCAAAATATTTAGATATGGCTGCTTACAGTTGCTTTTTCACTTGTAGAAATTAACATATGTATACCTAAAATAAACTAAAATGATTTTCTATCTGTGTAACTAAACAAAGGAACTGACCATTTCTAAAGTTTTGATCATTCATCAAATTTATTGGAAACCATCACTTCTTTTGTACATATTTAATTAATGATGATACAAAAAAAAACAGAAAATGCATGCTTTTTAAGATATTGAAAAAATATTTATTTACACAAAATATTAATAATACACACAACATTTTAGCTAAACAATTAGTTTAGTGAAACAAAGAATATGATGCATGTATAAGTCATGTATATGTATAAGATCATATAATATTCAATAAAAATGTTTCTCATTCTAGATTTTAGTACCGCTTCAGTACCACATAACACCAAGCTTTTATCTTTTTACAGCAGTAAAGGAAGTGAATTTACATAGCGTTTCTCTGCTGGTTTTAATACAGTCTTGGTTTTAATACATTTTTTAAAAAGGGCTTGGTTTATGATATGAAAATCCAGTGTTTTCAGTGCAGCTGGTTACTGTGTTCAGGAAAAGGCTTCATTCAGGTCTTGTAAAAACCTTTTGGCTGAGGACTAAAACACATCATTGTCATCAGTATTGCATGTATTGCCATGATAATACAGCTAATTTTTTTAGGATTTAAAGCTGTTAATGAATTTAATTTAGTTTACAAATAATACACATTCGTTTTAAGATCATCATTCTGATAGTTGTAAAGAATCTTCAGAAAAACACTTTAGTTTGGATAAGTGTAAATCTTGAGCAAGTTCATGCATGAGCAGTTTAGCTTGAGAAAAAAAATTGCTAGTACATGTAGCAAAATAAAAACGTTTAACAAAGTCAAATTGAAGATGATTTAGTAACTGTACTTCATTACTATACTTAACTATTTTAGAATATTATTGGCAGTGAACACTTTTGGGCATTGGTGGCTCAGTGGTAGGTTTCTTGCCTACCATGCAGAAGGTCTGGGTTCAAACTCCAGCCACCGGATGCAGTGCCAGTCCCAAGCCCAGAAAAAAATGGGAGGGTTGCATTAGGACAGGCATCCGGCGTAAATCTGTGCTAAGTTGTTGTGCGGACCAGTTGGTCCACTGTGGTGACCCAAAACAGGGAGCAGCCAAAAGAAGCTTCATTGGCAATGAACACTTTTATTCTTACTTAATTACATTTCCAAAGTAATTACTTTTTTATTTTTTTTATTTAACCTGCTCATTACAAATCTCTATCATGCAGCCAGTAACTGTACACTATCCATTAATCAAATGGGCTCAGTTTACTATCTAATTATTATGTTGATGAATGCAGATTCAATCCTACAATCTAAATTTTACATTATATAAAATGTATTATAAAATAAAATATTATATTTTTACAAATTTAAAATGTTATACAAAAAATTTAAGGTTCATGGCAATTTGTCTGCTGTAACCCTCATATTATACAATGTAGTCAGCTTTATAGCCATCTGTGTGTGTTGGATATGGATAAAACATTTCAATATAGTTCAGTGTAGTTTTAAATGCTGACTATTTAAATTAGATTTTTGTTCTGAATAATTTGTTAGCAAAATAAAAGATAATAAATACTTAGCTTTAAGACACAAGACTTACTAAAAATGAATGATAGTTTCAGGCAAAACAGCATTAAAAAAAAAAGATCAGTTTTTGGTAAGTACTTACTTGAGAACATTTAAAATTAGAAACTATTTATTACTATTTCAAATAATTTTTTTGGATAGATACTTTCACCTTTATTTGATTATGATATATTGTCTTTCCATGTAATTTTTGATTAAAAGAGTCAGCCAGGCAGAGTACGTGAATGTGTAGTATTTGTGGGCTGGTGTCAATTTTTGGCAATGCTTTTCATAGTCAAGTGATAAAACCTACTTTTTACAACAGCAGAATCTCCTCTTACGCCGTGTGTACTTCATCACCTGTGCAGAAAAGAGGGCGTGAGAATGTCGAATAAGAAAGAACAAAAACAGCACAAAATGATGACATTATGACATGTTGATATTGTAGTAATGGTTACCTTTCTGTGCCTACAAATGATGATCACAGCTATTCCAGCAAGCAAGATCAAGACCAGAATACCACCAATAATAGCTACAACAAGCCAAATGTTCACTGGAGCTTTCTCTGTAAACCAGGACACACAAGACAGCGTTAAATTACTAATGTTACACTATACAACAACATGATAGCCTCAAGATAAGTTATGTGAACTTATTTCTTCTCTTTTGCTGCAATTGAAATAAAAAATAAACTTAAAGTTATCAGTTTTCTTGCCTACTTGTGATTTGAAACAAAGGCTATGTTCATTTGAGTTTACTAATGTTTTTTAGACAGAAGTAGAAATTGGTTCTAATTTTAACTATCTTAAAATGTCTTACAGTGCACAAATTCACTCTTAGTTTTCTTAAGTTGTGGGTCATGCCGTTGTATCTGCTTTAGCTTTGAGGTTTTCCTATCACTTTGTCAGGATCAAGTAAAATTTGACTCATAAGACTTTTTTTGTGATTGCAACTGTGATTGCCTGTGTTTTTATCTGTCTTCATAAAAACTTTACAGTACGTCATAAAGTCAGTCAAATGGCAAAAACATATTAGGAATACAAAATGGCCAATCAACATTCTCACATCTTTTTAGACAGCTTTCTATGCAAAGTTATTCAACATAAGTTTGCATTTGGTCTTGTGATAGAAATATTTCTTAAGCTATGGACACACACAAACACACACACACACACACACAAACACATGTATATTTTTGTTTTGTAAGAAAATAGCTTAATAAATTCTTAAGGGTAATATGATAATGCTGCCACTAAGGAAGACATTATGGTTAATGTTTAGAAAATGTTTAGATAATGTTTATAAATTACATTTCATACTGGTCCTTCTGTTATTCCATTTCTTGGAATATTATATAGTTAAAAACAATATTGTAATCAAATGTTTTGTTGCATGTGTGTAATGTTTACTGTATGGTGTTGTACCGTCCCACAAGCAATCCGATTGGCCTACTTTCTCTTGCTGTGTTATAGATGACCTCTTATTTGGCCTGCCTACATATAAGTGTACTGATATATAACTTGAACAGACTGAGTTAAACATGATGTTTTTTTTGGCAATATGTGCAATATGTAAGTCTTTACTGACATTTTTCACTTTGTTTATAGAAATATTTTAGACCTGGATACATAAAAATAATCCAGACATCAGTCATTCTTATTATTACCAATTTCCTTATTTCCTTACCAATTTTCAGTAAGACAGTAGCTGTTTTCAAGTACTGTTGCATTCTTTTTGAGTTGACATGTCCATCGCCCACTGTCCTTCATTCTTATTCCTGGGATCGACAGCTCTGTGGGATGAGGAGGGCTAAGATTTGGCAGAGATGAAGCAGATGGGGGTTTCCAATTCACTTCCAGGTCAGGGAGGGATGGGATGACCCAGAGTGCAGGTCAAGTTCAGCATACTGCCCTCATATATAACTTTACCTGCTGATGAAATAACTACAGAAGAAAGGGAAATTTAGGGATAATTGCAGTCTAAATATAGTCTACCTGAAAGATTACATAAAGTTGTTCAATAATGTAATTTTAAAATAAACATTATACAAAAACAGATATATTTGCAGACATTTTTACATCATCTGTACATAAATCTGCATTTCCTAAATAGTAATTTTAGAGCTAGTTCTTCATCACGCCACTCTCACCTTGTAGCACCTCCACCAGCACTCTACGACTGAGACTTTTTTCTTTGAACTCCAGACTGCAGGTGAAATGCCCTCTGTGCTTTACAGACACCTTGGAAATCTTCACACTGAGATCCTGATTTTTCACCTCACTCTCCATGAGCCATCTAGATGTGCCATTGGGAACCTTCCAGACAGGTGATGGATTGGGATGTAATTTGAGGAGAGAAATATCTTTCGAATTATTGGTTGAACGGAAGCTCCAGCTACCTCCCTTCACACCTGTGGCATTCACCGAGGACCAGGAAATTTTTGAGGAGAAGGAACAAGGGATAGCAAAATTAGAGGAGGAGTCAGCTGCATAGATGGGATCCAGTGGAGGGGGGGCGAGATCTGGGGAAAGAATAATGAAGATAAATATATTAATTTATGAGATCACTCAACATTTTTACTGCTCAGCTTCTGGTAAGGCATGTCCTATATATGTTGTGTATGTTCATCTGTTTTGTGAGTGTCTTCATGAAGTCACTTTTTTCCTTAGAGCCATTCTTGTATTTTGTGTCCATGTTGGTAGCCTTGCCTTCGCAGATGATCAGTGATTACTAAAGATGAGTAAGTGAATGATGTGTATTTTTTAATAGGGCATGTAATGGATTTCATTTTACTATTAAATCAATTAGTCATAAATTAAGTGTTTTTTTGGCTTGGGAAAGTCTTCTATAAAAGCTCTCCATAATCTCTCAGAACTATGCTTGTTCTCAGAACTATGCTACAGACAATGGAAGTGATTTTTAGAAAAGCCTAAATAAAAAGGCACTGCAAATGATATAATTCATTCATTGTCTGCCGCTTATCCGAACTATTCTCGGGTCACGGGAAGCCTGTGCCTATCTCAGGCGTCATTGGGCATCAAGGCAGGATACACCCTGGACAGAGTGCCAACCCATTGCAGGGCACACACACACACTCTCATTCACTCACACAATCTGGACAATTTAGAGATGCCAATCAACCTTTTTGGACTGGGGGAGGAAACCCCTGAGGCACGGGGAGAACATGCAAACTCCACACACACGGCGGAGGCGGGAATCGAACCCCCAACCCTGGAGGTGTGAGGCAAACATGCTAACCACTAAGCCCCCCATGATATAATTTAAAATAAATATAATTTTTATGCTATATTGCTCCTACACACATACCTGTGAGCATTAACACACATGCCTCCTTGTGTATATAAATAAAGCTATTATTATATAGTAATTTAGCCTTGCACAATATGTTCGGTTCTAACTTATTATCTAACTGATAATGCATGCCTAAAGCGTGAGGACGTAGGTATCACGTACCAGGGGGTACCAGGCGAGAAAGAGCAGACCCATACGCAGGGATAGACACAAGACAGGGGTTTATTCCAAAATAAGAACACTCAAACATAGGAACACGAAGGGAAAAACCAAACACAACACAAAGACACATTAAAGACGAGGACTAGCAACAAACGCAGGCACGACAACCACTATAAATAGGGGTAATAATCAAAGGAACACAAGGGACAGGTGAACAGAGACGGGAACAGGCAGGGCTAAAATGTCAACACAAAACACACATGGCACAGAGAAACAAAACCCCTGCTAGAAGCCCCCTAGTGTCCCAACAGGGAATTTTGCCAACCATGACAGTAGGTCAGTATGGAAATGAAATATTTGAACTACATATTAATATTTGTTGTTAGTTGATCATATGCTACATGGCTAAAAGTATGTGGACATCCTTCTTTCCAGTAAATCAGTGCATTGTGTGTGTCCTGCTAGGGCTGTCACTGTCCATTTTAAATGCTTTTCTGGTGAAACTGAAATGTCTGGAACAACAAGAATAGTACACTACACAAGCTCAGATGAAAATAATTTGTCCTCAGCTGCACTGTTCACAACTGAGTTGCTGCCTCTGGATATTGCAGCACATTTAGGACCAACACCATGTTTAAGCCTGCAGTATAAGAATGAGATGTTCAGCACCCACATATGTTTGAGTGTCCACATAATTTGGCCTATGTAGCGTATCTAGTGGTGTATCTCGAATTAAAGTACATAAGAAGTGTGTAATTGCTTGAAAAATGTTTTGAGCAGTTTTTCATTAATTCTGTACTTACCCACAATTACAACATTAGTTGTAGCATTTAATATACTATTAGCACCATACTGCACCACACAGATCCAATTTCCATTGTGAATGCCGGAGGCTTTGATCACACTGAGAGTGTATTTGTTCCCATTTGAATATCCATTTTGAATTTTATCATCAGGCCCTAGCCAGTGTATAGAAGGGTGAACAAGATTGAATCCTTCACGTTCGATTTCACAGGACAGGGTCAGAGTGGCACCCGAGAGCAGTGGTGGTGGTGTGGACATCTTTACTGCAAGTGAGAGAAAGGGGAAGAAAGTATTTTCAGCAACACTATAATCACACTGTCACAAACCCTGCAACAGTAAACATGTGCCCTAGCAGCGGGATTAGTTTCAAAATGCATCTTAAGACATAAATTGCTTTTATAAAGTTTATAGCATTTAGTAGATACCCTTAACCAGACCAAATTATAGAAGTGCTTAAAAGCATGTGCTTAAAACACATCCTCATGAAAGTTCACTAGGACACTGAATGCCAGCAAGAACTTTTTGTGCAACATTTAGTTTTATATTAATGGGACTAATTATAGAATTAAAGACAACAAAGAAACACATAAATTAATACAATTAGAAGTAGTCATTCAGTCATGACAAAAGAATTTCTGCAATATAAGCACAGTGGTAAACTATATAAAAATGCCTCAGCTGATAGAAGATTTAGTGCAGGTCAGTCTAATGTGGGAAATGATGTTTAAAGGATTATAGGTTTAAAGGGAAAGATTTTTTTTTTTTTTTTTGATAAAAGCTGCCTTGTAGATAAGATTTTTCTCTGTGTGAGTTTCTTTTAACACATGGCAACACTTTAAACATATTAAAACTATTTTAAATATCATTTTCGCTGTGTGACATGTTTGGTGTCCATGATCACCTGGGCATACTATGTCATTACTATTACTATCTTTTTTTCCACCTCAACAATTTCTTTTCATTTTCTTATCATTTCCATTACTTCACACCTAATTCAAATTCAGTCCCTAGTCTTCGATTATTTCAGGTGCTTTTAAATTGATGAATGTCTTAAATTGATGAATTGTTTATTGGCATATACAGTATGTAACTTTTGCCTTTCAACCTTTTTTTTGCCAATTAGGTTTCCATTTAGATTTTTATGTTTTCATGCACTCTGCGCTCTTGGTCTTTTATGGAGTTTTGTGGGCATCACTAAATGTAAATGAGCTGTGTCCGGAACACACTTTGCAGTTTACAACGACTGACATACACAAGTGAATATGAACGAAAATGAGAAAACTCGTAAATCATTTATGAAAACATTTACACACTTTACTAAAAGATTGATAAATGAGGCCCAGTGTCATCAAAGAATCTTTCAGGTTGTTGTCGAAGAGAGGTTAACACATTTTTGAATGGTTAGATGATTAAATACATGTTGGATCTTTTTTTTTTCCATTGTCTTTACCGCTTATCTTATCTATTCTCGGGTCACGGGGAGCCTGTGCCTATCTCAGGCGTCATCAGGCATCAAGGCAGGATACACCCTGGACGGAGTGCCAACCCATCGCAGGGCACACACAGACTCATTCACTCACGCAAACACACACTACGGGCAATTTAGAGACTCCATGTTGGACCATTTTACCAGTATTAATTGTTTTAATAGGAATTGGAGAAGATGCAATCCTTGATCCTTATTATAAAAACTAAATGGTACTCCAAATGTGGAATCACCCATATGGCGCTTGGTGGCATGCTGTGTTCACATCCTTTAACACTTCAAAAAGTCCCTCCAACGTTTAAATAACAGCCATCGATGTGCATGATATCTGGGTTATTGTTCTAATAACATAACACATAACAAATGTTAGTAATGTGTCTCTTTCTCATCTTACCTTGATACAGTTTGTATTTGTCTGTGGTTCTGTCTGTGAGTTCATACTGTACACATTCAAAGATTCCAAAGTCATTCTCAGTAACAGGTGATATTTTAAGAGAGAAGTCTGTTGAAAGGGAGATTCGTCCCTGCCAATTTGGTGGTGCTATCATATAAGATAAAAAAAATAATAATGAACCTTCAATTTTGTAACATAAATGTAACATAAGCATGAGATGCAAAATTGCATATGTTTTTGATTCAGCCAACCTTGATTTTGAGTGGATGCTGTGGGATTTCTATAAATCAAAATTTGATCATTGAAGTACCAGTTGACATGAATATTCTCATTTTTTCCCCATGGCTTTCTGAGAAGAGTAACAGAGTTCCCTACTTGTGCGAAAACCACTATCTCTGCTGCTTCTGAGAGAGAGAGAGAGAGAGAGAGAGAGAGAGAGAGAGAGAGAGAGGGTGACAGAGAGAAAGAGATTTTATACCCTTCATTTAATTTCATAAGTGAAATTAAACACAATTTTTTATTAATTAAGTAATTAATTAATTAATTATCAGGAAAAACAAGTATGACTATAGTATAGTATGCTTTGAAACATATGTCTAAAATTAGTAGGCATGCATATATAAATTTGTTTATTTTGTTTTGCTTCATTGATTTACTACAGTGATATTTACAATCTGCAGAAACTATTCACTGATCTTCAGTAAGGTTAAAGGTTATGGTTTTTTATGGTTAAAGTCACAGTGGACGTGGAGTCTATCGTAGTAACACTGCGTATGAGAATACACTGCAGATGGGATGCCAGAGAACAAGCACACAGATTCCACACAGACTCAGGATCAAACCAGTGACCGTGTGTGTGTGTGGACAGTGGAAGAATGTGACATCCCTTTACTGATGTCTCCCTTTACTACACAAAGCCTTCAATACTATACATATCAGAAGTCATCAATACTATAATAATTGTGTGCTGTTTGTTAATAATGCAGTGATTCTGACCAAGTGATTCTTACTTGCATATGAGTGAGCTGGTGCCAGCAGAAGTAATAACACCAATAAGAAGCTCATTCTTTCTCTCAAATCCATAAATTTCAAAGGAAAAACTGGGGAGAGAAAACATAAAATGTAAATCAATATGTTTCACACAGTCAAATTCTCAACATTTAAAAGCGTTCACATTTTAAATATGGTTGCTCAGAGAGAAATGTTTTACAGTAAATCGAGGAAGGAAGGGGCTTGTGGTGGGCTCTGATTTTTCAAAAGATTGAGGAAAGATAGCTTGAAAAAGATGAGAAGAGAAGGTAGGAGAGAGTGCACTTTGTGGTGGGCTATGGGTTACAGACATAAAGAGTGGGGGGCATCAGGCAGGGACATGAAAGAGAAGCAGCTCTGAAGAAAGAGTGCGAGAATGTGAGTAGTGGAGAGGTGGGGCTGTGGGGGGCTGAGATTGTGTTAGGAGTAGATTCTTATCCATCTCTTCTTAACCTCCTCACCTCCTCCACCCTCCTACACACCCCTTCTTCCTCCTCTGTTCCACGAAAGACGGATCTCTCCACGCTCAGGAGGAGAAAAAAAATGCCACACGGCGCTGTTAGTGGTAGGCTGAGCTAGGAGTGTGGTGTACAGCATATGGAGCTTTGTTGTGTGTGAGATTTCTGCAAATCTCTTCTTTCTGTTTCTCTGTGTAGGTACCATTTGCACTGTTTGCATTGGGTCTGTAAATGGCTTGAATATACTTTTACATTCTGTCAATTGTGATGAATTCATAAAAGTAGCTGAAGCCAAAATCTGTAATAAATAAATAAATAAATATCTGTTTTCTGATTGTTTATTGATTCAATTGTACTGGATATAATTAACAGATACATTTTCTTCAATAATCGTTGGTATGTTCGAAAAAAAAATGAGGTATACATATAATTAATTTCACATTTAGAAGAGTGTGAAACCTCAAATCTTTTCAAATGTTTTCAGCACTTAAGATTATCGTTAGGATTTATGTGCCATACCTTTCACAATTTTGTGAAAATGCCTCATTTTAATTTCCTACTCTTAAAACAATATCAAAACACTATTAATTTTAAACACGTCTGTGTACCTAACTGTGGTCAATATGTGCTAATTTATGATATTATTAGCATGAATGTGTTAAAATGCAGTTTTACCTGATTCTATCCCATTTTATATCCCCTATTCCTGAGATTGTCCATATAATATAATTGGCAGTAGTTTAACTCATGATGAGCTGGTTGTGGTTGTGTAGGTTTGTCACCTTCATTTTTAACAATATATGACACAAAAATTTGTAAGTAGTGACACAATGCAAAAAATTTTACAGATTATAAGCAGCAGAATATATAGTTCACAGTTTACAGTAAGTAATAAATAACATGAAAAGGGGCGGATTATAAAGCACACATTTCCGATCATTAAAACCTTTATCAGACATTACGTAAATTTGTGAAGACTGGTGTTTTTTTATAACAAGTGATCATTATCTTTAAATTATTTCAATCTTAATACAGACGCATCAGGAGGGGTTTTTTTTTTTTCAGAAAAGATTTTTTTTTTCCTACAATGCATCTAATACTCGCTTCTCTGGAGGCCTGTTGAATCATGTATAATAAAAGTACGTAATTGGAGTGTTCGTCATCACAGTAGACTTGGGATGGGCCTACAGTGCATACAACCAAATTAATAAAAAGACAACAACAACAGCATTGTTTATCCATACAATATGAAATAATTCTGAATATAGACTATAAAAAATATTCTAAATATTCTTAAATAAAAGCCAGCAAATAAGGAGACAGGCAGACAAAAAGCGTCTGTGCTTTGAGAAAGGCAGCGAAAAGAAAAGGTGTAGAAAAAGGAAGTGCAGTTAAAATGAAGATAGATGTAGAGTAGAAGGCTGCACCTGACACGTAACCCAGAAAGACAGATGATAAGGGCTGTGGTCAGGGCCGAGGTTCAACAGAAACACTGCGATGCAGTAGATTCAAGCATATTGAGGGCATACGTTTAAAATTCGAGTTTACAACCAAACATTTTAAAATGATAGTCAGATAACTTCGACAAAAAATATTACAATAAATTTATTATTCATCATATATTTATTAATCATCTGTCTGCTACAAAAAGATTAAATAACTAAACTAAATAACTAACTAAATTGTACATGTGCATCCTTTTTATATTAATTAGATCCTGTTAATTATGTGATTTATGTCTACATATGACAGTAATGACACTCTTTTAGTACCATTATACAGATGCCACTTATGCAACATCATCCTAAGGAGTGCATTCACTTCTATTAAAAATAATATGAATGGAATATTAAAAAGTCTGGTGCTAAAAGTGATCAAACATTCTCATTCTTTGTGATCAAACAAAGAAAAAAGTGTACTAAAAAGTACCTTGTACGGTCCTAGACACTGGGATGGTTTGCGTATCTTTTGTACATTTAATGTGTTTTTCATGAGAATTGTGGAAATAGTGTAATATTCAATTATCATTTAATGTAATTGGATCGTAATTACATTTCAGAGGAAAGCATTCTAAATAAAAGACATACTAAAGGTACAAAAGGCATACGCTTGATGGTACCACTTTAGCGACAAGGAAGTACACTTCAGCACCCTTTTTAATGTATTAGGAATGCGTATGCATATTTTGTGAATAATCACACTTAGTCATTCAAAATGTAATGATCATGTAAAATATGAACAACAAACATTTTGCTTTTGTGTTTTTTATTTTTAATGACTCTTAATTATTTAGCAATATTAATTTGTCTCCTCCAGGCCATCAGCAGTGATGAACAAAACAAATACATTTATAAACAGTTTCCTGCATGTACATAATGTGTTACTTGGATTAAGGATTCAGTGTTAAAGCAAAGCTATGGAGAAATCTGTACCTGAGTTTGCGTATTCAGCACTTTCATCCGACGTTTGGTGTTCCCTTTCTCAGTTGCTCACCAGCTCTGCTCCTGTGCAAGCTATGACGGTCCTATATGGTGTGTTGACCCCTCCCTTACATCTGATTGGCCTAACAGGAAAAACAAGATGTCCACATTTAGAAAAACGTCTAATCTTTCAGTTCGGATTAGCTAAAAAGTGATGACGATGATCTTCATGAATATTCCTGATTACTGATCACGATCTTGGTCACGAACACACAATTTTCATCAACCTCACATTAATAATTAGATTATATTGGAGCGAAGCAGTACGCTCTGATGTATGTTAAAAGTGACACATCCGTGTTTGTGTAATGGGGTTGTTTAATGAAATAGATTCTTGATCCTAAAGAAATAACATTGCGATTTAATGAAACAACATTTACACTAATATATAATTTATTTGTACAAAAATGTTATATAACCAATCTATAGCTCACCTGATCATTTTATCCTCAACAAATTGTCTCTGTCTGCACAGCACAGTTATAGATTATTAGCTATTCAGCAATAATAGCTAAACTGCTAGTAAACTGTGTCTTTGCACAATATACACCCGTTGTACATGTGTGGGGATTTTTCTTTTATGAGCTGTTTTACGGATTTGCTAATAAATATATTGACGTTGCAAGAATTTGTTCTCTTTTATTCTGAATTTCTTGTCTCGTCCCATTTTCTTTTCTGCTTTCTATTCCAGTGAAAAAGTCAATAATACGGAAATGGCTTGGGGTTTTTTTTCTTCTGCTTTTCACATGGTGAAAGCATAAAATAATTGTACAGGCATTTCTTACCTTTTTAGCTACATCATCACTTCCTCTTGCTTTCCTTGTTGTAGAAAGTAATTTAACATTTAGTTTTAAGACTTTAACAACTCAGCTGATAAGTTCTCAAACAGAAATTCTGTTTTTATTCCCAAATTTTTCCAAATTAGATAGACGGATAAATCAGAACAGTATAGGTGTAAAACCTTCCATCATTACTTATTGAAAATCCTTTACAGAAACATTGCCAGTAGCTTAAGATGTTCTCTGTAACTACTCTTTGCCTTCGCAACGCACTGTAGTTCAGAACACCTCGACGCTGTTCATGAAACAATGAATTGAGTTTTACTAAAATTAATGAAAGGAGGTTCGGAAACAGTGTGATGTCTTTCATTTTTTTATTTTTTACTGTACGGTTGTAGCTCACCTGCAGAATCTGAAAAGTATTTTTAAAAAGTATTTGCTATTTTGCAGTAAAGGGTATCATTGCGGGAAAAAGCATGCAAGCTGACGTTTCGAGAGAACTACATTTTCTTGTGGAATATATTCATGCTTGTCTTGTCATTCAGAATCTCCGCAACTCCTCTTATTTTTTTATTTGCCTGATTCTGTTTTTTGTTATAAACTGGTCTTTGTGCAACATAATCTGTACCTCAGTTCATAGTAGATTATTAAATCTGAAGTTTAATTTTATTATCCTGAAACTTTACAAGTTATTAGTGAAAACCGAAGTTATTTGTTTAAAAAAAATCCTTATTATAATCTAATGCTGTTTTACTAAGTAAACTTCAATTTAAGTTACAAGTTAAACACTTTAAAATATGTTAAATTTATGCAATATATTATAGTTGTCACATTCTAGCTTTTATTTGTTTTAGATTCTAAGTTATGGGGAGAGCACAATATGAGTAGTTTTTTACTTTTCTTGATATAAGTTTGGAGTAATTAATCATTTATCGATAAAAAATCTTATAAATCTCAAGAAAATGCAAAAGCAACATTTCTCATTTCTTTATTAACATCCCCTTGGGACATGAGAAGTCTTCGACGTGCCATTAACGTGCAGCTTTCTGCTTGCAAAACTGAACTCGCATGAGCAAACTTTTATGATAAAAGTTAAGAGTTTGGTAGTTTTTAAAAACACATCTAAAACTGTTCATGCTCAAGTCTCAGTCCTGATGTCCTGTCCAGTAGAAAATCTCACCTGAAAACTGGAAACATGTTCCTTTTAATAATAGATGGAGCAGAATAAAAGACTGTCCTGTTCTCAACCAAGGTCACTTATTCAAAGTCTACTCATAATTAACATTCTTTCAACACACTTTGTACTGGAAATCTTTGTTCTTCTACAACTGTATAGCGTAACGATTTATAATCTCATCATCCAGTGTAACCCAGAAGAGGTTAGGTTCGATTTTGTGTCTGGTTCCCTTCAAGCTTTCATCCTCATGTCGTCTCAGGCTCGAGCTTGTGTTAAATAATTACTCTGCGTCATAACATGTCTATTGTTGCAAGAGCTTCAAAAATAAATTTGAATTGAATTTTAATTAGGAATGAGGTATGCAATGTGGCGGCTGTGAGGGACAAACTGCATTTCCACACTTGAATCTGTTTAACCAATGTTCTTAAAGTAACAAATGCAGTTTCTATTTTGTCAAAGAAATTAAAAGAATTCATACAAGAAAAAAGTTACTGTTCAGGTTAAGTTAAGTAGCAGTCATTCTCATCCTTTATATACTACAAGATGTAGATGAAAGGTGCGAATGAAAGGCAGCCTCATATGGCGTAACAATGTGCTTCTGTAGGACAAGGGTGGTTTGCTTAGGGGAACCACATGAAGGTCAAAACAAACATGGCTCCTGCCTCACATCTGTCTTTGAGGTTTCTCCCTTCTTTCATTTACCTCTTCCTGCCTCTCTTAGTTAATCTTAAAAAAAAAAAAGTCTCACTCACGTATCTCACATCTACTCCAGCTTTTATGTGCCCTCCATTTAAATTATATTTTGTGTAGAATTTAGATTAAATATACCATAGTTTAAGAATAGATTCTTTGGGGAAACCTAAAGAATGATTCAGAACTATGAAATTTTCATATAGGGTGTTTTGAGAGGAAAGACCCAGTTGCAAGGGATCCCTCATTACTCACAATGTTGGAGGCAGTATAGACCGAAAACACAACCGTTACTGAAAGAGAGAAAGGCTGAGAGGAAAAGAGGAGGAGGAGATTTTCAATTAGTCATCCTCCACAGCTACAAATACTAAATAAAAAGTTCCAATAAAAATTGTTTTTTCTAAAACACTAAACGTTTTTGGCAAATGGACACAATTCTCATTGTTTTAGCCTTTTGTTGAGAACAAACTAAAATTAGCTCGGTGGGAGAAAACATTCACCCACTCTTTACCACCTATCTCCACACAGTAATCTCTCTCTCTCTCTTTCGATAATGACTGTTTATGAATTTAGGCTGAAGTCTGTCAGTAAGGGGATCCCTTAGACATGCATGTTAATCATCGTGAACTTTCAGAGATTTCCACTTTGCTCATTCAAGCCATGCACACGACAGAACTCACCCACAAAAATGGCTATAAATACTGTGACAGACAAAAAAGACACATGAACATACAGATATTATGAATAGTTGAAGCCAAAAAAATGGAGCAGAGCGAATTCTAGTGAAGTAATGCTCATAAGTTTATCTGTACTCGTTTTGATTATTTTTAGTTTAAATCTCTTCCAGTCAGTGATGCAAGTCCCGTGGGCTTTAAATGTACACACAGTGAAATGTCAATGGAAAGATGCCGGCTGAGCTGAGTGACATTTGGTTTCCTTATTGTGAAATGTAATTGAATTGCTTCCATTACAAATCTTTCTCTCTCTCTCTCTCTCAACCACTCTTCCTCAGTATCCACTTCTCCTGTACAACACTCTATATTCTATACATATCTTTACAGAACAGTTATTGATGCTTCATGACTTGCCTATCTGATTTTCATTTCATGAAGATGTTTAAGGATTGTGCTGGTGGATTATCAGACCTTACAAACGTCGTGTCACGCTGTTTGCTGCTTTGTGTCAGATCAGTGACTTAAAGCTTTCAAAAGAGTTGAAATTTGAGTTTGAGTTCAAATTGAGCTTTCGCAGCTCAGTTGCTTTTGTTAATACATTTACAGATGACAACACAGCATTAAAAGTTGAATCTGAAGGTCAGATGGTGGGGATTAATTTGATATACTGTATTTAAGTGAAACAAATCACAGGTTTGTTTTAACGAGCTCATTCTGATATGTTTTCATTTCCATAGTAACAACGAACACAAGTGACACTCCATATTAACAGACTTTAAATGAAAAGATATTGATAGTTTTTTAGAGGTAAAGCTGTAATATTTGTGTGTTCAGATACGGGAAACTTTTCAGTGTTTTGTGTTTTCACAACAACGTGAAAAAACTTTATACGTCTAATTGACTTCATACGAAAGAGAAAAAGATTGTTAAGGAAACAACTTTTGTAACGTAAGTCATGTAACATAGTGGTACTAATTAGTTTTAGATCTCTCACAACATTAAACATTCCTATATATGAAAAAGCCCTGACATTCTTCTGTAAATAATGAAAAGTTTAAATAATTGCTGGTAAAGTGCTATGGTATGCTGTAAGCGGAATAAAGCACTACATCAAATGCTTTTGTTGTAAAATAACTTTTACAACCTCGCTTTCGGCCAAATCACACCATCACTGATTTTGAAGAATATCTAACACTTACATAGCTTATATAATAGTGCTGATAGTGAAATAGTCACAAAATTAAAATGTGCTTAATCTGTTCAAGGAGTGAATGAGACAGTGGTTCTAAGTCGAATTGCTAGAGACCCTGTGTGCTGTTTTTTTGTATCTATTAACTTATAGTTCATGGTATCATCAGGACAGAAACTGGCAAACACTGCTTTGGGAATTACGCGAAAAAAACAAACAAAAAAAAACATGATAAACCTGCATAACAAGGTTTATCATGGTTTTAAGTACTCTGTTTTTTCTCCTTTTTTTTCACCTTTTGTTCTATGGCAAACATGATGCCAACAAGCCCGTGATCAGAACACAGCAAGTATCCAAGTATCTACTGTATTTATAATACACAAGGTAAGTAACATAAAATGGCTCTAAAATATTGTTTTTGTTTCAGAGACTTTTCTGCCCCACATTAAAGTGCTTTCTTATCATGATACAAACATGATCTTACCACATTGTTATACTGTAAGCCTGAAATGTATCTTCTTATCACAGTTATGCAATATACATTTACTCTGTCAAAGTGTCTAGCAACACTTAAATAACGTACAGGGTGAAAAGGTGCTATAGTTTTTATATACTTTCATATTCAAACAATTTGTGACTTAAAGTTTGAACAGTGCTGATTAAATTAAGCAGAAACTTTGATAAACATTAATTTTTCTCATTTAAGCTGAAATTAATGTAAATAAAGACACAAGTTCAATAAAGCCAGAGAGATTGGCCAGTGAGTTTTTGTCAGTTTGAAAAGGTCTTAAAAAGGCTCTCTTAGAAGGAAAATAATAAAAAAATAATACAAAACTTTCCAACCAATGCTAAGCTATCACCAAAGTTTAGACACATTAAACATGTATAGCAGACTTTGAATTGAATTTTTGGTAAACAGTTAAACAGTTGCTTCACTACATCATGATTTATTTCCTGAGACTCCAAACATATAAGCAGCGGCTATTCAGCACGGAGTGGAACTGCAAACCAGCCATCAAGAGTAAATCTGTAAATACACTTGGATGTGGATGTAATTGAAAATTGTATCCAGTAAAACATTTTGTTTGTTCTTTTAGTTTGGTCACAGTTTTCTCATTATTATTGTCTGCTTTTCTTTTACAGCAGCACATGTATTGATAAAGAAAAATCTTGAGATGAAGCAAACCTTTACACAGGGAGCATGTAAAGTTTCTGTTTACCTAATAACTAAGGTAGATAACTGAGGTATAGTGAATGCTAATCATGGTGTAATAAACAGTAGGAGATTAGTCTAGAGGATGATCAGTGTAGGTATTGCAGCGATTAAGGTTCTGTGCTCGTGTGCTTGAGTGAAAATCCCGGTACTACAACTGTAAAATGTCTTCTTTGAAGAAACATCTTAAGTGAAACTCCACCAAACTGCAGCCACAACTAAATGTAGCAAATAAAAAAACATCTACATTTCTACATTTTCTACATTTACATTGGAAGGCTTAACCATTTTTCATAATGATCATTAAGTCATGAACTCATCCACAAAATCATTAAAAAAACAAAACAAAGCTGAAAGACAGAGTTTCTTGGACCAGTTTCTTATCATTCTCCCAACAAACGAGAGTGAGTTTATTATGGAGGGGAAACACAGAAAACACTTTGAAAAAGAATTATTCCTTTTGTAATGATGGCCAAAAAGGCATCTAACAAAGCTTATTGATAAATAACCTTGGTTAAGGTTGATTACAATAAGGTTGATTACAGCTCTAGAAAAATGACAATGAGAGCCTACATAGAATCTAAATAAAGAATACACAGGAAATAATACATTAAACATGACGATTTAAGTCCTATGCATATACACACAGTTACTGTGTTCGACTACGATGTGTGTTGGGCCTGCTTAACTCACTTTTAAAGGAAGCAAAGTCAACTGCTGTAACCGTCTTCAGCAGCACCTGAAACAAGCACTTCATCTCAGAAAACCATAAAGACTCTAAGGTTTCTGCTGAGATGGATGGGCCAAGAAGGATTTGTAGTGGTGTAAGAGACTAATTACATATTTCTGGCTTGGTGAAGTCAATCCTAATAAAAGTGGTATGAATAAAAGTTCATTACAACTGTTTCTGTTTCTTTGCTTTAATAAAACTTCCTTCTTCCTCTCCAGCTTTGTGTTACATACAGAGGTGAAATAAAGTACAGCTTCCTTTGCCCTATTCTTTTAAACAAGACGTGACACTTCTACTTTTGTATTATACGTTTTTGAGTGGCTAATGGCATTTTCCCCTCTTTTAACTGTAAAACCCTAAAACAAAGTGACAGAAGTAGGAAAGAATATGGGGGTGTAGGGACACACCAGAACAAAATGGGTGGTGTGTGTGGGCTAGGGTTGGAGTGAAAAGGAGAGAAATGTGTGTATGACACATAGTATGAAAGAGGGAATCCTAGTCTCAGTATGAAGAGTAATCTTAGTTATAAATGATTATATTGTGTACCAAAAAGTGTATCAATTTGAACCTCAAATTTAAATATCTGATTCCTGCTAGGCTTTTTCTGGATAATTTCATTAGTGCACACAAAGTCACTACAACAAGCGACTAAAGGGTTTTAACTTATTATAACACTAAACACTATCATCTTTGTCATCAATACACAACCTCTAGTCTGTAAATTAGTACACAATGACTACTCATAATACAACATATACAATAAATTACTCTTATTTTTTAGGCACAGCTCCAGTTGTAGTTTGTAGGCTCTCTAAAATACTCATGATTGTTACGCTCTGTTTAAAAAAAAACACCATAAAAATAAACTGTGTATGTTGAGACATTACAGATATGAACTCCATGCAGTCAGTTACTGAAACTGTTAATGGCAGATATTAAGTCATCAATAAACAACAGACCTTTTAATCTGACAGCTTGGCATGCTGTATATATCTCTTTGTGCACTATTTTGAGTTACCCGTTTATTATGTAAGACAATGTGGTGACTAATAGACTGGCCAAGATGTGTTTCTGCCTCATTCCCATTGTTGCCTTGAAAGGCTTCGGATCAGCACAGTCCTGACCAGGATAAAGTTTTTACTGTACCATGAATGAATGGATGGATGGATGGATGGATGGATGAACTCTAAGTCTTTGCTGCTCATAAACACTTTAGCGTTACCCTGTCTTGATTTAGAGTTTATAGAGTTTAGTCCATCTTGATCTATCCCGTCTAGCTTTTAGTCCATCTTGATCTATCCCATCTAGCTTTTAGTTCATCTTGATCTATCCCGTCTAGCTTTTAGTCTATCTTGCTATAGTCCGTCTTAGTTTAAGCCATCCTGCTTTAGTTCATCTAGCTTTCAGTCTGTCTTGCTTTAAACCATCTTGTTTTAGTCTGTCTAGCTTATTGCCTGTCTTGCTTCAGTCCATCTTACTTTAAACCATTCTTTTTGTCTGTCTTTGCATTTGAATGTCTTTTTTTTTTGTATGCCTTGCTTTAGTTTGTCATGTATTTAGTGCATCAAGCCTTTTTTGTCCATCTTACTTTAATCTGTCTTACTTTATTGCAGATTTATTGCTTTAGACTGTCTTCTTTCCGTCCATCTTGCTTTTTGATCCTATGTCAAATCATGCATTAAATTATTTGTAGAATAAAAAAGTCTCTAAACTAGACTTATGACCTAATTACAATCTATATGAGTGCATCACGTTTGGTTTATCCATTGAATCCAGATAAAAGCTGACTAAACGATCAAGGTAAGATGGCAGCATTTACGCTACGTAGGCCTCATATACACAACACACACTTTGTAATTACTGCATTATAATGCTGCCAATAGACTGCATTTGTATATGACAACAAATCAGATGTAAATTATTTCCAGCTGATTTTTTTTTTTTTTTTACATCTGTCAGATTATTATCAGTTATCAATTATCAGTGAAGTTATCAGTGAAATGGAATATTGATAAAAATGAGATAATAATCATTTATTTATTTATTGTTTGATTTGTTTGATTAAAAATGAGGGGTCAGTAGTTTGAACCTGGATTTTAAGTAAATTTTTATCCTATATTCTTCAAACCCTCAAAGAGATACCATAAAGACATCTGTAAATTCAACCACAATTCGTCAAGAATTAATCGCTCGACACTCGTTGAAACCGAGCACCAGCTGGACCAATGTAGACTTGGCTAGATGTTTTGTGCTTTATCATGCTTTTAACTTAGTTAATGACGTTCAAGAGCTAAGCTTCTAATTTTCATCATGCATTTATTATGCAAAGTATAGAATGAGTGTTTAATATACTAGATTTCATTATATAGTTCTGTGTAGAGTCGCTCTGTCTTGACCACTACATGTGACGCGATCTCACTTTATAGTCAATTTTCACTTTAATTTGTCTATCACTTTTATCAATATTGATTTTGTCAGACAGCAACATTACAGAAATCCTGAAGTAGATTCAGATAAGCAGACCAGAGGAGACAGTAACAAGGAATAGCTTCCTCAGGTGACGCAAATATGGATGAGAAACCCATAAGAACTGATATAATGACATAATGATATAATTAGGCATTTTTAATTAGAATTTCAAACACCAGCTACCAACCACTTTATGTTCATGATTGCATAAATTTACTTTGCAAAAGCCATTGTAAAAACAAAAAACGTTTTGCTTTCGGCATGTGTAATGATGGATCGAACGACTAAGCAGTATCTACACAAGTCAAATAGAAATGTAAGAAATATTGGTTTGAGTGATAAACATGAAATTTAATCATTTACAAAAATGAACATATTCCATACTGAATATTATGTGCAATAATGAACAAATAAACTTAATCTATACAAATTGTATGACTTAGCAACTTACTACAGTGTAGTAACAAAGCAGTAACAATAATAACGCCCTGATTAATCATTAACATATAAACTCTATCTTTCTATCCCTATCTACATTCCTATCGCTGACTATAGCACCACTAAAGACGTTTACCAATAACCAATTTGCTTACAGTTTAAATTATTTAGGACAAATTGTTATATTTGCTGCCATTTAGATTTTAGCATTATAAATAAGAATTGTTTGTGTCACCATGAGTCTGATTAAAGTCTAATCCTAAGAATAAATGATACATTAAGCAATTTATTAGCATGTGGCTTGTGGCTTGTGCTATTAAGATACAGTTAAGAAAAAAAGAAAAAAAAAACCAAGACGGTCGTTCATCCATTACAGTTAAATTTAAGTATACATACATGACATTGTAATTGTCACAAATCGTTACACAGATAAAAACTACTCCTGAAAACTGCGAATGTTTACGTTCTGTTGAGGCCTAAGGGCTTTCAGACAGAATACAGCATTTAGGTTCAATACTATTTATATACTTTCAATTTTATTATTATTATTATTATTATTATTATTATTATTATTATTATTATTATTATGTATTACTATGTATTATTATGTATTATTAGTTACAGATACAATTCAAATTATTATGAAAACACAGTATAACACATCATAAGTACACAGTCATTATTGTGTTAATTGACAACACAATAACACACAATAAACATAAAATGCATACACAGTAAAGAATTTATGACTAACTGAGTGAGAACGCTAACACTATCTCAGCTACTGTGCGATTAGCAGTGACCTTAACATACTGACTGAAATCCAGGCCGAGCGCAGGCACATACTTTACACTGATATAAGATATATTAAGAAGCAAACTTTCAACAGAATAAAAATGAGTACCTACCATGTTAACGTGAAAAGTGCAAATCCTTTTGCTGAGCCTCACAGACCTACAATGACATTAATGTTCTGTAACACACCAGTGCGCGCGCACACACACACACACGGGACAGGAAACAGTGCTGTCACCTGTCTTACTGCTGTAGAGGTCTATGCTTAGTTTAGGGTGCTTACATTCCTAACAGTGTGTCTCTCTCTCTCTCTCTCTCTCTCTCTCTCTCTCTCTCTCTCTCTCTCTCTCTCTCTCTCTCTCTCTCTCTCTCTCTCTCATGTCACCCCTCAGTAACAAAGTTCTTTTGTAATGTAGCTGGTTTTTAGATTAATCATCACATTTGGAGAGGTTTTGTTCATCCGTCCGCCGCTGTGTCTGATTTGAACATTTTTTATTTGCATATGACAGGAGCAGTTCATCCGAGAAATGTAGGCATTTTCACTTTTTTATTTTTCTTGTTAAGGCATAAAGCTATGTTTCATGTGAATTTTTAAAAGATACACCCCATACTTACAGTACACTTGCACAATTCCAGAAAAAATAATATTTATATCATTGTGCATTTTGTGCTATTAGAATAAAATTAGATTCTAAAAATGGTCTCTTCACTGATACATTTGCATATATGCATGTCTTTGTTATATCAGTGTTGTTTGATAATCATATGATTAAAGCTAATGCCTGAATAGGATTTAAAGGGCTTAAACATGTTCCTTAAAAGCATAAAGCAATGCACAGAGGCACTTTTCAGATCAATAAATGGACAGCAGTCTTATAGAGTATTGATGCAGGTAGGTGAGTGTTTAAGACTGCATTGATAAGCTCCTGAGGATTCTGTCTGCAAACCTGGGACTGAGTAACAGGGTGTTTGCTTTCTAACCCACAAAACATGTGTTGTAGTGTAACCAACCCTCTCTGTGACTCTGTCTGTGTGTGTGTGTGTGTGTGTGTGTGTGTGTGTGTGTGTGTGTGTGTGTGTGTGTGTGTGTGTGTGTGTGTGTGTGTGTGTGTGTGTGTTTTGTGTGTGTGTGTGTGTGTGTGTGTGTGTGTGTGTGTGTGTGTGTGTGTGTGTGTGTGTGTGTGGCCACCTGTGCAGCTCTAACACCATCTGTACCAGTGCAAGAGGGAAGTGGTGCTACTTCATGCTGGTGCAAATGTAACGAAACACACACATATTTACACACATGTTACAGGTGATATATATGTTTATGTTTTATTTCAATGTTTCATTAAGGTAAAAGAAAGAAACTCTTAAACATACAATGAACCAAATTAAGCAAACATAAAATTCCTCTAATTATGCAATTCTAATATTTTATTAAAAATATTTCCAGGAAAGTATTATTTACAACACAAGAAAAGAAACACAAGAAAAAGATCAGCTTATGTTTGATTATTTTAATATTCCAAATATTCTTGAAATCTGAAGCTCTGTTATCTCCTGTATTATTGTTCGTCACGCCATGATCCTTTGACCCGTTATTCATTTAAAGAGTTGTACTGATGCCTGGGTAGAGGTGGAGGCCGTTCTCTTTTACCTGGGCTTTTACCGGGCTGCCTCCTAGTCCTTTAGAGAAGAAGAATTATACAGGTGTGGAAAGGTAACCAAGTGACATTGTACATAATTCATATGGAGTCAATAACCAAAGCACTGGAATGTAACAGTCATATTTAAATTTATATCGCTTTCAGAATAACGAACCTGGGGCTGAAAGACAGTCATCAATATGTGGATCTTATTTCTGAATTTTAGAGTGTGTTTAGATATAACAAAGATAAACAGCTACCTGTTACACGTGCAGTAATTCCTGGGTTGCCGCATAGACTTCTTAATCTCTCTCTGAAGAAGAAAAAAGTGGTATTAGCCACTTTATGTTTCTAGAATTCTCTTTTCAATCACTCACTCCATTTTGTTCCTCACCTTCATTCGTTTGTTTCTGCGACAAACCCATACAATGACGACAACAAGGACAATCAGGCAAAAGGCACCCACTCCCCCGGCAATCCAGATCCACTTCGGCAGACCCAATATCGGTGTCTGCATGTTTGTTTGCACCGTAGAACCATCAGAATCTATACCTAAGATAGAACACACACACACACACACACGTAGAAACATGTAGAAAAACACGTCAATTTCTCTTTATTCTGGTACAGTGTTAAATGAAAAGTTTAGAAACAGTTTAATCTCATGTAAGCATTCAAAACAGTAAGAATAACTTTTGACTGAATTTTTCTAACTAAAGTTGCAAGCTGAGAGCACCAGCCCCACATTCAAAGTGTAAAGTTGTTCTAAAAGTTTTAGATATTTTTGTTTTATATGTAAGTGTGAATTTGCAGCAAGATATTCAGGAAGCATGAGATGTTGTGCTTACCAGGAGCAGAACCATCTCTTTTTGAAACCCTCAACGTCAATTCCGCATTTAGAGATTTTCCATTTTCAAACAGCAGACTGCACACATACACACCAGCATCAGCAAGCTTCACCTGACAAATATTGAAAAAATGACAAATTTACACAATAAAATAAAAACACAATTTTTATACTGAAGGTTGAAGAATTTTATACATTTTCATCCGTATTAGAAGCTCATAATAATTTATATATGTTGGGAAAAAACAGGACAATTTTTAAATGAAATCGAATTGAAAAGAAACACAATAAACATTCTTGGTTTTTACCTTTTTCAGGGTCACATTAAATACTGTCGACAGCTCCTTGTCACTGAAAGCAACTTTACCAGTGCTGACATTAGTTTTATTCCACTGGAGAATGCCCTCTTTCCTCATTAATGTCACTAATTGGACGCCAGAGTTGCTATGTGTCCATGAGCCCCCCGTCAAGGACAATCCTTTAAAGTTCAATAGCACACATGGCAGCACTGCAGTGCCCCCTTCAGTAATGAAAACTTCCTGTTTGGTGATCAGAGGACCTGATGAAAGTGAACAGGTCGTTGTAGCAATCAGCATCGAAATTACTAGACATTATATTGCATGTGTTCAGCAGTCACTGTAATGCATTAAGATTTTCATTCATAACATGAAAGGAGCCATAGGAATATATTTATGGAAATATACCAACAACACTGATGGTCACGCTTAGCTTTATCAAATCCTCCTGCTTTTCATTTTTGATGTGGCAGCTCCAGACTCCTTCAAAATCTGAGGTCACATTTTTCAGAGTCACCTCATTTCCGTCATACTTCTCAGATTTCGGTGATATCCAGTGAAATACTTTTTTAAAGTTTCCAGTGATATCACAGCTCAGCTTTGTGTCACTGTTGTGCAGCACTGTAGAAGGGTTTGCATGGGCTGAGAGAACAGGAGAAAAGACAGGAAAGAAGCGAGAAACAGGAAGCACAAATTGTCACACAGAGCCTTGGGTTGCTCTTCTTTTGAAAAAGAAAATAGAGTAATTGTTTTACATTAGTATTATTTTACTGTCTTTTTACTTGAATATTATTGAAACAGAATACTATTTGCAAGACTTAAATTTTATACACTAGACTAGTAATGCCTATGATCATCAGACCTACTGAGATTGAATGGTGTTTTCTAGGCAAAAAGGCTAAGATGCTTAAAAACTAAAATGTATTTCCATCAGTTTAAGGCAAGTAATAGTTATTTTTGACATGAAAACATGACATTCTCAGAAGCTGTTCTAAGACTGTGAGTCTAAGATCTAATGATGATTTATTAAAGATCATGATTACATCCAAATGCATGTTAAAATGCAGTTTGTCAAAATACAGCACAGAAGTTGCAGTCTCTCTCACCTGATGCCACATACAGCGTGTGACTGAATTTGTTGCATGTGTATGTTCCAGAGTCGTTGCTCTTCAAATTGGAAATTTTCAACAAGTTTCCATCAATCCGTGCCCTGGTACTAATGTCTAAATTAGCTGAAGAATGAAACCATTCACACCATCACACAACCATAGACAACAAGAAAACATGTGTTGTGTCAGTACACACGTCCTTAGAAATCTAATTCTAATGCTTACTGTGAGACAGGTTGATGATGACAGCAGGTATAACATAAAAAGTTGAATAAAGCTTTTGATACCTTTGCGCTGTCTTCCTGATTTGTCTTTGTGTAGCACCAGGTTGTTGTTAAGTTTCCACTCTACTTCCCTCAGTGGACTCTTACCACAGTCCAGTATTATGTTGTCTCCGCTTTTGTTATAAAATACTTCACAACTTGCTGTGGTAACACAAAAAGCTGCTACAAAGACAAACTCCAAGTTAGTTCTGGTTCTAGTGTTGCTTAATTACGTTGACATACATGTACCGACTAATATTTTCACTTACCAAAGGTGATCCAAAGGATGTTTTTTGACGAAAACATTCCTGTTCAGATACTGAAAAGAAAAGAAAAATCTACTAAACAAGGTAGCTTTATAAATGATGTATGTTGTACAATAACATTGTTAAATTTCTTTTATTTTTACTTATATATATATATATTTTTTTTAGATCTTGATCTGAAGATCAAAAAAACACGGCTATTTCCGTTCATGCCACTTTTCTCTTCTCAGTACTACTCATTCTGTTCGAGTTGTTGGTGGTTTGGTTTTTCCAGTGAGTATAAAGATCAAAATAAATATGAAAAATCTCAATACAAAAGGCAACATATTAAGATTTCAAAATATAATTTGAGCCATCACGCCTGCTAAATTAAAGTGTTTTGTACATATAGTGTTACACAAACCTGTACAAAGTAAAGACGGTCATTTAAAATGTGTTATTCATACAGATTAACAATTTACTACGTTGAATTGTAATTACAGATTCTACGATTATGACTATATTTATTATAAATATAATTATAATTACAAATTGAAAAAAGAGAATTATAACCGATCTGCTGCTGGTTACATTTGCATCAGACATCTATAGTCTAAATACTTTAATAAAGATTTATCAGTCATTCTCACTATAGACAAAAATGAAACAAAGCCATGGAGCAATAAGACTTACTGTTTTAAGTAGCCACTAAATAACTGTTTGTGTTTTTCTTGTTTTAAATGCATTTATTAAAAATTCAACCTTCTTTTTCAGCATGAGGGGCGGCTGACGACCTTTTGTTTTCTGTGTTTCTTTCTTTAATTTCATATACAGATTATCTCACAATGTCTTTTTCCTCAAACTGTTCACTGCAACTTTGTGATATCTTCTGTATTGTGAATGTAATGTTTGCAGGTGGGGTTTTTTTTTCCACATTTTTTCTTGTTCTATATGTGTATTGCCATTATACTTTTACTAATTGTGCTCATCTTTTAAATCTATTGCATAAATAATTAAATACACAAATAAATAAATAAATACAGTGTGCAAAAAAAGTAAAAAAAAAAAAAATGTAATGACTCGTTTGCAATTTGTTGCTGGTAGACTATATATTTTGGATAAAAATGCATGAAAAATCTTGGAATTTTAAAGTTCATGAAGCTTGACATTTTCCTTTCCAGAGTAGGTGTCGCTTTTTGTTTATTTTATTGTGACAAAATACATGCTAGTGATTTGGCTTAAATATATTAGTAGTAGTAGTAATTGCAGTAGCAGTACCATTTATAGTAAAAGGAAGCTGCAAATGCTGGCTTCTTTAGTTCAAATAAGACACTTTTGAATAAATGAATTCTCGATCAAATATATGTATTTTTGCTTACTTATAAAATCTGATGATTAAAAATTAATCTGTTCATTTAACAAATCTATTTTTACTGTTTTAAAAAAAAAAAAAAAAAAAAAATGTTTTCCAGTCACAGACAATGACCAAAAAAAAAATTTTTGATATTAGACAATAGCAAACCGTTAATGAATATTTTTTTAATGAGTTTAAAAGAATGCGAGTGCTATTTTGTGATACTTACAGCAGAGCTGAGTTGAGAAGCTTGTGTGTGCTGGCTGCTCTGTAAGTAAAGTAGGTTAATAGATTTGCGAGCAGCTGCACAGTAGAAATGAGAGAGCGGAAGGAGAAAAATGACAAAGTGACACGCAGTTTGTGGGGAAAAGTGAAGTGAGGAGTATTATATGTAACACTCAGTTAATACACATGATAAAGCCACAATTTTCAGTTCTTCATAACTTGTGTATTTGCGATGTAAATGTAATATATCCAGGGAGACTAAACCTTTGAGGCATAAGGAGCAGAAAAGGAAGCCGATTACTGGAGATTATTTTGTTTGCTTTCATAAACTGATCATACAGCCTCAACCTTCTGAAACAACAGGAAATACCTATTACAGTATCACAGAAAACAAATACATGCTTGATATTTTTGAAGACAAAAAAATAAGACAATTTGTTTGTACCTCCTAAAGCCTAAAATTACTTTTAGTCAACATGTTAGGTATTAAAATGAAGAAATAAACTTTTATTTATTAAAAGAATTACTACATTAAGAATTTATTAATGTGTTTTCTTTTCCCTAGAGGTACAAATGCATCTTTTTTTTCTTCCTGTACATCTTAAAAGCTGACTGCTCATGAATAGTATGAGAAAAATGTCTCCCTGTTAAAATTCAATATTAAACACATATTTTACCAGAACATCTCCACTGAATAATTCCAGACAGACTCACTGGCAAAGAGACACATCTTTTATTTAATATTTTTTTTCAAAGCGGAAAGAACAAAATGATTTAATTTCCCCAAAAATGGAGAAAAAAACCTTCAGCTATCAGCCTTGCAACACATGACAGCACAACCAGTTTGATTCTTTTCTCTTTTTTTTGTCTTCATGTAGTGATCCAAGTCTTCCATCCTTTGAAGAAACCTTGTTTTCGAAACACATGGGAGAAAAAAGGTAGAGCCGAGCCTGGCAAGAAGCAACGACTGCACAATAACCATTACAGAGGGAGGGAGGGAGAGGGAGAGGGAGAGGGAGAGGGATAGATAGAGAGAGTGAGAGAGAGATGTAGGAGGTCACTTGTGCTTTCAGGATTCCTGCAGCACTGCTCACTCCTAACATTGACGCTCCCCTGGCTGGCTGTGGGCGGTCTAAGAGGAAGAAGTGCTTGAATTGCTCAAACAAAAAACTGTCAGTTCAGAAGCTTGAGTATGCCCCCCCTCCCTCGCATCCCTCAGCAGCTAAGACAACGTGTGTGTGTGTGTGTGTGTGTGTGTGTGTGTGTGCGTAGATGATGTCTTCTACTCCACCACTCTCCTGTAAAAGTACAGGTAGCCTAGGTCTTTCGGTGGTTTCTCAGAGGCGCAGACTTTCTGATCATTAAAGATTACCCATCTATGAACGAGAAGAGAACAGGTAATCAAATTGTAGTTCCTAAAGACATTAAGAGGCTATGAAATGAATGTGATTTACTTACTGTTGGTCCTTTTTAATGTGGCAGACGTAGTGACCACACATTGTGCTCGTGCCCATGTGACTGATAAAAGCAAACAGCTCGTACTCTGAGAACAGAAGAGTTTCATAAAATCAATATACAGTCTAGTCTGTAAGTATTTGGACAGGGACACATTTTGTCGTAACTTTGCCTTTGTATACCACCACAATGGATCTGAAATGAAGCTAATCGCATTGTAATTGAATTTTACACTTTTAGCTTTAATTCAAGGAGTTTAACAAAAATGCTGTGTTAGCAGTTTAGGAATTAGTCATTTTTTTTCACAAGCTCCAAAGTAACTGTACAATTGACTGAAGCAGTTTGATGGCCATCTGTGGCCTGTATTCTCTTTATTTCATGATAAATTAAGATGAATTGCCTGAAGCTGATTCCAAGTGAATTTGACTTTTGGCAGCTTTTCATAGGAAATCTTAATATAAGGTCTACAGAGATGTCAATTTAAGTGAAGGAGGCCAACATTAGCCTGAAAAAACAAAACAAAATGGACAAATCTGAGCGATAGCAGAATTTTTAAGGGTGGTCAAATCAACACTTTGGTACATGCACTGTCAAGCTCAGCAACATCAAAAGGCCTGAAAGAGCACAGAAGACAACTAAAATGGATGATCACAGAATTAAAATGCTGAAATCTAAAGGGAGGAAAAATCATCACATGGAGACGTCCATGGGTTCCAGACTTCAGGCATTGACTGCAAATGATGAATGATTAGATGTATTAAAAATTATCTTTATATTTATACTTGTTATTTTTTCCCCAATTATCTCAGAGAGTGACAATGGAAGGACTGTGTAAGAAATTGCTTTAGTTCCTTAACAGGTTAATGCAACATTTTTGTTAAACCCTTGAATTACAGTTGAAAGTCTACACTTTCACCGCATCAAGATTGTTTTATTTCAAATCCATTGTGGTGGTGTACATAGGCAAAAACACAAAGATTTGGGCACTAACACTAACTAGCAATGTGTTCCTACTCCTACATGTTATCCAACATTACCATATAAACACACAAATTTGACTCACTTCCTGGCCCGTCGCGAACGCGTGGTCCAGGTGGCACGTCTCGACTGGCTTCGCTGACACCCTCTGAGCGTCCGCCTTCAGACACCTCCATAGACTCCAGATCATCCAGGTGAGAGAAGATCCAGTCCACTGCCCGCTCAAGAATGTTACTCTGCACACAAAGAATTTTACTACATGTTCACTGCAAAAGCAGAAACAAACCAGAAATATACTAAACTATTTTTAAAAACTGCTGTCAAATGAATATTTAAGTCATTACTACATCAGAATTATACAATTAGTTTGTGACTACTTGTGTAAGATTGAATTTTAGCATGTATACTTCCTCATGATCTCACCCATTGAGCTAGGCCATCTCTTTAGAGTTAATATTACTACAGCTGTAACAACATAAGTTTTAACAACCTGATCTCTCAGTGATTAAGCATGCAGCAGGGCATTTGGATGCCATCTGTATGGTTTATATTAGGGTTACTGCCAACAGTAGCTTCATGTTTACAAAAAACTTTTATTTCACCCTCTTATTTGCAGCATTAGGTCTCATCAAAGGCATAAAGCTATTGCACGTACACAAAGGAACACGCTTGCTGAAAGACGCAGGTAACAGCATCCGTAAGTGCTTTTTTTTTTTTAAGGCAAGTGTGGTAAACAGAAAAGCTGTGACTGCTCTCAACCGCACCACACACACACAAAACTGCCATTCCTTCTTGTACTTTGACACTGCTTGCTTATGTATTTTTCAATTTAATTTTTAACACAGAAAAGTAGTAGTGATTGACAAAAATCTACCCCATTCATGTTTATTACACCCACTCATGTCTTTTATATGCACCTTCTCAAGGTCAGCTGGCAGCATATGCAATTCCATGTACAAGTGAAAGAGATTTGCCTAAAAGCTAAATAAATCAAACTGTGCTCCAGGCCACTAGTATTAGAAACAGTTATGTAATTAATGTGCAATTATAAATCACTATGTAGCGTGCTCACCGTAGCTTTGAGAGCACGTGAGGCTTGATCCCGGCTAAATCCCATGGAGACAATGGTCGCCAGGTGCTCCTCTGACAGGCTTTCAGTGGGTGTGGATCCAGGAGCAGAACTAGAGCCAGGCAACACCAATGGAGCAGCAAAATCTGCAGCCGATCATGCGGACCCACACGATCAGAGAAATAGGACTGGTTAATAAAACCTGGAGTAAGGCTTTTTCAGTGTGCAATTTTTAATATACTGATAGATTTACCTGCATCATCCATATGCCCCATCACCCAGTTCATGGCAGCGTCGATGCCTGTGTTCCCTGTGTAATACACAGCCTTCCTGCAGGCTTCGAGAGGAAAGCCCATCTCACACAGCTGAGACACTGTGGACTCATCCAACACTGGAGCTAAGAGAGAGAGACAGAAATTCCTATAGAGACTTGATATAACTGCACCTCAGATGACTACATATGAACTGCGATTAAACAATAAAGGCATGGCAAATGAGACAATACCTTACAAACTTAAACTTAAAATAAAATAAATAAATAAAAATTCTAGGTGTATGGCAAACCAAAACAAACATGCAAAAACAAACTTACAGAATTCACAAGTTAACAGAACAATATTTTTTTTTAAAAACTATAATATGAAAACATTTAATCATGAGAAAGGGTTTGTTGTTTCAAATGAACACTAAATTAAATAACCTTCATAACAAAATACCTTCATTCATCCAAATTAAAAAAAAAATATTAATATGAGAATTGTGCTGTGTCTTTATGTCTTATTTATTTATTTTTGTTTGTTTTCACACATATATACCTTAATTAACCTCTAACAAACTAAATCATGAAAGTCTGGCTCAGTCTTGGGCTGCTCTCTAGATGTTTTTGAGGTGTTGGTGGAAAAGCGGACACTCAATAAACTCAGCCATTCAGGACAATACACAGTTAAACAGCGGAGCTCCTTTAGTAAGAAACTTATTCAGCTCTGCTGTAGAAAGAAGCAGTACAGGAGGTCGTTTATACCAAAAGCGTTCACACTGTAAAACAGTTCAACACTGTCTTGTGACACCTTTTTACACTGAGCCAATCTTAAAGTAAGCTCATTTGATCATAGTTGAATTTTACCATTAGCCACAAGTAATATCCATATTGTACTGCCACGTCTATTTATTTTTCTTTTCCCCCCTCGTATTCACTCTGTACAATCAATAGGACAATACTGCACCTACCTACTTATTTATGTGCCGTCTATCATAGGTAGATAGCTTGTAATTAAAGAATAATATTTTTCTAATATCTTCTTTCCATACCCAAATTTGTCCCTGATTACAAATTCAGGCATAAACCTAAAATGCAAACATTCATTCAGGCTGTCATTCGTTCATTGTCTACCACTTATCCGATCTATAGTTGGGTCACGGGGAGCCTGTGCCTATCTAAGGCGTCATTGGGCATCAAGGTAGGGTACACCCTGGACCCATCGCAGGGCACACACACACTCTCATTCACTCACACAATCACACACTATGGACAATTTAGAGATGCCAATCAACCTACAATGCATGTCTTTGGACCAGGGGGAGGAAACCCCCGAGGCACGGGGAGAACATGCAAACTCCACACACACATGGCGGAGGCAGGAATCGAACCTCCAACCCTGGAGGTGTGAGGCAAACATGCTAACCACTAAGCCACCGTGCCCCCCTAAAATGCAAACATGCAACATAAGATAACAAATCAGAAGTAAGCAAAGAATGAAAAAAAAGGTGGGGAAAAAGTGACACAGATGGACAGATGAATGAGGAAGAAAGAGACAGACAGACTGACACAGCAGTGGGGAATATAGAGAGTCGTCCTCCTCGTTGCCATGGTAACCCAGGATACCTTTGACCTCCACGTCAGGGGTCATGAGAGGGGGCGGGGCCACCTCTGGAAGAAGCTCCTCCTCAGGCTGCGGTCCAGTTCCCCGGAGATCACTCAGATCCAGTGTATCAGGAACATCAATGCTAACATCTAGCAGATGAATAATGCGAAGGATAATTACAAAGAAGACAACCCTGATTTCATTCATAGTAATAATTTTTTGTTTGAGGTTTCAAAAGGTTGCACATGTTACTGTGTTTCGAGCTTAGAAACTTATGCTAACAGTCACCAACCCTAAACTCCATTTGACTAAATAAAATAACACCACACGGGTTAAAATAGAGAGCCAATATTTGTTGATTGGAATAGTCATTTTTTGCATTTTATACACATAGCTTCAAAAATCAGCCTGATAAAGGTTGATCCCTTACAAATAGTACTACTCAAATTTTACACTTTCGATGCATGCATAATCATACGTTAAAAATAACAGCAACAATATATTAATAAAAAAAGCACATAAGCAGGCCACATCATGAATAAACAGTTCAATGAAGCACATTAAATATTTACCCAGTTTTTTAGGGACCCAGTCCAGGCCAAAAGTAAATTTCTTGATTTGGATGACAAGGTAGTCAGGGAATGAAGCAAAGCGTGTGGTCCTGAATTCCAGAAAAGACAAAAGGAGTTCAGTCATTAGTCTACATTCAACTGTTATGTGAAGAGCCAAGGAAGAAGACAGAAAGAAGAGCGCAGAGCCAAGGAAGAAGACAGAAAATGTAAGAGTGATTTACTTGGTGGCAGTGGTCTTGCCCTGCACCGCAGAGCTCCAGAAGTCGGTGAGTGTCTCGGGCTCACTGAGAGCATTCATGCAGGCTGAGAATGGGATTTGAGCTCGAGGAGCAACAGGAGGTGGGTTTCCAGATGACTCTGCCTCGTCCCGCAGACGCTCAGCCTCCTGTAACTCTTCTAATGGCAAAGAAAACAAAAACAAAAAGAAAGCCTAAGTTACACTCAATAATAGAAAAATAAGGTTAAGGTTAATAATGACTATATACATTTAATCAGTACACTTTTTCTGGAACACGTTTTACAAAAAGGAAGTGTTATGTTTTTCATTAACAAACACTTTTTTTTTATTAAACAAACATTGCTCTGCTCTCTGATTCCTACATATTTTTCTAGCAAGTCATCAGTGCCAGGAAGATGTTGCTGTTAATCAACATGCAATCTGACACGCCCACTGAGTTATGATTAACCCAAAAACAGGACTTCACAGCTTTTATTTATAATTAAATTACTGATTAATTACATTCCTATGATTAGTTATCACTGGTAAAAGCCGATAAATAACTTTTTTTTTTTTTTTTTTTTAAAAATTTGAAACCATGTTCCTAGGGCTTTAATCCAACACACAAGTATATTGTAAGAATTGTGACTTCAGTCAATAGTGTGTTGTAGTTTCTCAAAACTAGCAGTTTCACAATAGTTAGCTATGAACAACAATTTTCAAGATCCTCTCACCTGTGTTGGTGGCCTGGTCCATGGGCACAGGCAGCTGAACTATGTAGTCCACTCGTTGAGTATATTTGGCCTTCTGAGACTGCTGACACACGATCCTTTCTTCCACCAGGAAGCGGAATGCTTCAGATGGGTTTGGCCCTGACCGGCAGTTCCTCTGTGAGAGGGATAGAGAGTGCGTATGGACAAGAGAAATAGAGGAGAGACAAGGGGATGAAGAAGAGACGTTGCTTACCTCCACCATGTTTATGAAGTGAAGGAAAAACTCCTGAGCATCTTGTTGCCGATTAGTGGAAAATTCAGGGTGGCCCCGTCCGACGAGGGCTTTGAACATGCGGGGTGCTATGCCAACCTGATCTCCCTGGAAGAAGGATCATCAGGAGCAGTTAGTTACACACACTGTGGTATAGTTATTATGGTTCAATTTCAGAGTTCATGACAAAATACAATTTTGCAAAACACATACAAGATCTCATCAAAGACAGACATGATACAATCAACCAAATGCAGTCCTACCCTGGGTTCAGAGGATGCACTGGGGTCATCGCCTGGGTCTGGAGCTGGTTTAGAGTATTCTCCCGAGAGCAAGCCATAGCCCAGTTTTGCTCTGCCAGCCAGAGAGAAGAGAAAGTTAAAAAAGAAGAGGAAGAAGAAAGAATTCTGACCCAAAACTATTTGCCTTTAGAGTGGTTTGCTGTTTTAAATACAAATCAAACAAAAGTGTATTTGTTCTTCAGTTTGTTCTCCTGCTACTCTACTCTCCTGCAACCTCTGCTGGTGATATAAAGTGTTACAGCAAATTACAATATAAATGCAGCCATAGCAAGCTTTTTAACGATTGTGGAATATACTCACACTTGTGTTTTAAAGTCTTGACTGGGATCACTTGGGGCTTCATCCAGGATCTTGTCAATACTGGACACATACCTATTAAAGTAAGTTAAAGAGAAACACTCTAAAGCTCAATCTGCAGAGTTCATTTAACACTTTCTGCTACAAATGTGTGTATAAAAACACTTTACTGCAATTTACTTATGATTAAATGCTTCCATGCTTAAACTTTCCACCCGATCACAACAGTGCAGGCGTATCAGATCAAGTTATGATTGGGAGTGATGTCTCCTTAGTAAAAGAGCTGATAGCAGGCGGAAAAACAGTGTAGGAACGACAAAGTGGAATGTTTGTGCAATGCTTTTGATTTTACAATAATTACAAGTCAGAAATGTGGGTGTACTTCACACATATTTCTAGAGGCATGGAATTTGCATCAAAAGATTTTTTTGTACGTGCTATCTATTTTCCACATTCAGTGGGTTAAAATGGCTATACTGGTAATCGTTTGGTTAAGCAGCAGTGTAACACTAAGGATAGTGAAGCTGATTTTGAACTAGAAACACTAATCTCACTTTAGATGATGCTTTTTTTCTAATTTAATATGGACTGGGAGTGTATTTAGAGAACATTTTTTTGGAAGAAGTTCACTTATGAGTAAAGGTTGGATTTTTATTTCTAGGCAGACACTATATTTGAGAACAGAACAGTCTTACAGATTAATGAAATAACATGTTACTGACTTTTCCTGGAAGTCCGGGATGGTGAAGAGCACTTGCATGACTGAGTTGAGGTAGCAGCTGTTGCCCAGGTTCTTCATACCGGTGAGCCCAGGGCCCCAGAGAGGCCTCAGTGTGGTGCCAGACTCCTGAATCACTTCCCACTCCCCCACACGCTGGTTCACTGCAATCTCTAATTCAGTCATAGTGCGTTCTGTCTGCAACGGACACAGACACAAAGACAGGGAGAAATCAACCTCTTTCTGCAAAACTAAACACAATCGTAAAATATCTTAATAATAACCCACTCATACAGAATGTGATGACTGATAACTCAAAGGTATCGTTAATAAACAAAGCATGTTAATGGCTCACCTTCTCCATGGTCATCATATCAATACCAAAGTGGGTGAGATGCTCTGCCAGTTTTGAGTCCAAAACCATGTCATCCTCATCATATGAGTAAACATCTGAAAGAAACCGGTTTATTATACTCAATTCAACACACACAGCGAAGAAAGGGCAACAGCATGCATCTTTCTGCTACAATTCACTCAGATTCTTTTAAAAACCTTAAATAAAATAGAAACCAGGGGCCATTTTTCACTGATATCAGTGTTTCATCTTAAAGCTGATTTCACATATTGCCATACATATTAGCTGGATGAAATTTAATTTTAGTTTAAACAATTAATACAAAGGAGATATAACCTCTTTAATTTTAGACATATATTTTACTGAGTTTCCATTCCAGTACAACCCCACTAGTTAAAAAAAAGTATGAAAGAAGAATACTGTATTACTTCTACACATCTTTTACATCACTACTTTTTTGCCACACTGAAATGCAATAACTTTCCACCGCCATAAGCTGTACTCTGAGGCATGGCTGTAATCAGAGAAGGACAGGAAAGCATTTCCATATAAAGAACCTTTCATTATAATTCATTAATAGCTCACTGTTTCTTCATTCCAACACCATGGATTGTTAAACTCTTTATTTTTATGCTTTTGGGAATCACTAGTAAAACCTGATCACTGTAAATATGACTAAAATATTTACAGATCACAGTAGGTCCTAGAATTAGCACTCAAACTAATTTCAGACAAAAACTCTGAAAAATTCCTTAAAAGCATTCCCCTGTTGACTTTTTTTTATTATTATTATTAAGATCAAGGAATAGAAGAACAGTATGATGGTTTTGTTTTTCAGTGTGGTATGTGAAAAGCAATATGAGACATGAAAAGCAATACAGTTTCGGTATTTTATTCTATTAGCTTGCATTTAAGTCTCTAATGTTGTATTTCACAGAAAACTACTTCATTTCTTGGTCATAACTTATAAAATATGTTGTAACACTTGGTTTGCTTTTCTAGTTCAAAAGTCTTTGCTATTAAAATATATAGCATTCCTCGAACATTTTAAAAACATCATATTTTCAGCCTCATTTCACAAAGGTTGTACTGTAACGAGTTTTACCAGCTCCGTCAGGAGTGATGGTGCCCAGTTTGACAGCCAGCGGGTAGCCTGACTCCTGGAAGTACTGAAGAGCGTGGTTATTTCCACCAGAACCATCGAAATATCTCCGCCCACACAGTATTTTGCCATCCGTCAAGTTCATCCACAGGTTCTCCTGCAGGTCACACACCTCACACTTCCACCCGCTGAACAATCAGAGGAGAGTAACACACCGTCAGAACACTTGTATGACATTTTATATACACAAAAAAATCAAAATAAAAAATTACACAGCCACACACCTAAACAAATATTGGTGTAACAAACTGAAGGGAATTTCCTGTCACAGTTCATTTCTTTAGTACCTATACAAAGAGTCCTAGGTGAGAGCATGTGGTTAAGCTGTTCCAGTTTTTGTGCATGTTAACCAAGTGGGTGTGAGAGAGAGTGTGTGCGTGTGTGCACCTAGGAGGAATTTTGACTCCGTTGTCGAGCTGTTTGAGCTCAGCTGCATGTTTGGACTCCTGCCTCACTTCTCCGTCCCACTGCTGCACCTGCAGGGCTTGTGATACTGAGTCCGCAGCCAGCAACCCCGCCATTGACAGTGACACCTGCAGGCATACACACGTGCACACACACAAACAACACTGCTGCTAAGATTGAACACCGCTATGTTATTTTTGTTTGCTATAAACAGAACTGGTTCAGTAAGACTACCAATTAAGGTTTCAGTATATCCTCTACATATTATAATAACGGTCTTTAAAATAAATACAATTCCTTTAGAAATAGATTCAAAATTAATGCACTTTAAATAATTAATGTAGATCTACAATAAGAACTAATAAAAGCTTAATAATTAAATACACATGTAAAACAAAATAAAAAATTATCCTAAACTTACTCGCTCTCTCACTACATCTGGCATAGTGGCCAGGTCATCTGAGGTGACTTCCTGTCTGTCTGGGAAGAGGACAACCTTGACTTCCTCCTCATACTGCTCCTGCTCCACATCAAATCCACCCTCGATCCCTGAAACACAACATCACACAGAACGTGAGCACAAGTTTCACATCATTTAAAGTTAACCAAACAGTTATGAATGTGATTCTTTACTCCTGACTCCTATATGAAAGGAAACAATTCCAAAGCTTAATCAGAAAGTAAAATAAATTAAATGTACTACACGTATTGCTAGTGCGTGTTAGGAGCTGTACTGATGATATTTCTCTCACATAGATATCCCTGACTCACTGAGCCAAAACCAGTGACTGGGAAGGTGACAGAAGCACAGTAAACTTACTGTCATGTTCATAAAACCAGATTAAGGTGACTTTTGCTTTGTGACATGGTGCATCATCATGCTGGAAGTAGCTAATAGAAGATGGTAAACTGTGAACATGAAGTAATGCACATGATTAGCAATAATACTCAAATAATCATGTTGCAATTAACTGATAATTCATTGGCATTAACAGCCCAAAGTGTGCCAAGAAAGCATTCTCCACACCATTACACCACCTCCACCAGCCTGGATTGTTCACACAAGGCAGGGGATGAAGCCTTGGATTCATGTTGTTGATGCCAAATTCTGACCATATCATCTGTTTGCCTCAGGAAAATCCAGATTCATAAGATTTTAAGCATTTCACTGCTACTACATGATTGACTGCTTAGATATGAGTATGAGAAAGGTGTTCCAAATAAAATGCTCAGCGAGTATAATTTCATGGCATGCAAATCCAAAACAAGAGGCTGTTTTAAGAGAAAGTGAGGCACTACCCCATATTAGTACAACGTGTATGTGTGTGTATATCTACAATAACGTGCTCAACGAGTGTTGAAACGCAACAGAATAAACGTAACCTGCATGCAGTGAGTGTCTATTTACGTGCATCTTACAGGGGGGAAAAGAAGTCCAAAAAATCCATAGAGGTCTTTTAAAAAAAACGTTTGCTGTTGTTCTCCATCCCCTTTAGGCTAAAGAGGTTTAAGAATTGTTACACCAACTTAATGACAAGAGAATATTTATTCATGCATTTCATTTGTAGAAATGAAACAGCAAATGCTAAGTCCTCATTTACGCATTTATGTAAACAAGCTGAATGTACCAAAAATATTACAAACATCTTTCAATTGTAAATTTTGTCAGTGTCGAAACACAGCACAAAGACAAGGTCATAAATATTTGCTGCAATTTCTAATAATAGTTGTTTCCTCACTGGATTGGATTTCGTAGTGCAATGTTCCCTCTTTTTTTCCCCAAAAAATTCTATAAATTTGCAACTCTCATTTTCTTGGTGGTTATAATAACTTTCTCATGCCCTTGGCTACTGCAGACAGGGTTTCAAACTGTCAGCATTTTGGTGCTGGAAATGAATCAATTTCCTCAGCCTAAAGAGCCAACACTTCTCCATCACACTGCACTGCAAAACAGTTCCTGAACCAAAATCTTATCCTAAGAGGAAGTCACAAACAAGTCAGGTTGGGGCTTACCTATGGCCAAGCGAGTGGGTTTCTTCTTGGGAGGATCCCCTGACCCAGTACTGCCATCGTCCTCTTTCTGAAAAACATGCACATTAGCAGGTTTTTATTCAAACAAAGGATAACACATGAAAAAGAGGACAGGTTTTAGACACAAACAAAGGCAAAGGTAAAGTAAGATCAAGTGTGTCTCCTGTGGTTTTGTTTCATTTCACATTTGTTTGTTGGGGTTTAAAGAAGTGCTCATGCGCATGTTTAGGGTCAGGAGGAGGAGTGAAAGAGGACAAGGCAGTACATGAAAAATGTATACATGTTTCACTGCATGTGCACGTGTGTGTGTGTGTGTGTGTGCGGTGTGCGCATAGTGAAGTATGGGCAGCACTAACTGCTTGGATTTGATGCCTCTGGCGGTTTGCTAAAAAAGTTTGCTCAAATTTCAGCCAGTTTACCTTTTCAAAGCACAACCAATAAGATAAGCCCTCATTATGTAAAGTGACAAAGAATGTGTTTTTAAAAAGTCAATACCTGCATTTAGAAACATGCAGAATGATCCATGTTTTCAAACACATTTTGATGATGTAGCACTGCTTCAACCTCACAGTAAAAACACTTAGTGTGACAAATAGTGTGGCCATCACCATGATGACCGTAGATATCTAATATCTACATACCATGCATCATAATGTTCCTCTGACCTCCCCGAGTATATATCATATCCATGGGAAATGTGCACCTTTAACGACTTGAGAATTTGAGGAACTGTGCAGAATGTGTTTGAAAACAGCACATCCCTGAAAACAGTTTATGCTCAAGTCTCACCCTTGATTCAGTGGATAATTTTACCTGGACACTGTAAACTTGTATCTAAACAAGACTCCTGCTGTAATCATAGAGACTGTTAGACTGTTATGCTGATATTGCTGAATATCCTTTCTCCACACTTAGTACACAGGAACAGTAATGATTTATAAACCCTCTATCTACCCAGATATCACCTGGAAGAGAATCAAGGTTCCTTCTCAAGGCTGTCTTTACTTGCAGGAGTCTGATTATGGATCTACATTTACATTTCTGACACTTAGCAGAAGCCCTTATCCAGAGCGATTTACATTTTCATCTCATTTTTATACGGAGCTGAGCAATTGGAGGTTAAGGGCCTTGCTCAGGGCCCCAGTAGTTGCAGCTTGGTGGACCTGGGACTCGAACTCACAACCTTCCAATCAGTAGTCCAATGCCACTTAGCTACCATATCCCCCTAAATCTAAAGCAACATCTGGATTTGGGTTCCTTTGTGACAATATTCCATTGTCTGTACCACTGATCCAATCCATCATCGGGTCATCTCACGCGTCAACGGGCATCAACGCAGCATACACCCTGGACGGAGTGCCAACCCACACACTCACACACTACGGGCATTTTAGAGATTTCAATCAGCCTAGAAGCATGTCTTTGGACTGAGGGAGGAAACCCACCAAACACGGGGAGAACATGCAAACTCCACACACACAGTGAGCGGGAGAGAGACTCGAACCCAGGACGCTGGAGGTGTAAGCCACCGTGCCGCCCTTGTGACAATATATATTTTTAAAAGTAACATTGAACTGAAGAATGGGAAAGCATTATATTATATGTAAAGGATGATGAGTTTGTATGGTTTTGGGGAGTGTGCTGAGCTTTTCACCTTTGAACCTTTGAAGTAAAGCGATGAAGCTTACCGGGGTGTGCGGCTTGCGTGTGCGCTTGATGTGCAGGTAAGCTCTCTGTCCGGTCCGCGCGTGATGCCGCTCCACAAAGCAGCTCCCAAAGCCAAGGAAAGAGTTCATGCACACGTACAGACCTCCCTCGCTCTCCTGAACAACAAGGACAAGAGATGCTGTTGATATTACCCTGGCTGATAAAAGTGTGCAGTTTGTTGTCAAATCTGTATAGCTACAAAGCACCTGTGCATAAATTAACTATATTAATGTTGGCATCACACTGCGCACTCGTGCCTCATGTCTTCAACCATAACCGCTATACAGTGCGAGTTTTACAATTTTACAACTCTGAATATAACATGCACTCATAAATTCCCACAATGGGCTTAGTGTTTAAACTGCGTGCTGTAGAATACACTTTGCTGTTGGTAGGGAATGTGGGAATGTGGAACTGGGAGTAAGGCAGCATTTCGGACACAGTGATGTGATGCTGCCCGATCATTACTCAGCGAACTTAGCTAGCTAGCTAACGCCGCTAGTAAAGCAGCAATGTTAGCTAGCTATCCTGGTACTTATAAATATCAGGTTAGATAAATTCTAACATTTTTTAATGTAAAAAAAAAAATCAGTGATCTGATCCTGATGTATATGTCTGATGATTAACCTTTAATTCAGGTTTGTTTAAAAGTAAATCAATGCTGTATACAAACTTCTGAATGAAGCTAGCTAACACAACTAGCCATTCTGCTAACTTGCGAATCTCAGTATCATTAGCAGCAACGCTAAAAACAGTCTATCGCATCTACCTACCGGCTTAACGTAAATAAACGCCTTATACTAGGTGATAAACTAGATATTAGTGCGGATAGTAAAGTGTGTAGTGTGTGCAGTATAAAGCTGACCGGAGAAGCGAATGACAGCGCACACTCGTCTTTATGAACGCGGTCTCCGGGCCTCGGCACCCGAATAGTGGACAACACCGACATCAAAACCTCGCTAGACTCCGCCATGTCCTCTCGATAACTCTAGCTTTCTTTCGCGAACTCGTCCCGTCTTGCTTTTGCTCCAGACCACAACACTCCAACCCAAAATACCAGGCGCGATGTGACAGCTCTGCTTACTCCCTTTTCTCTTTCCGTTTCGCTCAATGAACTGCAGCTTTCAGTGCCACCCAGTGCATTGGTCCAGTACTGCCAGATTTATTCCCCACCCGAATTCAGACAAGTCCCGCCTCCTAAGCTGCAATTGGTCAAAGAATTCGCAAGTACAAACTATCAGCCAATTCTAACGTAGAATCAGGATGGCGTCATAGCTTGAGGTTGTCGGAATACAGGTGGGAAACGAGAGGCAGTAGTGGCACAGTTACCTTAAACTGTCGCAAATTTGCGCTTTAAGATATCTGTCATAGTCATAGCTGAGGCGGAATTAAATCTTTCTCTCACTCACTTACAAGTCATTTATGCTTGGCCAAAAAATAATGATATGAGTCTAATATAATTTTATTAAACAATCTCATGGTTACTTCACAGATATGTTTTTTAAATGTAAATCATTGCTATGATGTAATTTTGTAATTGAAATAACCTTTTAAATACAGAAAACAAAAAAAAGATTATGCTTATCACATGGAGAATGTCCCTGTAAATATATTGATTTTAATGACAACGTGGTATCAAACTTATCCACAAACGATATTGTGCATATATTCTAAAATATACGGTCCATTGACCTCGCGTGCTAAAAGACCAGGGCCTTTCTTTATACGTGTTGAAGTTTGTATTTTGTAAAGTATCAGACATAAAAGCTGGACACAACAACAGTGTGGAGACAGATCATAGTATTAGCCTTTGAGATTATAAGGAGCTTTCGCAGAAAACACTCATGCAAACATTCAGTACTGCTGTCGTAGGTTAATTGCCTATTTATATGTTTACATTTCAATTCAATAACAGCTTATAAAGGCTGTGTGGCATAACAGACTGTAGTCGTTAGATTTTCCGAAGGCTGTTTAAATCACACACACTCCTGGTACATCCCACCCATCTCCTTCACTCCTCCCTTTTCTTTTTTTTCTGCTTTTCTCCTTCCAACATCCCATTCCTCTTTCCCCTGCGCGCAGTACACCATGGCGCTGCGCTTCAGAGCGCCTGTAGACGTGGCGCTGAGTCTGGCCTCTCTCTCGCTTTGCGCCTTTTTATTCTGCGCGTCTCTCGCTGCAGGCAGTGCGGGAGGCTCGACTTCCCTCTCAGGCCTGCTGCAGCCTTACGACGAACTCTACTACCTCGGAGTGCGGTCTTATTTCGCGAAGGATTGGGAGAAAGCGGCCGAGTACATCGAGCTGTCCATATCGAACCGGGAAGCCCTGCGCAAGACCAGGCGAAAATGCCACGACGAGTGCTCAACTGCGGGAGACGAGATAGTGTCCAGACTAGGTAGCCTTCAGCATAACTGCCAGTTCTTTACCGTAGCAAAGCAGCAAATCAGCCTGAGAAAGTTGCTAAATAAATGCATGCGCTCATTTGCATATTCGGGGCACGTCATAATTATTTGAACAGCAAAAGTGTTACGTGCGCTGTGATTAGGGCTGATTACAGAGCCCCTTTAATACGTGTCTGCAAAACTTCTATAACAAACGCATGGCTTCACCAGTTAGCTTAAGCTGAAGAATTATCTTTGAATAATCTTTCAGAATATGGACATAGCACTTGAAAAGACAAAAACATGTAAGAGAGGAAAACCCCTCTCCTCTTTCCACTCTTATAATCATGTTTTACATCAATGCCACAAACATTCAAATCCATCAGATATATGTGTATCAGCAAATCGTGTGACCGCAACAAAATGTATAAAATCATGTATCTATAGACACTTCACCGTGTACATCAAACATCAGAATGTGGAAAAATGTAATCTCAGTGACCTGGAACATGGCATGGTTTTTGGTTCCAGATAGACTGGTCTGAGTATTTCAGAAACTGCTGATCTCATAGGCTTTTCATGAACAGCTGAAACAGTTTCCTAATCTTACACAAAACGGTGAGTAGCAGTTCTGTGGTACTGTGGTAACCACTCTTTACAACCATGGTGAGCAGAAGAATCTCAGAATACACAGTACAAAGGAAGAAGATCACACCAGGTCAGTCAACTAATAACAGGAACAGCTGAAAAAGGAGAAAAACGTCACCTTTATTCTGAATCCCCATTCTGATGTTTTATATGATCATGAGCAGAAGCTCTTGACCTGTATCTGCATGATTTTATGCCATACGGTTGGGGTATCATATGAATGAGCAGCAAGTGTTCCTAATAAAATGACTAGTTTTGTGCATATTTGCTTATGTGACTGTGTGTGCATGTGTGAGAGCAGACACAGAAAAAGGCAGAACCTGGGACCTGTGGGCATTGGACTGGATCCAGCGGCGAGCAGAATGTATAAAGTACTGTTTAAACCAAGCTATCACTCCTGCTGGTCAGCTTCCTGTATCGTCGGATATTGAGTATGAATTTGGTACTCGCAATGCTTACAATTTCCTACAGATTATCTACTTCCAGGTAGAGTAATGTGTCTGCAACAAATAAACAAATCTCACTGCTGTGTAACCTATTGTCCACACATGTCTACTAAACATCAGCATTATTAACATAGTACTGATTATGAATACTGAGTATATTTTAAGAGTAAATGTCAAGACACCTTTATTCTTTCTTTGCCCAGTTGGGTAAGCCAAGGAAGGCTGCTGCTGCCGCTCACACGTTCTTCATGGCCAACCCGAGTCACCTGGAGATGAGGAACAACATTGAGAAGTACAGACGTATGGCTGGGGTTACAGAGGACGCCTTTCAGGACAGAGAGAGAGAACTGGAGAAGCATTGGGTAAGGCAAAGGAGAGGACATGAGGGAAGCTATGGTCAAAATGTGCATACTTTGATTGCTATATAACAAGAAATATTCCATTCCATGTACCGCTGATCCGATCTATTCTCGGGTCATGGGGAGCCTGTGCCTATCTCAGGTGTCATCGGGCATCAAGGCAGGATACACCCTGGACAGAGTGCCAACGCATCACAGGGCACACACACACACAATGGGCAATTGACTCCAATCAGCCTAGATGCATGTCTTTGGACTGTGGGAGGAAACCCACCAAGCACGGGGAGAACATGCAAAGTCCACACACATAGTGAGCGGGACCAAGACTCGAACCCCAGATGCTGGCAGTGTGAGGCAAACGTGCTAACCACTAAGCCACGACATAATTCTCTAACCCTAACCCTGGTCAGCCCATGTTAAAAGCTGCATATTTATACAGACTATTCTGTTCAGCATATAGCATCTGTGCATTCATTCATTCATTCATTGTCTACCGCTTATCCGATCTACACTCGGGTCACGGGGAGCCTGTGCCTATCTCAGGCGTCATTGGGCATCAAGGCAGGATACACCCTGGACGGAGTGCCAACCCATCGCAGGGCACACACACACACACTCTCATTCACTCACACAATCACACACTACGGACAATTTAGAGATGCCAATCAACCTACAATGCATGTCTTTGGACCGGGGGAGGAAACCGGAGTACCCGGAGGAAACCCCCAAGGCACGGGGAGAACATGCAAACTCCACACACACATGGCGGAGGTGGGAATCGAACCCCCAACCCTGGAGGTGTGAGGCAAACGTGCTAACCACTAAGCCACCGTGCCCCCCCCCCCCAGCATCTGTGCCCCCCCCCCCCCCCCCCCAGCATCTGTGCCCCCCCCAGCATCTGTGCCCCCCAGCATCTGTGCAAAGTTGACATATTTCTTCAGAAGCAACACCCCCTCTGTACAGTGTGAATTATAAGATTGAATAATTTCTGGTGTCAGGACAGTTTAGATTAGTCTATAGAATGCTTACTCCATTTACCATGTCATTTTCTTTCTAGGAGTGGAAGAGTAAGCGTGAGGACTTAATAAGTCTTACAAAGCAGCAGTAAGATCATGCCAGGCTAATGAATAATTTTCATTATCTGTGGTATCTAACTCTGTGTGACTTCATGTTGTATAAAATCAACAGTGTAAAGCATATCTACTTGAGTTTGTGAAACTGCTCGACCCAACAGTACCTCTTGAAGCCAGTGAATGATGACTGTACCTATTAGCAACATTAACTACATTGTAGCTCCAGTTAAAAAATGAAAGAAAAATTCAAACAACAAATATGTCTTCACTGATGTAGAAAGTGACTTTTATTTTGGTTTGACATTGATTTAATAACTTTTTGGACTTTTTTTCTGCCTTTATAATAGCATCACCTACATACCTTCACTTCTGTTCATTAATTATTTAATATCTTATATTTACCCTTTAATTCTATTCCTCTTTCCATAATTGCCTTGCATCCTCCACTTTCCTTCTCATTAACTCTTTCTCCATAGCCCTGCCACTGACTGACAGACACAAACACATCCTCAAATGTTGAGCTCTTTATCATCACACTTCATGCACCTTTTCCTCCATCTCATCCTATGGGAAACACAGGAGGTGTATGATGCTGCTGTCATGGCTGAGAGCTCCTCTGACTGGTCCCGAGCGGTGGAGAGATGGAAAGAGTGTGTGAACGAGACGCTGAAGCAGACGGATGAATGCAGAGCTCAGTGCGTGGTTGCATCACAGCGGCTTCCAGAGGAGACAGACGGTGTAGAGGGAGTGTATGAAAAAGCTGCAGGTGAGAGGAGAAGTGAACAAATACATAACATGAATAAATAAATAAATTAATTAACTATATTCTCCACACAGAAAAATAAATTTTTTCAAGATTTTGTATGATCTTTTTTTCTTTACCCCATAGCCCTGTCTCTCTCTCTACTGGCATGCAATCAAGCATGTGTTGTTCTGGTGTCCGCACGGCCTGGACGGATCTCAGCTCAGGAGGATTTTCTTCCAATGCAGCTCGAGCATCTCCACATTGCCCAGTATAAAGGTCAGAGTTCACCACAGCATTCCATCCAAATAACAGGACAACAATGAATCATAACTTAAGTGGTTGTCATGCTGATATCATAGTAAGTGGTTTTTATGCTGGCAAAAGTTAATGTTTGTATCTGAATCTGAGTGTTTGTTCTCGGCGAATTCCACATCATTGGTCTGCTTTCAGACTTCCTTGGTTCTATCGAATCTCTGTGCATTTGCTTTTATCTTACATAATCCCAAACATGCATGAGAACACAACATGACTCATTGTTTTTTGTTTTTGTATTGCTTTGTTCTTGTGCGTTTTGTTAAACTGCACTTGTATGTTTTCTCTACTACATTCTCCTATTTCTGTAGTAACAAATTATACAGGCATTTGTATGGCAGATATTTCAAAGAAATGGATTCAGATATTGCTGATACAATGAAGCTTTTGGTTATTTTCATTTACCCTTTTTGGAAAGTGTCTCCAATTTCTTTAAAGACGTAGGGACTTCTAGTTTCTCAGTAATTTGACAAGCAGAATTTTGTGTCATATTAACCTAAAACTGAGGCTGGTGAGGGAAAGACTGTTTGAAGCTGTTATAATGAAAATGATATTATAAGTACATACATTCCACAATATTATGCGTAACTGTAAATGGATAAATGTTCAGCGTGTCATGCACAATGGCGGTTTTGCACACTGTTATAACCTGCATATGATTTGGATCTGGTAATATTCTGTCCCATTTTGTGATTAGATTTTTCTGTGTATAAATTCCCTACAGTTTTTGTATATATGCATATTATTGTTCCTGCTTTTTTCCTGCTCTATTGTCACATGTCATGTTTTATTCCATGATTAAAGGCACTGACCTTTCTGCTAACACAAAAGGATCATTTATTAGGCCATGTTAATGCTCACTCACTGTCTTTTCTCTCTTGTATTGGTAGCGGGGGACCTGAAGGGGGCTCTGCAGACACTGCGTTCTCTGCTGTTGTTTTACCCAAATGACACAGAGTCACTTAGTAACCTTCAGCTCTACACAGAGTCTCTGGAGGGCGATACTGAAGCACAGGCTACAGGCCCTTCACAGGTAGGCCAACTGCATGATGACATTGATCTGAATGTTAAAGGTAAAGTGTTGAGACATGGCATTCTTTTTGGGACGTGCGAAACAAGCTGTTAAACTGTCACACCAGAAAGCAAAGTAGAAAAATAAACATTTATTTAATAGAAGAAACATGATAAATACATTTTTCGGGTTCACTCGGAGAAGAAGCCTGATCACTTATCAATCACTTATCGTGCTTGTCTTCCTAAACTTCTCTGGAAAAAGTGGAGATCAAATATAACATTACAGGAAGTTTACAACTTTTTGATTCTATATCTCATTACAGGAAGTTTCCAACTACATCAGCAGAGCTCTAGCAGAGAAGAAATTGCTTTACTTTGGAGTGGAAAACCTCGATTTTAAGTTCTTCGACCCGGTAAAACACAACTCTCTGTTCTGTTTTTCATTTTGTTTTTCTTTTCCCACAAAGTAATTAAATGAGGTTTTTCTATTCGGTCTCTGGCAGGATCTGTGGACGCCAGAGGACATCGTTCCTGAGTCGCTGAGAGAGAGCTGGAGGTGAGAGTAATGGACAAACACACAGATATGTTTAGGAAATGTTACAGTGGGAACCTGACAACTCCACTTTCTCTTTTTCAGAGCAGAGAGAGAAAAGCTTAATGAGAAACTAAAGGAAGGAGAGAAGGTGTTAGAGGTGGATGACAGTGGATTCTATGCTGGTGAGTGTGTGCAATCTGAATTTGTTCAATGCGTGCACTGTCTATCTAAATCTCACCTCTCTCTTTCTCTCTCCCTCTCTCTCTCTCTGAAGTCCAATTAAAGTAGCTTTCTTAACATTATTGTAGTGTTTACAATATTATCAAAGGATAGAAAGAAAAGTAGTAATAATAATAATAATAATATTATGCAAACTCTCTCTCTCTCTCTCTCTCTCTCTCTCTCTCTCTCTCTCTCTCTCTCTCTCTCTCAGGAGGTCCAGTTCCTCTGGTAGGAGTAACCATTACAATGGATGACGAGACCCTAAACGGAACCAATCGTGTTGTCTTGGATGGTGTTTTGTCCCAGTCTGAATGCGACACTGTGATGCAGCTGGCAACTGTAAGCTGATGACTATATAATCTATATATCTAGTAATGCTTTTCTCACAGTGCTGTTTGTTGCATCACTAACAACAGATAATGTAACTTATTTCTTTTCCTTCAACACAAACATTGTCTGGGGAGTACCTCAAGCATCACTGCTTCATTGAGTTTTTTGGAACTTAATAGCATGTGCTTTTGTGGTAATTTTATAATATTAACTTTTGATGTAAAGTGGATGTCTGTTCAACATTTGTCTGTTCGTATGCATTACAATGTTGTGATTAATGAGGATGCATTATTTTTTTTTAATTAATGTACAGCGCTTTTAAGCACACCCTGAAATGAAATGTACTATCTAAGGATATGTAGAAATAAGAACATATATCAACAGGGTCTTACCAAATATCCTGTTGCATTTCTACAGATTGCTGCTTCACTTGGAGACGGTTATAAGGGACGGCGCTCTCCGCACACACCTCATGAGAAATTCGAAGGACTGACAGTCTTAAGAGCCTTTAAGGTGAAAACTAATTCATGAAAGGACATCAGTTATGCCTTTATAAGCATTATAAGAGGTCTAAAGTCACATCTCTGTCTTTCAGTTGGCACAGGAAGGATTATTGAACGAATCAGATGCAAAGCTGTTACACGAAATAGGCGAGAGCGCTAGAATCCTAATTCACTCCTATTTCAGGAGTCACTCCGCTCTCTATTTCTCCTACACACACCTTGTTTGTCGCTCTGCCATTCCAGGTACACAAGCACACCACTTCAGTAACATAGTGGGTTTAAGTCATGTCGGAAAGATCGTATTTACGATTGGGAAATTTTTCAGCTCTGAGTTAGGGGTGTGTTAGTAAAAAAACATAGTGGAATCAGTGGATACAGCGTCTGTAGTTGATGGTAAATTTATTGAAATGAAATGTTTACTCATCTCAAAAGCTGATTTCATTTATTATATGTTTGGCAATTGTTTACTTAATTTTCTAGAAGTAGAGATTAAAAACCATGCTGTGCTTTTGTGGTTTTATTTAATTAATAGAAGGTACACCTTCATCTTGCTCTGATGAAAATGATGAACTCGTAAACAATAAAATCTCCAAGAGCACTTGAATGCACAGGCAGATCTCGCTCACATACAAAGACACATTTCAGAGGATTAAATAAAGTTTGTGTGTATCTGTGTGTAGGGCAGCAGGAGGGACGCTTAGATCTGTCTCATCCTGTGCATGTGGATAATTGTATCCTGGAGCCTGAGACCAGGCAATGCTGGAGAGAAGCACCTGCATTTACACACAGAGACCTGAGGTACTGTACATACACACATTCAGTTAATACACCCTAAATACACATTTATTACACAGCAAATGTAACACACCGTATTTTACATGATGTTAAATGTTGCAGTGCAATTCTTTACCTGAATGAAGATTTTGAAGGAGGGGAGCTCTTTTTTACAGATAGAGATGCCAAAACTATCACAGTAAGTAGTCTCTTATCTCTACGTGTGTGCTAGGTTTGCACCAGATTTCCAAATAACACCAACAGCAAGCTTTAACCCTTCAGCTCTGATCAAATCAAAATGTCCATTTAAAAATTGTAAAAGTAGAACAAATAATCTGTTTTTCAATGTTGCCTCATTGTTGGACCATCAAAACTTTTTTCAAACTGGCCTGAGAGTAACAAGGTGAAATCAATAAGTGTTAAAATGTTTGAAGTGGCTTGTTGTAAATATAAAGCAAAAATACTTAGCAAAAACTTTTTAGCAAAATGATGCAGTAGGATAGGACAATTTTCATTGTCCTCTGCTTGATATATTGCTTTGCTTATATTATCCAGTTACTCTGGATAAAATTGTCTGCTAAATGAATAAATGTATAAGGACTATATATATGATCTGTCACTCTCAAAAATTGCTTGTGTGCCTAATAACTAATGTAAGCAGGATATAATGTGACTGATAAAGGCTCTGGGTTACTGCTCAGAAGGTCAGGGGTTCAAGCTCTAACACTACAAAGCTGCCACTGTTGACCCTTAACCCTCTTTGCTCAGTGGACACTGTGTCATAGCTGACCCTGGGTTCTTACTCCAACTTCCTAACAAGTTGGGATATGTGAAGAAAATAGCTTCACTGTACTGTTATGTACATGTGACATAAAAGTTTCTTCTGTTAATTTTACAATCATTATAAAAAACATATTCAAGGTCAAATAGGGCATCTATCACTGAGAAGTTAAGAGAACATGAGATTTACTGTGCTCCCACAGTGCTGAATGTAATCTTCACATCCTTTTTCCTCTCTCTGAAGGCGAGGGTAAAGCCCACCTGTGGACGTCTTGTTGCTTTCACTTCAGGACCTGTGAACCCTCATGGTGTCACGGCGGTCACAGCAGGCCGCAGGTGTGCACTAGCACTTTGGTTCACCACAGAAAAACATCACAGGGACATGGTAAGAGAATATTTTGAGATGCTGTAGAAGTTTTTTTGTCAACATACTGTATAAAAGCCTGAACAGATCAATTTCTGTAAATTTCTTTTTCATGCCAAGAATTCTTCTTCTTCTCCTTCTTTCGGCTTTTCCCTTCAGGGGTCGCCACAGCGAATCATCTCTCTCCACCTATCCCTATCTTCCGCATCCTCAACACTTGCACCCATTAGCCTCATATCCTCTTTTATTCCCTCCATATACCTCCTCTTTGGCCTTCCTCTTTGCCTCCTGCCTGGCAGCTCCATGTCCAACATTCTCCTACCAATATACACACTCACTCTCCCTCCTCTGAACATGTCCAAACCATCTTAATCTAACCCTAACTTTGTCCCCCAAATGTCCAACATGAGCTGTCCCTCTGATGTACTCGTTCCTAATCCTGTCCAACCTTGTCACTCCCAAAGAGAACCTCAACATCTTCAGCTCTGCTACCTCTAGCTCTGACTCCTGTCTCTTCCTCAGTGACACTGTCTCTAAACCATACAGCATGGCCGGTCTCACCACTGTCTTGTACACCTTCCCCTTGATTCTCGCTGATATTTTCCTCTCACACAGAACTCCCGACACCTTTCTCCACCCATTCCAACCTGCCTGCACTCGCTTCTTTACCTCTTTTCCACACTCTCCATTACTCTGGACTGTTGACCCCAAGTACTTAAACTCCTGTACCTTCTTCACCTCTTCACCCTGTAACCTTACTGTTCCACTTCCCTCCCTTTCATTCACAACATTCATTTTTCATGTCAAGAATTAAACATTTTATTTAGTGAATCAGATTACCCAATTCCAAGACATGACCTGTTTCTCTCATAAATAAGCAATGGGCTGTAGATGTTCAGTACATTTAGCCCCCTGAATAGTTTTTGGTTTGTCCCTTTTAATCCGTTTTACCAGTACATTGGCTTTCCATATCGCCGTCGCAATGGAAATCAACTTATCTGACATTTTCAGTCAGTATAAACAAATGAATTACAAGCCAAGTGTGCCTACTTTCCTATGGTCTATTAACCACCACTGTTAAAGAGTTAAAAATATACTATGTAGTACTCTACAACAGTGGGTTTTCTTTTTACAAATGGTTTCAATTAGAACCTTATAAACTATCCAAATAACCCTTAACCCTATGTAAAACTGAATGAAGTGGTATTTCTGTATGTTCTGTAAAACTGACTATAAGATTACACAGTAGAATATCGACTTTAGGGGGCACGGTGGCTTAGTGGTTAGCACATTTGCCTCACACCTCCAAGGTGGGGGTTCGATTCCCGCCTCTGCCGTGTATGTGCGTGTGTGTATGTGTGTGTGTATGTGTGTGTGTGTATGTGCGTGTGTGTGTGTGTGTGTGTGTGTATGTGCGTGTGTGTATGTGCGTGTGTGTATGTGCGTGTGCGTGTGTGTATGTGCGTGTGTGTATGTGCGTGTGTGCATGTGCTCCCCGTGCCTCTGGGGTTTCCTCCGGGTACTCTGGTTTCCTCCCCCGGTCCAAAGACATGTGTGGTAGGTAAATTGTCCGTAGTGTGTGATTGCGTGAGTGAATGAGAGTGTGTGTGTGGCCTGTGATGGGTTGGCACTCCGTCCTGGATGCCCAATGATGGCTGAGATAGGCTCCCTGTGACCCGAGAATAGTTCGGATAAGCGGTAGACAATGAATGAATGAATGAATATCAACTTTATTTCATGTTCACTTTTAAGCCTTTCTCTGTTCTATTTTTGTGTCAATGGAAGCTACTTACGCAGGTGTGTTGCTAGTTTTTGTGGGTGCATTGGGTAGTGGTCCATGTTGGTCCAAAAATGTGTGTACATTACCACCCAGAGGCATATTGTCTTAATATTTGCCTTATGTCTTATTCCCTTCTCTTAGCCCCCAGTTTCATGGATGTTTACTATTATATAATTTCACTTTATCATAACACATAATACTAATGAAATACATATTTTTAACAAATAAGAATTAATAAGTAATGACTGAAGACCAAAAGCTTTTATGATTAATTTTAAGTTGCACAGGAGCTTCTGTATTAGCTATATCCGGATATGTTTAAATCGACACCAGCTAAGAGATGAATCGTAAATATGTGCATTCGTTCTTGTATAAGTGAACTGTAATCGTATGTGAAATCCATCCAAACTCATTATATGTCCAAAACAACATCACTGTATTTACTGTTGAACTTTCACTTTCTCTTTCACAAAACCTTCTGCTGATGTTTATTTAAAATAAATGCAATACTAGTACTAGTTCCTGTACTGTATATACCACAGACTGTTTAATTGTGGCAGATTCATTATGATGCTCTCATCTTAGTCTGATTTATAGGCATAGGCACTTGCAGACAAGAATAACATCCAGGTGAAAATGCTTCATATAGACTCCAAGCGTGTATATCTGAATGCTTGGTCCACAATTGACCTGATATAGCTGGTATAATTGTTCTTAAATTAAAGACAAAGTAATAGAAGCTGTCAAGCTCCATTTAGTTATAAACTACACTGTATTAGTGACATTTCGATTTTGAATAATTGTAGTAATGTCTTAGAAGTGTGAGAAATTGTGTCCATTTGATTGTTCATGTGGTTCCAGGAACGAGAGGAGGCCGAGGCCATGTTGGGAATAGGAGGACAAAATGTAAAGGACGAAAAGGAGGAGTTAGATAGTGAACTCGCACCTGCTCGGAGTGGGCGGAGCCAGACCTCCAAAAGCAGAAGCAAAGAGAAGGAGAGAGTGTCAAGTGCAAGAGACGAACTTTGAACGTATTTAAACTTGTGACACATGATCTACCCAGATCTCTGATCTCTTTATGAACATTTGATAGTCACTTCAGAAGCATCTCTGAAGTTTTGTGTGTCTGATGGTATTGTTTTTTTATATTTATATATATATATATATATATATATATATATATATATATATATATATATATATATATATATATATATATATGTATATGTATGTATGTATGTATGTATGTATGTGTGTGTAGCATCAGATTACCACTCAGTGTTACACTGGTCAAACATAATTGTTTTGAATAAATAAAAAATGGGATTAACTGGATCACACTTGTTGTTAAATAAATGCGTTACTATGTGAACTAGACAGCATTTAAACGAGACAGCAGGAGGTAAAAAGGCAAGTGTGATCTCTTGTCTACATATTAATACTGATGACAAACAGCAGACACAAAACGTGAGCGAGGATGGGAAAGCGGGAGACTTAAGCGAAGGGGGAGGATGGAGAGCGAGATTACAGATAATCCTGCGTGCATTTGTTTATGAAACCTACAAAGCTCCCATTTAGAATATGGAATAATAATCCAGACAAGAAATTATTGAATCAGGCTCCTCCATTATAAAAAAAAATTAAAACAGACTATGAGTGTGTACTAGCATTTTGTGTATGAGTGCCTTTTGCTTAATGCATTGAGTCAAACTGTAATACTGTAATATATATTTAGTTTCAACCCTACAAATGCCTTTGAGCTGCTAAAATGTCCATTAAGAAGTAAGATGAGCACATGAGAAGTTAAAGGATTGTGGAGCTGTTAACCTTCTGTTAATGACTATACAATGCAGCCTTTATTTTAAGGGCAAGGCAGATGCATGAAAATAAATGTCCAAGACCCTTTTATTATGATCATCATCTCAGCTTCTTCATCAGAATATTTCTGAATTCAGAGTGTATCAGAATTACATCATTTGGGATAGAAATGTAGAAGGTAATTCATATGAGACAATAACTGTTGCCTCTGGCTTGGTATAAATATAAATTTAAACCTATTTAAACTTTATATTTTGGGGAGAGTGTGGTGGCTTGGTGGTTAGCATGTTTGCCTCACACCACCATGGTTGGGGGTTTGATTCCTGCCTCTGGGGTTTGCATGGTCTCCTCTTGATTCAGGGACTTCATCCAGGTACTACAGTTTCCCCTATAAATGCAACGATGTGTTGTAGGCTACCTGGTGAATGGTAAGTGTGTGTGTGATCATGCCCTGAGATAGACTGGCATCCTGTCCACCCTGTACCCTGCCTTGTATCCCCTGGGATAGACTGCAGGTTCCCCACAACCCTGTAGGATAAGCAGTGGACAGAATGGATGGCTGGAACTTTATATTTTTGTATTCAGAATTTTAATATTCCTGTAAAGCTGCTTTGCGACATTGTCCACTATTAAATGCACTATACTTATATAACTCAATTAAACTAATTTGAGGGATTAATGTCACCTCAAAGGAGAATCTACTGTGCTTCAATTGTTAGTAATGAAGAATTAATTCAGTCTTTTCAGAGATCGAAGAGCAGGCAAAGTAGAAGCTAATAAGAACAAGCCTCTTGGATATGCTTTCGCTTAAGTCCTGCTTATTGAATGTTAATCATCTTTGTCCAATCCTATCCACAAAGGGCCAGTAATGGTGTAGGTTTTCATTCTAACCAATGAAAAGCCACACCTGAAAAGCCAAGGTGAAAGCCAAGATCAACTGATTAAATACATAGAATCAGGTTTAGCTCCTGCTTGATTGGAATGAAAACCTGCACTCACACAGACACTTTCTGGAGAACACTGAACACTCATGTACTATATCTTCAGGCCTACTCCTGATTTGTTTTTGTATTTATCTTTCTGGGTTGTCATTGTGTAAATGTGGTCCAAAACAAAAACGGAAAGAACTAGAGTATTCTGTTTTTCAGAGGGATCCTTTCACTGTTAAGATTTCACAGACTTTACAATTCAAATCTATTTCATAAATTTCATTATCACTGCATTTTATATTCACCTCAACGACAAATGTGATCTTGAATCGTGACCTCATTCAGAAATCTAAATAAGACATAAATTTAAAAAATGAATATGTTTTATTCAAAGAACTTAGGAATGTTATTCAAAATTGCACAGAAAAGCAAAGGGTTGTAGTGGTAAAGAGAGTTCATCCCAAAGGTGTTCACCGGGGTTGAGGTTAGGGATCAGTGCAGGACATTTGAGTTTTTCTACCTTGACAAACTATGTCTTCAGGGAGCTTGCTTTGTGCTCAGGGGCATTGTCATGCTGGAACAGGTTTTGGCAAGTTAGTTACAGTAAAGAGAAATTGTAATGCTACAGCATTCAAATGTCATTCTGTTCTACTGTGTGCTTTTACATTTGTGGCCATGGTTTGGGGAAAAAGCATCTATTGTTATGACCAGCTCTCCAAATACTTTTGGCCATATAACATACATACAACCTAGTACTGTGGTTTTCAGAGTATTACAGTATAAGAAGAAGAAGTTGCTTTCGGCTGCTCCCTGTTCAGGGTCGCCACAGCGGACCAACTGGTTCGCACAACAACTTGGCAAATGTTTTACGCCAGATGTCCTTCCTGACGCAACCCTCCCATTTTTCCGGGCTTGGGGCCGGCACTGCATCCAGTGGCTGGGGATCGAGCCCAGGCCTTCCGCATGATAGGCGAGCAACCTACCACTGAGCCACCAATGCCCCATAGAGTAATTATGGTATAACATATATATATATATGTTATACTGTAATTACTCTATGGGGCATTGGTGGCTCAGTGGTAGGTTGCTCGCCTATCATGCGGAAGGCCTGGGCTTTTATATATATATATATATATACACACATATATTATTCTCAGTGCCGGTCCCAAGCCCGGGTAAAATTGGGAGGGTTGCGACAGGAAGGGCATCCAGCGTAAAACCTGTGCCAAATCGTGCGGATCAAATGATCTGCTAAAAACAGCGGACCCTGCCAAGTGCAGGACTAACGCTAGGATAAAATTTCATGTCATATATATCTGTAGCTAGCTGAAAACATTGCATTTGATCTTAAATATGATTAGTGACATGGAAGGCTGTTAACACTCAAAAATGAATTATTTTCTAATAAATTCATAGTTATTCCATATCACCAAATAGTTTTATTCTTCTTACACCTCTGCAATTTCCATAAATTGCATTTTTCACTAATTAAAGAATGACACCTCATACAAAAAGTTACATCTAATGTTGTAGTAGGTCCAATAAAAACATGATCTCATTAAATTACAAGCGATAGTTCATGATCATCAAATTCTCTCTCTCTCTCTCTCTCTCTCTCGAAGTATATAAGATGGAAAACATTCTTATCATCTTAATAATAAACCAGTAAAGTCTTTTGCCCAGAAGAAATTTAACATCACTGTGGTGTAAATTATTAATAGCTACTGCCTTGTTTGTCAAAAGAAGCAAAAGATATTCAGGTAGATTGGAACATTAAAAAAAAATTATACTTGATATTTTGCTTATGTATATTGTCATTTATTTTGGAATCTTTTAATTAGAACTCAGATGCAGTGTGTGTGCGTCTTCTGCTGCATTCATCCATATCCAACACACCCAAATCCTTGCAGCACTTCCTGTCTCTCAGCTGGCATCTTCTCAAGCTTTGTTAAACAAATGATGAATTTTAAAGCGTACACAAAGCACAGATCATGTACAGAGTTCAACCTCAATACCTTTATGAAAAAATACTGGAACAGAACTTTTTTTTTTTTCAGTTAGAGAACTAAGGCTCATTGGAGAACTGGTCAAGTCAAGAGGAGACAGGTTGAAAGAGGACAGTGTCTGTGCATGCTTTCTTGGAGATGCAAAAAGACACGCTTGAGTCATTTGCTTTGCTTATGAGCGAGTCACATGGCAAGCGGTGAATAATAAACTACCATGAAGTGATTTGTTATTTTTCAGTCTACTGGCAAAACCTGCATCACGAATATAAGTAGCACAGATGTTCAGGGTCCTCAAAAGCATACATATGAATATGTAAGATTTAAAATGTTTAATACAGTGCAAAATGGTAAATTATCGCTAATTTGAGTAGTCTTATCCATGTAGTTTGAGATGAATAAATTAAAAACAATTAAAAATTTCTAATATAGTGGTGTGCAGTGTGTCTTAAGGAGTGTTTGGAAGAATTAAGATAAGGTCATAAAAGACATATGCAAATCAGAAATTATCTGTTGAGTAAAAATATTTTTAAAAATCCCAGGTACATTATGACAATGTGTAGAAGTGTAGCACAAGCAAACTGTTTGACAAGTATTCAAATTTTGTCATTCCAACATTACAAAACCAAATAAAAAAATCTTCATTATCACACCAGTGCTGTATGTTTCTACTTGTATTTTTCCATCATCTGTTCCCGTGTGCTCAGGTTTCAAGGTGGTTGCAGCTGACGACTTCTTTCCCGACTTTCTCTTTTCAAATATCCCTCGTTCTTACGCACTGCGTCCTCTGCATTATCCTTTCAACTCTGAGCTCACTTCATCCCCTACAAACATCATCTGTCCTGCACAGAAGTGGCAGAGAGGCAGGACAGATCAGGACGAGTGGAAAACAGAGCAGCTCAGTGTGAAACGGTGTTATGTGAAAAACAAGTGGAGAGGAAAGGAAACATAAATAGTATAGCAAATATACCAGATACAAGCATATAACTGAGGAGGAGGAAGAGGAGGAGGAAAGGAGGAGGAAGAGGAGGGGGTAAGTGTTCATGCCTGTATTTTATTCTGTTCTGAAATTTTTTTTGTCACATTTAAAACAATACACACACATACATATCGAACTACAGATTATTTGATTGGCCATTTGATAAATGACCAATTCTATTACATTATAATAAACAGATATTTTATATGTATATACATATATCTTTTTTATTATAGTTCTGATGAAACCGAAATCAGAAAATTATTGAATTTTCTATAATATTTAATAATTGAAAATCAGTAAAGTAGCATTTTATGAAGCACGATAAAGCTTAAAGTAAAATAAAGTTTGATGTGAATCAAATGCATGATCATCAGGAGCAGGTTGGATTTCAGCCATCTACAGTAATGAAAGGTCATTCAGTGGACAGTATCCATGATTCAAATGATGTCTAGGCCACACTCACGAACCCCTTTCCCACAAAGAAGGAAGCTTCTCTTCCTCTGTCTCACCCTCTTTCTCTCTGTCTCTCTCTCTCTCTCCTTCTCTCTCTCCCTCCCTCTCTTTGGGTCTGTCTCTCTCTCTCACCCCACCATTTGAGCTCTTATCCAGATGCAAAGAGCAGTCTATAATCAGATGAGAGCAGATTTGAGCCAAAAGGCTTCCCTTAAAATCTCACCAGTCTGGATTTAACCCCACTCTAAAGCTATCTTGCCTCCATCCATCCAGCCATCTACCCATCCACCTCTCTCTCTACTTCTCTCTCTCTCTCTTTCTTTTGCTCTTTTTTCAAATACCCCTAATCTCTCCAACTCTCCATCTTTGTCACCTTGTGGTTCTGTCTTGGGTCTCCTGGACGTCCTACAATACACAATATACTGAAAACTTCACTCTTTTATTAGAAGCTAATCTAACACTATAACACTAAAAGGCAAAAATTCACACAAAACACTATAGAGACATATTGCGCTCACGTCCCTGTTTTCAGAAAAATGTAAAACGACACCATTTGACTAATGTCCATGACAGAGCAGTTCCCTCCCTCCAACCCTGCCTGCACCTTCTCCCACTCCCCTTCCTCAAACAAATTTTAGGCAAACTCATTTGGTCATAAGAGCTCACTAGAGACACTAACACATTTAAACGTCAATAGCAGAAAAAGTGACCTCGCATTATAAGGTAAGATTTAACTGTAATAATGAATTGTGTTAAGGGTTAAATGTGTTGTTTGTCTTCTCTATGAACATTTAATTACATTCTAAAATGCTGCAGGAATGTAATATCATGTAATTCTAATTATGGAAAAGTTCACAATTTCCAATGCTTAAATACATAAATGACATAAATGAGTGAATAGAGTTGCTTTCTATTCATTGTGTAGTCTTATGTGAATAACTTTTATGGTATGAATGTGATTTGTAAACTGAAATCCACAGTAATACTGATGTAGGAAGTGTTCGGGAGACATAAATGAATATGACACTTTGTGTACTATGTGTGCTATAAGATTTTGAACCAGAGATAACAAATAAAACCCAATAGTATTTGTTATGACTGTGTTATTTGTGTAAGTTTGATTTTTTTGTAATTAATGTTTTAAGGCTGTGTGGTCGAATCAGTGTGTGTTTGCGTGCATCCTTATTTGTGACTATTTGCAAACCAGTTGAGAAGAGTTTGAATTGCAAATGGCCTCTAAGGCAGGGAGGGTGTGTTTTGGTTTCAATAAAACGTGACCTTTCTATAGAAGTGAGGACTATAGAGGGACATAATGAACCAGTGAAATGAAAGGGATTTTTTTTTTTCATTTAAATGTATTTTATTTATTTATATCTGTCCTTTACCATCTCCTCCCAGAAGTCACTTTGCTCATCTGATCTCACTTCCTGTTCATCTTCGTTGGTGGCTGTACTTGACAACTGTTGCCATGGGTGAATTGGCTCAACTTCGAAAGGAGGTGGAGAACCTCAAGGACCAGATCGCTGTTAGTATCTCCAGTCTGAACAATACTATCTAACAGCACCACACACACACACGCACACACACACACACACGCACGCACGCACACACACACACACACACACACACACACACACACACACACACACACACACACACACACACACACACACACACACACACAGGGATTATTTTTGACATTAAACTGTTATAGTTTCAAAAATACACTCGTACAAACAATAGAACAATTTTTTTTAGTAATACAATGCTTTGTGAATCATGACTTGGATCATGGTAGCAGTAGTGAAGGTCCTATGCTAGTGCCTGAAAGGTTGTGAGTGAGGTTTAAATCCTTGCATAACCAAGCAGCCATGGTTGTGCCTTTGAGGTCGACCAATAATTGCTCATCTACATGTAAAAATTGTATTCTTGTTGCCAAATTCAGGAAAGAGGATCTACTATTTTCTTTCAAAATTATTTTAGCTGTAGTCTCTGAGGTTTTTTCTTTTGTTTACATTTTAGTTTTTGGATAATTAGTCAACAAGAGTGCCTTTATTTAACATTGGTTTGTCACCTTGAACATATTCTCTGACCCTTGACCTCCACAGGAGGCACGTAAATCAGTGAAGGATACCACACTGCAGGATAGCATCTCAAGTACAGCAGCACTGGGAAAAGTTCAGCTCAAATCCAGAAAGACATTGAGAGGACATCTGTCCAAAATCTATGCCATGCAATGGGGCACAGATTCAAAGTATGTACACCACACGCACACACACACACACACACACACACACACACACATATATGTATACATGCTTACATACGTGTGTATTTGTATATGTATATATATATAAAGCTACAGAAACCCAGCTTACCACACACATGCAAATTAGCAGAGCAATCCAGCACCTGTACACTCCACTGAAGCATAAACAAGCAGCAAGATAGAACATGATTCCTGCATGTAATCAGATGTGTTCCTTCATCTTATAAGGCTTTACCTAAGCATCATAATTAAAGATGTGATTGAGTAACTGAATTAATGCTCTGACATACTGATGTGTTTCATAATATCACTTATCAGCCATTTCAACTCACTCTTATATTTTCTCCAAACCTGATTAATATGTTTCTCTGTGTTTGACTATAAGACTCTGTGTGAGCGCATCCCAGGACGGCAAAATGATCGTGTGGGACACCTACAGCACCAACAAGGTACTCACTATCTTACAAGTGATTGGTTTCTCCATAACAGAATAAAACATGGTTTAAAAAGTACATATCAATGCAATATTTTTGAATTGCAAATTTCTTTTAAAAGATCAGTACAAACATGTACTAATTTGCATATCAAAACGTCTGTTTTCACTTTTTTACACTTAATACCAGACAAAATAATAGTATTTCATTGTACATTGCCAAATACACTGTTCCAAGTTGAATGAAGGAAAAAAAAGACTTTGAATGTTTTGACCTTTGACCTATGCCCATGTTCCAGGTGAACGCCATCCCGCTCAAGTCTTCTTGGGTGATGACGTGTGCATACGCCCCCTCAGGAAACCTGGTGGCATGTGGTGGCCTGGATAACATGTGCTCTATCTACAACCTGATGCCAAAAGACGGCAACATTAAGGTCATACGTGAACTGGCTGCACATACAGGTGCAAACAACAAACAAACACCTGAAATGGCTTTATATATACAGATAAACTTTTTTTTTTATTTCTGGTAAAGTACTTTACAATATAATGAGAAGCCCTGTATCAAATGAAAGAAATGTATGTATAAATAAATGAATGAATGAATGAATGAATGAATGAATGAATGAATGAATGAATGAATGAAGGCGGCTTGGTGGCTTAGTGGTTAACACGTTCACCTCGCATCTCCAGCAGTTCGAGTCTCACTCCCACTCACTTGCATGTGCTCCCCATCCCACAGTCCAAAGACATGCTTCTAGGCTGCTTGTAGTCTCTAAATTGCCTTTAGTGTATGAGTGTGTGTGCCCTGCGATGGGTTGGCACTCCGTCCAGGGTGTATCCTGCCTCGATGCCCAATGACGCCTGAGATAGGCTCCCTGTGACCCGATAATAGATCAGATAAGCAGTACAGACAATGGAATAAATAAATGAGTGTGTATTATCTACATGTTTACTAATTCCACTGTCTTTTATATGACTTAGGTTACTTGTCTTGCTGTCGCTTCCTGAGTGACACCGAGATCATCACCTGCTCTGGAGACTGTACCTGGTGAGCACCTTGCTCTTCTGCACATAATACAATGACAATAATGACAATAATTTTGTCCAATATTGAGGAAAAAAAATCAAATCTTTCATTTTTTTCTTTTAGCTGTCTCTGGGACATCGAGACTGGGGAACAGAAAACGATTTATTCTGGCCACATTGGTGACTGCATGTCACTGGCTTTGTCTCCAGATTTTAATTACTTTATTTCAGGATCATGTGACTACACAGCCAAACTGTGGGACATTCGAGCAGGCCAGTGCAAACAGACATTTTATGGCCATGAGAGTGACATAAATTCTATTGGGGTGAATCTCTCTTTTTTTTTTCTTTCAAACACACACATATATGCACACACCCAAAATTCAAATAATTTCATTTCAGTACATTTTAAGTACATTTTAAAACAGAGACTCTTCTTCTTTCCTCCGTAGTTCTTCCCCAATGGTAATGCAGTGATCACTGGCTCAGACGACTCGTCCTGCAGGCTGTATGATCTGCGTGGTGATCAGGAGCTGACCACTTACAAGGACTCAAGCCTCATGAGCGGCGTCACCTCCCTTGCACCCTCACTTTCTGGCCGCCTCCTGCTGGCTGGCTACGACGACTTCACCTGCAACATCTGGGACATGCTGAAGACTGAGAGAGTGGGTGAGTGAGGGGAAATGAAAGAGAAGCCAGGGGAGGAGGAAGGACTTACAAGGAGGGAAGTTAACATGATTTAACTCACTTTTTGGCAAGAGTTTAGCAAATTGATAGGAAGTGACCAAGCTGTGTGTAGAGTCTGTTTATTCAGGAAAAAACAAGAATCACTGTTCACAGGTCAAACCACAGAAGATTATCCATGATCAAATTCCACAGAAGCTAGCTAGGAACCAGAGATTTGCATGTTTTCCCTGTATCTGTCTGGATTTTTTCTTAGGGCTCTCAGGTTTCCTCATGTCTACCAAAACATGCCAGTAGGTGGAGTCAGGTCATTCATTCATTCATTCATTCATTCATTCATTGTCTACCGCTTATCCGATCTATACTCGGGTCACGGGGAGCCTGTGCCTATCTCAGGCGTCATTGGGCATCAAGGCAGGATACACCCTGGACAGCGTGCCAACCCATTGCAGGGCACACACACACTCTCATTCACTCACACACTACAGACAATTTAGAGATGCCAATCAACCTACAATGCATGTCTTTGGACCGGGGGAGGAAACCGGAGTACCCGGAGGAAACCCCCGAGGCACGGGGAGAACATGCAAACTCCACACACACGGCGGAGGCGGGAATCGAACCCCCAACCCTGGAGGTGTGAGGCAAACATGCTAACCACTAAACGTGCTAACCATCGTGCCCCCCTCAGAGTCAGGTCAAGAGATTATTATTGTCATTTTGACCATATCTAGCTGACATAGTACATAATGAAATGAAACTAACGTTCCTCTAGGACCCTGGTGCTACTTGAAGACACAGAGCTACAGACAGTACAATACACAACAGGGCAGATACATAAAATAGCACCAAACAATATACAGTTTGTGTGGTTCTTAGTCCAAATAAGGATGACTATGTTAAATTTCCCCTAGGTGTTAATGTGTGTGTGAATGGAACTCTGAGATCCCAATCTCCCAATCACAGTGATCCCAATCATTGTGTATTCAGCTCCGGATCCATCCCAGCCCTGACCAGGACAAAGTACTTAGTGATGATTAATGAATGCATAAACAAGAGTTAGAAACCAGAAAATCGAACAATGCCTTGAAAGAAAATGGAAACTAAAACAAGAATACAAGGGGAAAAAAGAGGATACAGCTCAGAGCCTTGAGAAAATATGATGAAGGTTATGCTATTATCATTCTATGTAAATGTTGGATTTCTTTCCACAGGAACACTGTCAGGCCACGATAATCGGGTGAGCTGCCTTGGTGTGACGCCTGATGGAATGGCTTGCTGCACAGGATCCTGGGATAGTTTCCTGAAGATCTGGAACTGAAATACTTTCTGGATTAATCACATCTTCTAAAAAAGGGGGAAAACATGATTCAGGGAAACACCTGAGTGGGTTTAAATTTGGGTATGTGGGCAGAGAGAGACAGAGAGAGAAAGAGAGAGAGAGAAAGAAAGAGAATTATCTTATATATAGGCACATTTTTTTTCTTAAAGAATTCATGCAATAGACTACACAAATAACAAGTGATATATAGGATTGTTCAAATCTTTCAGGTACCATGGTGCTCTGAGTAACTGCACCAGGCACTTTTCAGGTCATTTCGAAAGATCAGTTAGAGGAATGTAGATAAAGTAATGTTGGTTGCTGTTAAATACTGTTACTAGTGCATAGTACTTTAAGAATGAAGTGAAACATACCGATCGGAACGAGTGATAGGGTTCTTGTGTAAATAATGCAGACTGTTTCAGGAGCTGCCAAAATACATTTGGCATGCATATTTTTAAAATCAAGCTATAACTCTTTTGCTTCATAGATTCATTATGATCTATAAGTTTGGAAAATATTGTTCAATAGTAGATTTTAGTTATCTGTATTTACATTATTTGAAGTATATAATATTGACTACATTTGATTCATTTTCCATTAGTTGTTTTCATAAAGTATTGTTATTCTATATAAATAACACTTTGTAGCATGATTTCACTGTCCTTAGCTTTTCCACTATATGGCATTAATAAAAGAAAGTTAATCATGGATTTTTTTTTTTATGTGTAATACTTTTTATCTTTTTAACATTCTATTTATTAAATATTGATTGGAAAACATACAGAAATAAATAAATATATAAATTATTATATATCTAAATTAGGGCGTTGGTGGCTCAGTGGTAGGTTTCTCACCTACCATGCAGAAGGCACGAGTTCAATTCCCAGCCAATGCCCAAACCCCAGCCACAGGATGCAGTGCTGGTCCCAAGCCTGGACAAATGTGAGGGTTGTGTCAGGAAGGGCATCTGGTGTAAAACCTGTACCAAGTTGTTGTGTGGACCAGTTGGTCTGCTGTGGTGACCCTGAACAGGGAGCAGCCGAAAGCAACTTCTATTATATATCTAAATTATTTATATAGAAATTTTAAAAGGGCACAGTGGCTTGGTGGTTAGCACGTTTGCCTCACACCCCCAGGGTTGGGGGTTTGATTCCTGCCTCTGCCGTGTGTGTGGAGTATGCATGTCCTCCCCACGACTTGGGGGTTTCCGCCCCTTTTCCAAAGACATGCATTGTAGGTTGATTGGCATCTCTAAATTGTCCATAGTGTGTGAATGAGAGTGTGTGTGTGCCTTGCGATGGGATGGCACTCCATCCAGGGTGTATCCTGCCTTGATGCTCAATGACACCTGAGATAGGCACAGGCTCCCCGTGACCCGCGAATAGATCGGATAAGCGTTAGACAATGAATGAATGAATGAATGTTTCAATATGCCCAAGACTTGAGACTAGGACAGAGGTTTACCTTCCAGCAAGACAATGATCAGAAAAATACTGCTAAAGCTACACTGGAGTGATTTAAAAATAATCATTTAAATGTCTTGGAATGGCCTAGTCAAAGCCCAGCATTCAATCAAATTGAGAATCTGTGGCATGATTTAAAGATTGCTGTACACCAGCATAACCCAAATAACTTGAAGCAGCTGGAGCAGTTTTGTCTTGAAGTATGAGCAAAAATCCCAGTGCTTAGACACGCTAAGCTAAAAGGGACACACCCCAAGAGACTTGCAGCTGCAATTGCAGCAAAAGGTGGCGCTACAAAGTATTGGGAAATGGCTGTTTAACAATATTTTGCATCGTCAAATCATAAATCAAATGGTATAAATCCATTTTAATTCCAGGTTGTGATGCAGAAAAACAGGACAAACACCAAGGGGGGGGGATACTTTTACAACACAATATATATTTAAAGCTCATCAGAACAAGCTGGATTTTTTTTTTAAATAATTTGTTTCCTAGCATTACAAAAAGTCCTGATTACCCTGTACACTGACTGTTCTCTCCAAATGACTCAAAGCTTGCAGTGGTCACACCCAAGACAGTTTGGCTTTCATTTGTATTGTCAAGCAAACATGAAGATTCTTCAGTCAAACTGTGAAAAACAACTTACAAGTGCAATAACTTGTAAAGGGGTTTCCCCCCACAGGCATCATGCTTTCATACTCCACACTGAAAGGAAATCAAAGTAATTTAATGACAATTGATCTACTAGGTCCCACTCTGTGCTGTATATGATTGCATTTCAGTGTGGCAATTGTTAATTCTTAAAAAAAGTAGCACCAATAATTATTTGGACCAACACCACTGCATTAAGCATCTGAACACACCATATACTGCAAATGAAGAAAATACATCATGGAAAAAACATTTCCGATAGCTTTAATAGTGTTACACTGAATACGAACAAATTCTGACAATATGGACATAAACAGTAAAATTAAAATAATTTTGATTTTATTTACAAAATTTTAACGAAAAAAGGAAGACATTGACAAGTAAGAAAATGAATGTAAAATTACATCCACACAGGGCACACACAAAGTTTACATTCACTGTACAGCTGTAGTTTGAGTGTTTGCTTATAAAATGTAATCCAGTTTATCTCCCTCAATGGTTCTCTTTGTCCAGAGAAAGAATGAGAGCTCTTCTGTCCATTTGGCCAAACCTCTGTTTCTCTGGAGTAGAAGCCTTCATCTTCAGCTGCACAGAAGAGAGACAATGTATAAAGTTTTTAAATGAGTCATTGAATGGGTAAATAAAATACCATTTTCATCTTTCATTTGGACAACTAAACTAATCGCACTCTGGCAAGATAAATCATGTGTCAGCAATTATAACATTTCATCAGAACTGCCACTTTTATAACACACTACAGGATTTAGGAGTTTTCTGATCGTTGCAATCAAAATGCTTGATTTTGCCACACTTTTTTGTGATGCAACTTGCAGAGGTTTTTTGCAGACTTTTAAACCAGTGACCCGTTAAGATGCATACGAAATTTCTTTCTATGATAGCTGTATTCTTGTTCGACACATGAATGGAAGACAGCTTTTGGCTGAAGGCAAGTCGTGATATCACAATGCATTTTGGACCAAATCTATGAAATATCTTTAGCAATTATAAAAATTTACAAGTATATTATGGAGAACTTCTGCAACTGCAAACATCACAAAATCCTAGAACTGAAACCTTAGGGTGTTTAATATTTATGCTCTGCAAATTAACATTTTACTTCAGTTGTTTTTCAGTGTTTCCAATGGCATAGTTATAAGATTAAAAACAACAGATTTTAATTGGGGCATAAACAGATTAAAGGATAAAGCTCTAGTTTAAGCGTATTGCTGCCTTATTTGTTTAAAAAGGATTTATTTAAATACTTCCCATCAGGTCCTACAATCTGCATGATACAGAATTTCTCTGAGAGGTTGTATAATGTAGATGTGGCTGACTGACAGTGTGCTTAAGTGAGATAGAGAGACAAATACAAGGAATGAGGGAAAAACCTGTGTAGTGTTCTTTCTGGGTGAATTGGTTTCCTTGAGGATCTGCAGAGGGGATCTGCCTTCACCAATAAGCATTTTGCCTAAAACAGAAGAAACCTCATTAGTAGCATCAATCACCAAGCTAATGTAAAGTATTTCACAACAAACAAAGAAAATAAAATGCATCATTCTGCATAAAAAGTACAAACCATTGTCACAGAATATAACCAAAAATAAAGTAAGCAAACGTTTGCATGACAAAAGCAACTTACCTCTCTGCTTTTGTTTGTTGAGCACAACCTTATTCTCATTCTCATCAGTAGCTGGTCTGCGGGTGGACAGTGGGGAGAAGGGTCCTCTCACACGGTTCTGAACTCCTCTTGCACGGACACCTGACGCTCCAAATCCTACACCCAACCATTGGGGTTTAAATACAACCTGGCTTGGGCTGCAGGTGTCAAACCTGGGGAATGTTATAGCAGGCACCAGGACTTCACTCTTGGTTGGTTCAGAATTGGCTGACATCGACTTCTGTTGTAGACCTTGCTCTGGAACTATAGCAATTTCTTCCACAGCAATCTGGGAACAAAGGGAACATGTTTAAAATAGGTTTCAAAGACAATAATAAATTTCCTGCTCTTAAGTGAAAACATACCTCCTGCTCAGGTGACTGCGGAGTGTCAGTAGTGCTTGGTGGCAAGATGGCTTCTTGGGCTGGAAGAGGAGCAGACTGTACAGGCTCACCTGTGATGCAAGGGTGTGGATCACTCCTATGCACATCTTGCCTGTCCTCAAATGGAGGAAGAGGAGTGGAAGGACGCTCCTCAGTTGAGGGAAAGAACTCCGGCGAGTAAACACCCTCACGGCAGCCGAGCATGCTTAGACTGAGCTCCCGCTTAAGGGGAGACTCACCCAGAAGGACAGCCTCCTCAGCCTCATCAATAGTGGTGTCAGCAGCTGCCCCATCCTCTACCTGAACCTCACCGACCACCACAAATGGACTGCTGCAGAAGGAGCCGTAACCCATGTAAGAGCTGCAATCTGTCGAAGTAGATGGACAATTGGTGGGCCCACTTAGAGAGTCGCGGGAATGAGGTGGGAGGAGGGGCTCGTTTGAGCTCAGCTCATCTTGCTGCTCTACACTAGGCATTCTGTGTTGTTTATTTAAGGACACAGGTGGGAATGGAGTATGAGCAGAGTCTCCAACCATCACATCATTAAGGAAGAATGTGCTCAGTCGACGAGCCAGTGAGCTGACCGTTACTGCAAGAGGCATAGGAAGACAAGTTTTAGAGCAAAATCTGGTTTCCCCTACATTACAAATTGTTTTAAGACATAAGTGGGAAAAGATGAAAACACCAAGAGTAATGGGTACTGCTGCCCAATATTTCAGCTGAGGTAATAGATTCATGGAAATTGTCTCGGAAAAGTTTCAATTTGCAATTCCCACCTAGCTTAAAGTAAAACAAACCACTTATCAGGCAGAGTGCTTAGTGATTCATGAAACCAGAAGTGATACCTAATGAGAAAACAAAACCTGGATATAGTCTTTCAGAAACTTGTTAGTGAATTTTTATGAGAACAAAAGCAAACACTACACTTTCCCAAACCAACTCAGTAATTTCAGGTAGTTCACCTTCAAATGTTGGACTGGTTTTCAAACTTGAAATATTCTCTTCAGCGATCACGTCTGGCTTGACTAAAAAGATTGGCTTGGTGCAATCTGATTATACTTTTCATTATGTTAACTTACCTTTCACACTGTCTTTTAGGGGAGTGCGAACAATGCCAACTGTAGGTGATCGTGGATCAACAAACACAGGGCCGACTGTCTCCTGAACTTCTTGGACTGTAGACATTGCACCACTCACCTGCAACACAAAAAGAAAAACGTTCACAGCAACAGGGATATGTAATCTAGTTAATATCCAGTTACAGAAAAACACTAAATAACAGGTGACCATGTGGCTAGGTGTTACCTGTATAGGTGTGCGGTTGATCCCGCAGGAGGGAGATCGGGGATCTACGAGCTGGGCTAAGCGTTGATTCCTGAGCTGCTGGATTGGATCTGGCTTGGGCGTTGATGCCACAGCCATCTTGCTCTCACCGGCACCCATGCTCAGCTTCTGTTTCACAGATAAGGGGGAAAATGTGTTTATGCAGTATTAACATATGAAATCTGAAAGTTGGCACATACTCATGGAAAGTGCAGGAGGAAAAAAAAAAAAAAAGATAAATAAGCAACAAATGGTCTGTGTTAAAATTGTCATGGACACATTTTACATAATCCCACACAGAAACTGTACAGACTTGTGTGAGGTATGTGTTCCATATATTGTGCAAGACACAATAACATTGGAATAAGCTAACTTTAGTTTAGGAAACAAAAATTACTGCTGACTAAATACTAAAAACAGCCCTGGACATAATTACTAGGTGCTTAATGTAAGAAAACGTCAGCTCCACCAAAATAAACATGCATAAAGCGGAATTCTGATCGCGGTACATCGTTGCTCACAAGCTCTTTCCTTAATCCCCGTTCCGCATTTAGCAAGACAGATAACAACATGAATAAAGCTAGCTATGGCTGGCATTACACGCTGCTAGCTGACCAAGAACTTTACTAGTTCTGTATACTTACAAAAAACGAGGACAGAGAGAGAAATACATGTAAAAAAAAAAATAAATAAATAACTTTGTTAGCCACCACACTGTTAACCTAAATGAACTAGCTCCTTGAGTTAGCCGAGTAAATAAGTTTGTAGTATTATCAAACAAGTTAGAACGCGAATAATGAATACAAAACCCACCTGAAACTACTGTGTTCCACAGCAACTTTCTCCGCAGTAGCAGTTTTCAAGGTAAACAGCCCTTCGTACACCTCGTAAAGTAAATTGCAAATCTGTGAAAAAGCCTAAAGACGAATATACGAAGTTGTGCTCAACCCGCTGCACTGAACCCAGCTGCGACGCTCTCACAAACAACCACGGAGACTATTTAAATCGCGAGCAGTGCCTTTGCGGCAATTTTCAAACCAGCCAATGAGAGGCCGCGCACGTGCCGGTGTCCGCCTCACTGATTGGCTGAGAGTTTCCCATTCACTGGCCGTTTAAAATGATTTGAAATATAACACTACGCCTATTAATGATTAGATAGATAGATAGATAGATAGATAGATAGATAGATAGATAGATAGATAGATAGATAGATTTTATTGATGTGCCATGAGGGAAATTCTTGTGTTACGGAAGCTTAGTCAGTTACAAGATACAGCACTCACAAAAATATGATATAATATTTTTGTGTGTGTATATTGTGCCTAACTAAGCTGCTGTAAGAATCACAATCTCACACACACACACAATACTGCCAAATCATTGAATTCAGGTGTTGCTGTTCAGGGGTTGGGCTTGGCCCCTTAATTCCGGTGAAAGGAACTCTCAGGCCTTATCCACACGAACGCGGGTATTTTCAAAACCGCAGCTTTTTTATGCGGTTTGTCGGTTCGTCCACACGCAAACGCAGCATCAGGCCACTGAAACCGAACATTTTTGAAAACTCCGGCCAGGATGAAGATTTTTAAAAACCCCGGTTGCAGTGTTATCGTGTAGACGGCGAAACCGGAGATTTTTTGGCTTGTGACGTCGACGTACGCGCCATCGTCTCCTTTGTTTGACGTCAGATTGTGCGCCGCTATCTTTTTTTATTTATTTATTTTTTATTAAATGCTATTATTACAATAAAAACAATTGGACATTGAAACATTCAGTATTTCGAACAATTCAAACAAAATAAGGCACAGAACAGGTTTACAAAACAAGTACACTATAGCAGGGTGCGATTTGTGGATAAGACGGGGGGGGGGGGGGGTGTTTTGATAGTAAGCTGATATGCTGCTCTGAATTCTCTTCATTTTTCGCTTATTTTGCTAGTTGTATTTTTCACGCTGACATTGAGTGTTAGTCGGTGCTTGGTGACATTTGGAAAAGTCGTGTATGGAAGACCAGTGGAAGAGGATCGCGATATTGTCCTAGACGCGGAGCGGCGGCGTTGATAGTGAAAGTCCGTTTATGGTTTTATTATTGTTTGCGCCAACAGCGTTTCACTTAGATATATGTTTAAAATTTATTTTAATTTTATTTTTAGGCATTTTATATAATCTATTTTTGAATAAGCATTAATGATTATGTTGGCGGCGGGGGGGGGGGTATCAATTGGATATTGTATGATCATGAACAAGTCAATCAACAGAGAGGAGAAAACAATTAATATAAAAACAAAGCAAACAAAAAAGGGGTGCTAAAGGGTCCATTTAATCTTTCTTAATAATGTTGAATTCACGCCATAAGTTTTATTCCATTTTTTTATGCATTAGTGGATGCTATCTCCTTTTGTTTTCATGAAATAAGTGTGTTAGCCTAGCGGAACCGGTAATAACATTTTTCTCAGGCTTCTGATTGGCCAACATGGCTTTACGCTTGAGATTATATCGCCACCTGTTGGTGTGGCATGCTCTTGACAGCGCTTCAGACCGTGCTTTTCTGGACGAGATTTTTTTTTTTTTTTTAAATGAAGGAGGAAAAACTCCCGTGTACGTGTGGACTAGGCCTTAATGCTTCAGCATACCAAGACATTTTGGACAATTTAATGCTGCCAACTTTATGGGAACAGTTTGGGGATGACCCCTTCCTGTTCCAACATGACTGCACACCAGTGCACAAAGCAAGGTCCATAAAGACATGGATGAATATAGACTACAATATAATAAAAACTGGGAGGGCTTGTTGAAAATGATTGATTTTCTTTCTGACTATCTGTTATTTCCGAATTTTACATTCTTAAGCTATAATAAAAATAATAATATATACACAAAGACAAAGTCATTAATTCAAAGTTTTATTGCTTGGGTTACATATATAATCGTAGTCGGTTGGCTATATTCAAATAATAATAATACAATTATGGTACACAAGATGGCAGCATTTACAATTAAGCGAGTTAATTTACAGCAGGATTATTTATCAAACTAGATAAAGGAGCAAAGGAGAAATGGCAAACATGCATCCTCAGGTTTCCCATCCTTTATTCATTATTTTCTTGCTGACAATAACTACCGTCTCTACACTGTGTCTTACGGTTAGTAGTGCTTCATAAAATATCACACAAACCGGTCTCTTTAGTCTTTGTTCCTCCCAAAGTCATACATATGCTCAGTACTTGAAATAGAGGCAATCTTCTTTTTAGTGAAATAACTGTCCTCAAGTAGTTGGAATGTAGCCACAACATACCATATCAATGATTAACAAAATGAGAAAAAACACCACGGACTCTGTGCACAAGAACCTTGAATTCAGTTCTGTAGAGCTCTGAATAACGTAATGTAATGATGTAGCATTTTCAATGTTACACCAATTTCTCAAGAATTGCCATCAATTATCACTAGTCTATCTGTCCATTCAGAGCATTTAGTGCATGTCTTGAGTGTTTCACACTCGTTAGATTCCTTCCTTCCTCATTGTTCTTGTCGTCCATGTCTCCAAGGTTCTCTTTCTTCCTTCAACTATTCTCCCGTACTTCCAAAACACGTCTCTCCACACTCGCATGCTACCAACTCCCTCCACTCCTTTCCCTTCACCCTCCTTCAATCCGTCTCTCCGTCCCTCTGGCAGAAGTGTGCCAGCAGTGTGTCCAGATCTCGCCGGTCAGCGGCAGCATACAACGAACTCTCTCCCATCATGCTCAGTGCCATACGCAGGGTGGACCAGATGTTGTCAGACATTATGGTGGTGGCGGAGCCCGGTGCCCGACTTGCACCTCCTTCCATGTCACCAGCGGCCTGCCTCTGAAGAGAGAGCGCCTCCAGGAAATGCTCCACCGCTTCCCTGAGACAGACACCGAGCAACACATGGAAAAGGAGAAGCAGGAAGGACAGTGATTACAATAAGTAAAAGCTGATTTGTACATACATACACACCACAACATACAGTACCATTCAGTAGAGTACACCTACTGTGAGGTAGAGTTCAGTAGAGTACACTTACCTGTGAGCTCCCAGATTAACACAGCTAATTCCCAGATTGTAACGACTGCGCACGAACCCAGGCTGCAGCTCAAGCGCCCTTCTGTAGGCAGCAACAGCCTCCTCAGAGCGATTTCCGTTAGCTAGAGTAGCTCCTAATTTATTCCACAACAAATAATCCTGCAAGTAAATTAGAACAGACTGAGACATTGGAAACAAACCGCTTGGCAGAGTGGAGAAGACTCCACTGGGGCAGAGTAAAACAGTGTATATATTTATCTATTTATACCTGTGACTCACAAAACAGAAAATCCAAAAAATCTAGGACATCTCACAGAATTTATCAAGTTTATTTCCAAAATAAAAATGTGCAAAAACACTGAATAAAATTAGACTATGATCATGCTTACAGTTACAGCTTTGTTAAGATTTAGTTTATAAATAACAGCAGGATAGCAATTGTATAAGAGTGAGTGATTTTGGGCTCCATAATGGTGCAGGCTTGCCCTGTTGTGCTAATTTGTTTGAGTTTAAGGAACTTGTTCTTCATTGTGCTTGTTACTCAGCAGTTCAGTGAGACTCTGGCTCAGCGATTGTGGCTCTGGGCTTCTTATCAGAATGTTTCAATTCAAATCCTGGTACCTTTCACTGTTGGGTCCTTAGGCAAGAACCTTAATTTTCATCTGTTCATCTTAATTTTAAGTTACATAGGATAAAAGTGTAGTCTTAATAACAAATGAAAATGTACACAGGTTTCCTCCAAGTTCTCCTCCCACCTCCCAAAAACATACTAATTTTCCTGTAGGTGTGAATGTGTGTGTTCATAGTTTACAGTGGTGTGAAAAAGTGTTGTCCTGATTTCTTATTTTTTTGCATGTTTGTCACACTTTAATGTTTCAGATAATCAAACACATTTAAATATTAGTCAAAGATAACACAAATAAACATCATGCAAAAAGTGTTGGCCCCCTTCCTGATTTAAGCTGAAGCGAACTTTGGTTCTGCAGCAGGACAATGATCCAAAACACACCAGCAAGTCCACCTCTGAATGGCTGAAGAAAAACAAAATGAAGACTTTGGAGTGGCCTAGTCAAAGTCCTGATCTCAATCCGATTGAGATGCTGAGGCATGACCTTAAAAAGGTGGTTCATGCTCGAAAACCCTCCAATGTGGCTGAATTACAACAATTCTGCAAAGATGAGTGGGCCAAAATTCCTCCACAGCGCTGTAACAGACTCATTGCAAGTTATGGAAATCGCTTGATTGCAGTTGTTGCTGCTAAGGGTGGACCAACCAGTTATTAGGCTTAGGGGGCAAACACTTTTTCACACAGGGCCATGTAGTTTTGGATTTTGTTTTCCCTTAATAATAAAAACCTTCATTTAAAAACTGCATGATGTGTTTATTTGTGTTATCTTTGACTAATATTTAAATGTGTTTGATTATCTGAAACATTAAAGTGTGACAAACATGCAAAAAAATAAGAAATCAGGACAACACTTTTTCACACCACTGTGTATATATATATATATATATATATATATATATATATATATATATATATATATATATATATATATATATATATATATATAGGTGTGTGCATAGGCAAATTGCATATACTCTACTACACATTTTATTGAATGTTTTTTATTCCATTCCAGCACCAGATGCAGAGGAATGGCAGCCAAATGCAGGTACTGACTAAGGATTCCAGGAACGATGGAAAATCTGAAATGTAAGACTGGACAGAGAAATGAATTCCAGCCATTCCATTCCAACTGGATTTGTCACTTTACCACAGCATACTTGCTTTACATCCTGAGATTACAAATCTCTGCAAAAATGGCACTAAATGGCCTATCTTTGTGTTGCTTGCTGATGATGTGGCTTTCCTGCTACACGCAGATAAGAAATTAGCTGATATAAACACTGTTGTAGAGGACTGTTCATAGGTAAACACCAACAAAAATATATGAAGAGGCAGAAAAGTAGTTGTTACACAGTCTGTATTTCTAAGACTAAAAATTAAGCTTGCATAAACTTTTAGTTGATTTAGTCCTCGTAAGTAGTATTGTGTGTGTGTGTCTACCTGTGGAGTAACAGACAAGGCAGCAGTAAAACAGTCCACAGCCTTGTCATACTCTCCACTCAAGTTGAAGAGAACTCCGAGACCACACTGCAGCTGAGGGTCGACCCGGGTTGGATCTGCAGCCGCCGCACTCAGAAACAAAGATTGCACCTCATTAAACAGAGCCCTGAGAGACAAAAAAGGTGATTCGATATCAATTTGATATCAATTCCACACTTTACCACTATCACTTGGAACAAAAGCATTAAAATCTCTGTACTCTGGCAGCAGTGATCCAAATCTCTCCCTCTCCTTCTCTCTCTCCTGAACACCTTCCCTCTCACTCTCCCTGTCCCTCTGCTCAAGAATATGCCGGTACTTTGGATTGTGTCTCAGCCAATCACGAAGTGTCTCGCAGGCTTGCCGGTGCAGTGATTCGTTGGTGAAGCTGACTGCTAGAGCCATGAGAGCTGTCAAATTGTCGTTCTTCAGCTCTATACACCTGAAGATAAAAGAGTATAAAATAGAGCAATAAATATTATGCAGTTAGAACACAAAAGACTACAAACAGCAGTTTGTAAAAGTGTGTGTATCTTCACTGACCTGCGGAGGGCACTGATGGCTGCAAACTCTTGCTCGTTCTCTGCCTGGCATGTTCCCAGATACTGCCAGGCCTGAGGCATAACAGAAACAAAACATCTCATTTGCAGAGGTGCATACAGAAAGATACAGATAACTGAGAAGCAAAGTAGACAGATGATTATTATAATGTTTTAGAGCTGAATTAGCTATAGAACTAACCAGCTGGTTGTCTGGTTCTCTCTGCACCGCACTCTCAAACAGGCGCACAGCTCCAGGGATGTCCCCAGCTTCCATTCTCTTCACTCCTTCTGTCAGCGGATCCTCATGGGACAAGTACGGATTCTCTTCCTCAAACTGATAACCCTGGGAAGCAGACAGCAGATCAAGCGCGCAGGTTAACAGATACAGTGTATTACATATTGGCTGTTATATAAAGAGAGAGCATCCACAGTATCCATACCTCAACTTATGTCAGAGAAATTATATGAAGGCATTAGCCAAAACTAATAAAGACAGTTTATTTTTGGATCAAAGAAATAAGATGAAAACTTTAAAAGGCAATACCATGCATATTTCATGCATGTGGTGTTGGATATTTCCACCAGTATCACCACACTACAAGTCTTAAAGCTTCAGACGTTTAAAATGTGAACAATGTATCCATGTTATTATTGGATAAATGTATGCAAGATCTACATGTTTGTATCTCCTACATACACACAAAGTATATAACACACATTTATAAATCAGGAAATACAAGCTTGTGACAAACCACTGAGTAAAATGGTTTCTATGGGACTGAAATTGTACGATGAATATGTGAATATTCAAAATTATACATGCCACTTCGGTCAAACCAAAAAACTTTCCACAAAGTGAATGGAGAATTTCTCGTATAGGTTTCACAGCTACCTTGTCATATGACGTGCTGAGCAGCTGGTCAAAGTCAGACAGCCAAGGATGAGCCTCAGCGTCTCTCTTAGCCATCTCTTCCCACTCCTCCTGCAGCTTCTCCCAGAAATCGATATCACTCTGAGTGTACATACACACACACACACACACACACACACACACACAGACACACACACATACAATTGTTAACACACTTTAATTGTTGCTACATTTACCAAAAATAAAATAAATGCAAATATGTGCTCAAATACCTCCACAGCAGCTTTAGCCTGCTGAAAATCAGGACCGGCAGAAGCGAACTCGTCTACCCAGGACTCGGCAGACTCTTCTGATACCTGAGGAAGGAAACCAGATGGTCTTTATAATGCATTATAACCAGCTTGTACCACTTACACATGGGGATGATGGGAACAAGGAAAAGGTAAATGAGGGTAAGAAAGAAAAGGAACTGCCTAGAAGAGAAAGCATCTTACCCTCATTAATCTTTCTTTCTACACATCAATAGAGGCACCTGCCCTTAAATGAAAAGTCAAGCAGTGTTATTGTGCTTTGAGGAACTGAGTGGATCTAATGAAAGGCAGCCATTTTGTGCAGGTTTGCTTTCAAAGAATGCAAGCGATAGCAAAATGGTTTGCATAAAATAAGCACAAAGAGTAAAGCGACAACAGCAGAACTATAAAGTTGCAAACATGTAAAAATAAACAAATGAAAAAATAAATGTTGAAAAATGGACCCCAGCATATTAGAAACAAATTGAAAAAAAGGACCACTGTATTTGCGTTTCCAAGCAGCATGGGGTCATACCTGACTGATGAGATTAGCCCACTGTTCTGCCTGTTTAGCTTTAGCTTGGTCATTCTTCTTTCTGCACTCTTGAGTTTCCACTTGTACAGTCCCTCCCCCTGATTCCTTCAGGAACTGTGCAGCCATTGTAGGGGCAGGTGGGAGGGACAGGTGTGTTATGGGTTTGGTATTGGGTTGATTGAGGAGTTATATTTAAGTATGGATTGAGGTAAATGGGTCAAGAAGAAGCCAGACAGACAAAGCACATGTTACAGTAGTAACTCCTAAAAGTGGCATGTCAGTGTATTATAGCTGAGGGAGAATTTTAAGTAATAAACTACATTTATTACTTAAAAACCAGAGAAAGATGTTACTTGTGACAGATGCACAAGGCAAGGGGGTTCGTCTAAAGGTTTTATTCACACTAAACAGCATGAGCTCGAATGGCTGCAGGCTGCACATGCCCTCTTTATGAGTTTGGGTAGGGCTCATACCTTCGTGAAGCTGGATGCCCATTTCTGTGCCTCCCTGGCCTGTGCTTTATCAGCGAGCTGCTTTCCTGCTCTGTCCTCCACAGTCACACTGCCCTCGCCAATCTGCCTAACAAATCGCAGGAACTGCACAATGACAACAATAATAATGGCCATTACTCTCCTACAGCTCACTGCGCACACAAGGGAATTCAGTCAAGACGTGTTGAACAGACACACATCCTGATATGCTGATGTTGCCATGGCAATGCTAATCACACAGAAAAGCAATACAAGCAGGACTCCAGAGAAACACTGAATTTTTAAGCTACTAAGAAATGCAATGACAAAATGCAGTAAAATAGAGAATGGAATTGAATTTAACATGAAAATAGGAGGGTGTCATAACAAGCGAGCAGCAGCTTCACAAAAAAAGCAACACTTTGGCTGAAGGGTCCATTTACAAGTCACCCAGAATTAATATGCATAATATGCATATGATCAAAAATGTATTAATTAATTAATCAATTAAAAACAAACAAACAAACAAAAAACAAAACAATTTCCTTCATAGTTTTATTGTGGTGCTTTGCTAATATACAATCAGTACATATAAAGCTGAAAAAATGTCAGAAGCTGTTGTGCCCCTTAGATTACAAATGATAATGATAAAAATTCATATAGTTGTGACGGACTACAAATAGGTTTGTAGAGGTACATTATGTACAGATTTAACATTTATTTTTCAATTTGTGCAGCCCTTTAGCCTGGTGATCCATGTTGTGTGCATTCTGGGATGCTTCTCTGCTCATCACGAATATATAGAGCGGGTAATTAGTTTGACTGTAGTCTTTCTGTCAGCTCAATCTAGCTGTTGTCTCACCTCTCTCATTAACAAGACATTTTTGTACTCTAGAGACTGCAGTGAGTGAAAATCCCACTGAGATCATATTTTCCCCCCATTCTAATGTCTGAATTGAACTGTACCTGTATGATTTCATGCATTGTGCTGCTGCCACATGACTGATTTACCGGATAATGGTGCAAATGTGCATTTGTACAGATGTTCATATTACAGTGGATTACAGTGACTACACGCATATTCAGTCCAGTATGTCCAAAATTTTGACTGGTAGCCTACGTCTATCAATCCATCATAGTAGCATGGGCTAAATATTTCGGAGTTATGTTTTCTCCTTCAGAACTGCTTTTAAAATGTTCAAATAAAGTATTCCTAAATACATGAAAGGTGCAGAAGAAAAAGCATACAGCAAAAGCCAGCAGAATAAAAGCAGTGGCTCACCTCTGAGTTTTGCAGCTTGGGGTCATCAACCTTTGCAAGAAGTTCATTAGCCGTTTGCTTCAGCTCCTCTCCTGGTTGGTACTCTTTTGTCCTAATGGGTCATTTAAGAAAAAAAAAAATGTATTAGAGAAAATTAGGGTTTTACCTTCACACTGATATGTAACAAAAAACACTGCCGTCAAATATATCTACAGGTCATTAACACTGATATTCACAGCTACTTCAGGCATTCTGACAGACTAATTAAGAACTCTGGTCATTTTTTTCTCCTTTATTCAAGTTCCGTGCCATACTTATTTGCCAAGGACATGATCCACGCAACTACCAACAGACTGTTCTGCTTATATTACTCTTCTAAGCCTCAAGGTTAAAATTCTCTCATTCTTTTGAAAAGTGGTTCTGCATTTCATTGTAAATGCCAAGCAATGTTTTGACCTTGACTTACTTGAGTTAATGCTTTCTAAACTTTATTACATTCTCTCAGCCTTCCACATATTTCCATTTAATAAAGTCTCTCACCATTCTCTCCCTTGTTCCCTCTCTCCTAGATCTCCCAACCACAGCTTCTCCTCTGACTGTTCCAGATACTCTTCAGCCCATCGCCCAGGGTCTGGGACAAACACAGAAAGATAAGGTTTTAATATGGTTTTATATCAGAATTTCAGCTTTAATTTCCTGATATGTAGATCTGTTTAACAACTTAGAACATTGCATCTTTGGTGTCAGATCAACAATTCTTCAGGTGAGCAAAAGCACTGGAACAGATAGTCTTTGCTTCCAATAGCTGTATCAAGCCAGCAACCCATTGACATGACCAAACTGTTATATAGCTTGTACAGCAACTTCATTCAGCTGTTGTTTGTTTAAGGAGTTTCTCACTTCAGTCTCCTCTTCAGGAAATGCTGCTCAACTGGGTTAAGGTTTGCTGATTGACCTGGCCAATCTAAAATCTTCAACCTGTTCCTCTAATGAAGTTCTTTGATAGCAGTGTGTTAAGGATCATTGTCTTGCTGCGTGATAATGTTACTCTCGTTTAAAAGGAATGAATTCACAGACAGAAGTCAATCTCCTGCATCATGAGTTGCATCATCCGTCCATCAGTCCAAGAACAAGCCATGCCACTACCTCGCCATGCTTTTCCAATAAACCCATATGTTTTGGATCGTGAGCAGATCCTTTTTTCTTCTTCATGATTTCCATCACTTTGGAAGAGGTTAATCTTGGTTCCAGAAATGTTGTGGCATATCACTTTAATTCTTTTTCTAAATTCCAATCTGGCCTTTTGATTCTTGATGCATAGAAATCATACGTTTTCAAGATCAACCTTTGAGAGTGTAAACTTCATTTTATAGAAAAAAATATATATAAATGTGTTATTAACTTACACTAAATCAGCCTAAAGTCTTTGGCCACATGGCCTTCACAACCATATGTGGGTCTTCCCCAAAAACCTCAGCACAATGTCAGAAGCACAGAATTGTCTAGAATGTCTTTGTAGGCTGTAGCATAATAAGAGGCCCAAACCTGTTCCAGCATGACAATATCCCAATGCACAAAGTGAGGTTTATAAAGACATAGTGTGCCAAGATTCAAAAGATAAAAACTTGAGTAGCCCGCACAGAGCCCTGACATGGAATGCTGACTGCACATCACCTGATCTCATTAGTTCCTGACCTCACTAATGCCCTTGTGGCTGAATGGACAAATCCCTATAGAAAACCTTCCCAGAAAAGTGGACGCCGTTACAGCAGCAAAGGTGGGACTACATCAGGAATGTGATGTTCAACAAGCACATATGCCTGTGGACGTGATCGTCAGGTGTGTGGAAACACCTAGCAATAAAGTGCAATACTGAGTAGGAGTGTGACCAAATTCACTGCCTCAAATCAGTTATGCTAACCCTATAAAATGGAGTATGGTTATTAAATTTATTAATAATTAATATCCATACATTTAATCTTCAGCTGACCCTATATCAATCACTGTAATGCATATCAACATGCTTTTTCATTCTATAAATCTAGGACAGGATCCAAAGAGGAGCTGTATGATGACTAACCTGCCACTTCGTTAATGAACTCTCTGGTCCAGTCAGCGTCTGCTGCATCAAAGCCTGCCTGGGCTGGAGAGACTGCAGAGTCAGCGCCAGACAGGAACTCTGCTGCCCAGTCACCCGATAGTGCCAATGCGGCTACGTCTGGAGCTGCAGGCAGAAAGTTTTAACATCTTACATCATGTTCGAGTAGTACTATAATGGCAATTGATCAGAAGAGAATGCTGAGCTGTGGCTTTTAATAGAGAACAGATTTTGTTTATAACTTTACTATAAATAGTGTTAGTTAACAATGTGACCCTATGTCAGTTGATGGCAGAAATATGATATCTTGCCTCCAGGATGTGCTTGCTGTCAAACAGAGGCACACAGAGGCAACATGGCAGCTACAATTAAACCTGAAATCAGCCTGAGACTGAAATGAAAGGATGGTGATTTGAGCAGGCTTCACTACTAACACCACTGAGCTGTGAGTTAAATTACTGTTCAGCATCACGTGTGTGGGCATGTGTGTGCTTAAGAGTGTTACCTCTTTGTGGGGCCTGTCTGTAGCTCTGTTGGTCGATTTGCTGCATTTCTTCCAAAAGCTGACCCATGTCAAAACTGTGGGGAGGGCGTGGGGGTGCCTGTAGAAACTCATTCACCAGCTGGAATTAAAGAAGTTACAGGAATGATACAGGAATACATCAGATGCCATATTCACACACAATACGCATGAGACTCCGATGAATCTGGGCAGCTCCTACAGTTGCAGGCCGATTCACCCCAAGTGTGTAAAGGAGCGGTACCACAGATCCTTCCTCCCTGCTTCTATGAGACAACCAGCACTGCTCCCAGTAGATCCCACTACTAACGGGACAATACATCTTTTGGAATCCCCCATCTCATATGATAATAGATAAGGTAGAGACATTTCAAATCCTAGAAGTATTGTGTGTTTATATTTTTATATCTATATCTTTATCTGTTTCTTTAGCTGCTATCCCTATGCCGCTGTAACAATGCAAATTTCCCTGTTGTGGGACAAATAAAGGATTATCTTATCTTATATTAACTTATCTTAATATCTTATCAGCTCCCTAGTTCAGTACTCAGGACGTTGATGAGAGTCGGCCATTTTAAAGGCTCTCAAGTGCAAAAAATCCCACAATGCACTGCAAAAACAAAGAAGCATCAATGCTCACTAGGTTCCCTTTCTGGATGCCTCTCAGCTCAAACAAATGAAGTACAGAATCTCAGCCAACTTCTTCTACAAATCTAAGTAGCTTGGTGTCATTGTTGTAGGTCTGACATGCATTAGCGAGTTTTTACTTTATTTGATATTCTATGTACGGTACTATTATATACAAACTTTTTTAAAAGTGTTTAATGATTCTAAAAAAAAAAAAGCCACTAGCTAGCCTACAATCCTGCTTGAAGTACCATGACAGAAATGTGTGTGAAAAAGTTAACCAACATCATTCGCCTGAGGCAAGTGCATGAGCTGCAGTTCACTGGTAGCTGAAATAGCCTCAGAGATGGCTGGAAGTGTGTAACGTTATACATATAAACTACTACATTAAATTCAAGCCTGTTTGCATCTGTTAAGCGTGTAGAGATAAATGCCAGTTTTAACGTTTTACAACAACTACATACGTAGTCATGTTGCCTGAACTTGCACAAACTCGTGTACACTATATATATTGATTCACCACCTAGAGAGCTATGGAGCTGACTGAGATGCACCCTAAGAGTTCCTATCCAGTAGTTTCTTATAATCTTTTTACAAAGCAGCTGAATAAACATTTTACTTAGGAATTCCTAAGCAAAGAGGACAGGTCTAATCTAACTAATTCTCATGGATACCAGAGGGTTTCACGAATGAATATTGGCAGTGAAGTAGTAGCTATCTGAAGGAATTTCACAAAATGAAATAACACAAAAACATATCAAAATTTTACATAAATGCACAAAAACAAAATCCCACATAGCAAATATGTGTTTGGCTTGTCAGCAGATAAACGTCAAACACTGTTTATTAATGAGGTGATTTATAATACAGTAATGTTTGAATGTCAATATAAAGTACAGATACCTCTTCCTCGGTGGCTATTTCTATCGGCGTAGGGGGGATCTAAGTGGAAAGACAGTCACAGTGAGACAAAGAGAGGCATAGGATGAAGTGTTCAGTACACTGATTCTAGTGACCACATACGCAACTAGTGACCACATACGCTATATTGACAAAAGTTTTGGGACACCCCTCAATCAAAGGAATGGTAGTTAAAAGTAATAGTTTAAATGGTTGTTAATACTTAATAATAATAATAATAATAATAATAATAATATTTAATACTTAAATAGTAGTTAGTAGTTTAAATGGTAGTTATAGCCGTATTAATTATAAAAGGAATTATATAAGAAATATAATGGAATAATGAGGAGATTAATTTAAACAGTGTTAATTATATAAAGGAATAATGAAGGAAGGAAAGCTGAAATGCAACGTTTGTTTGCGGTCACAGTGTGTGTAACTAAGCAATAAGCTCTCTTCTGTTACATGACGTGTTAGTACATCCCAGTTCTTTCATACACTTTTGCTACACGCTTACATTTTCCTTCACACAATGCATAGTACAAATTGGGATGCAGCAGAACTACTTACCGTGGGTGTTGACCTATGTCTCCAAGCCCCGCCTTCTTGGGTCATGTGACTGCTCAACTTCATGAGGGGATTGGCTCCCCCACATTCCGCCTCTACCAGCTCCCGCATCGCCATGGCAACACAGGGTCAGGACGGCTCTGACAGCTCCTTGAATTTTCTAGGAAGAAATCTAGTGTTAATGGCAAAATACACAAAAAAACACCCAAAAAATAAACTTGAGTCTTATCAGAAAATATCTCTCCAGTAGAATATCTCACAGCTTTATACTGTATGTCCTTTACATAATATCTGATTACAAGAGGTTACATCATTGTCTTCATAACAATTAGTCACTTCATCTGCTGGATCTAAATTTCCGCTGGCATTAATACACGCTGCATAATCCGATAATAAGGAATCGGAAACCTATTAAAAGGTGGAGACTCAACAGGAGAAGTCCAGAAGACTGACAAAGCTGGTGGAAAATGTGTTTTCATGCCTGTGTATTATAATAATAATAATAATAATCTGCCTCATGTTTATAACATGAACCACGACTATGAGGACTCCCTCAAGAAGTGTAACAAAGGAACTCATGGCAAAATCTGATCATGACCATACTGCATCTCACACTATTTAAGGACCATGAAAGTCATCGCTTTCACCTCAAACCCGGTCACTACTGTCAAAGTAGCAGCACACAAGAACGGTTTTCATCCCAGAGGCCACCAGTTTAACTCATTAACTGTAAAGAACATTTTTTTAGTATGCAATGCATTATCCCTGTGATCAGCAGCACACATGATGAAACTTCTATTCTCTACTGTGCAATGCAATTCCCTATATACAGACCCCGAGCAACTCCCCTAAAACGCATGCTGAAACAGTCTAGGCGACATTAATCGTATACATATTTATTGTATTTCTCATCATTTGCACTCTTACGCTTGGCACATGAGATAGCTATAATATATTGCCGAAAGTTTTGGGACACCCCTCCAAATCATTGAATTCAGGTGTTGTTTTTCAGGGGTTGGGCTTGGCCCCTTAGTTCCAGTGAAAGGAACTCTTAATGCTTCAGCATACCAAGACATTTTGGACAATTTCATGCTCCCAACTTTGTGGAAATAGTTTGGAGATGGCCCCTTCCTTTTCCAACATGACTGCACAGCAGTGCACAAAGCAAGGTCCATAAAGACATGGATGAGTGAGTTTGGTGTGGAGGAACTTGACAGAGTCCTGACCTCAACCTGATAGAACACCTTTGGGATGAATTAGAGCGGAGACTGCGAGCCAGGCCTTCTAGTCCGACCTCACAAATGCGCTTCTAGAGGAATGGTCAAAAATTCCCATAAACACACTCCCAAACCTTGTGGAAAGCCTTCCCAGAAGAGTCGAAGCTGTTATAGCTGCAAAGGGCAGGACAACTCCATATTACATTCATGTGCATGTAAAAGCAGACGTCCCAAAACTTTTGGCTATATAGTGTATCCGAAGAAGTTACTTCTCCATTGCTACTTATGTATTGTTAGGTGTGGAAATAATGATTATATGTGCTCACTGAACTCACTTCCTTTGTGTTCAGGTATACTAGACCACCTGGTTCAGATATAGTAACTAATATTTGTACAATCAGCAACTGATATGCTTGTCCTGTCAAATAAAGCCCAATAATCGTGAATTGTTGTTGTTCACACTTTTACATACTGTAAGCATCGTAGATGTCACCTGTGATCTGAGTCTTTGTTAAGATGCAGTGTATTTTCATGTCCGACTCCTTACATCAGCTAGTTACATACATCAATACTGTAACTGTACAGATTTACAGACAGATCTACAGCTGCAACAGCTGCTAAACTAGTGGGCTCAGGTATATCACTGGCTCAATGTCCAATGCTAGCTAATAATCAATAGGTGCTTTAAAGAGTCAAGAGTTAGCAACGTTTAATAGCTAAACTAGCTAACGTTTTTTAGCAGAACACACTAGTTTTCCTTGTTGGTTGACACAATAGGAACAATTACACAGATATGAACTAAAACACTAACATATATAAATGTAGCTATTCGGCTAGTTTACTGAGCTAGCTAATAAGACTCACCGCTACGCAGTAGTCCAGGCGATGTGGCTGTTAACTCAGCTCCTCTGCTGCTCAATATGAGTAATACACAGCTTTGACTAACTGCTAATCTAGGCAACGAAATATCTGCTACAAATAAAAGAAAGAATATGAACCTAAACTGCAGTACGTCCTTTTCTAAGTCATGAAATGTGGCTAAATCTATATGTTTACCTTCCCCTTTGACCCAAGGAAAGAGGTGAAGCTGCTACATGAAGCAAACGCTTCACAAATGCTATTCACAAACACACAGCGCGCCAGCGGTCGGAGCACAAGGAGTGTAGATAGTGCGTAGGTTACGCCGAGACTACGCAAGCTTCTTAAAATGACAGCACGTACTGTCTTTGTATTATATATTTATTAAAGATAAAAAAAATAAGGAGAGCCTACGATTAATATGATTATAACAGAAATACAGAAATGTTGCGTTGTATGTTAAAATTACAAAGTTGAAAATGACGTTTCTGTGCATTTTTAAAGTAAATATTGGTTTTTACGCAACTTGAAGTCACGTTGCGTAAAGAAACAAAGTCCACTGTGAGGTCCTGACAACTGACAGAGAAAATACATCTATAATTCAATTAAACATAGAGTCACGATTTTTATTATGTCTAATAATGCTTAAGGGTATAGTCCAGTTGCCGTGACAATGAGTCCCAGCTTTCTTTTTTTTCTGCACAATATATCCACTCACCGTCCACTTTATTAGGAACACCGGTGACCCTGCACATCCATACAGTTTTCAGTTATCAGTGATCTCTTGACTAATGCATAAAATCATCCAAATAGCGACCAAGAGTTCATTCCAAACATCAATAAAAAGGGAAAAAATTTTGTATGTGGCATGGTTGTTGGTGCCTGAAAGGTGGTTTTAGTATTTCAGAAATGGCTGATGATCTGAGATGTTCATGTCCAGCAGTCTCTGAAGACACAGAATGTTGAGAAGAAGAAGAAGAAGAAGGAGAAGAAGAAGAATGAAGAAGAAGAAGAAGAAGAAGAAGAAGAAGAAGAAGAAGAAGAAGAAGCAACAATAGGAGGCTACGGTAACTCAAATAACCACTCAGAATATGCACCCTCACATCAAATCTTGAGGCAGATGGGCTACAACAGTGTACTGTCAGTCAAGAGCAGATAACTGAGGCTGCCATGTGAACAGGCTCAACAAAACTGGACAGTTGAAGACTGGAAACATTAAGCCTGAGCTTAGGAATCTCAATTTCTGCAGAGACACACAGATGGTACATCAGAATTTGCCATCAACAGCATGAATCTATGGAACCAACCTGCCTTGTGTCAACAGGAGGTGGTGTAATGGTGTGGGGAATGTTTTCATGGCACCGTTAATACCAACTGAGAATTGTTTGAATACCAAAGCCTATACTGTTATAGTATTGTATTGAGTATTGTTACTGATCATGTGCATCCCTTCCTGGCCACCACAATTTACCATTTTATAAAGGCATAATAATCATCATCATCTCAAGCTGGTTCCATGAGCATGACACTGGAATTTAGTGAACCAACCTGGCTTTCCCATTCACAAAACCTGAATCCAGTACAGCTCCTTCGGGATGTGGCAGAACAGGGCATTCACAGCATGCACGTACAGTCCACAAATCTGTTGTGATGCCAACATGTAATGTCCTAAACAGTATTAGTATGCTGTTCCTAATAAAGTGACTGGTGAATGCCTTGTCTTGAATCTTAATTCATCACCAACACCTCTCTGACGTCATCTGAGTGTTTTTATTATGAACTTTTCAACATAATGTACTCTTCAGTTGATTTTCAATAACAATCAGTCGATAATCCATGAGACTGCATCAATATTAAATACAGTTAAATGTTTCAATAGTGACCATAATAACATCACATAATAATGCAATTCGATCCATTCTTCATATCACATTGAAAAACAACAGGCTTTTATTAAGAGACAGGATTTGCACTGTACACTGACACAGACAGAAGAGTAAACACACAGGAGATAATGTGAGCAGAGGGGGATTGGGAGAGAAGAGTTGGGAAAAGACAGTGTTGCGTATTCAGAAAACAAAGCAGCAGTAAAATTAAAGACTGTGATACACATGAAGGGGACAGTGGAAAAGTCTTATGAGGAGTATGAAGGAATTAATGAATTTAACTGTAATATGACTTCTTTTGTGAGATTCAAATGTTAACAAATTTTAATTTACACAATTAGACACACAAATAAACAAGCCAATCATGACCATTATTATTACTAATACTATTATCATCATCATCATCATCATCATCACTAGATACTGTCAGCATTTGGAATAATTATAGAGATAAATAGAAATAGAAAATAACAGCTAGCCCATCTCAAAGTGCAAAGACATATGGATCAGAACAATGGAATTAACAAAATAATGATAATAATAATAATAATAATAATAATAATAGTAGTCATTTGTATTTCTATACATTTAAATACAATCAAAACTGCCCAGGATGAGCCATTATTCAGTTTGGGGTAGTGCTGTAACACAGATTTACAACGAGTGTGTTTTTAGAGAATTTGTTCATTGCGATTGCTGAGACAAAAGGACTGGTTACCTGCATATAGCTTATATTAATATTCACACACTCGTTCTCTAAAACAGTGTATTTGTACAGGAATGTTTTGAGAATAGAAAGCAAAGACAAACCATGAATTAAACTGTACATTATGTGAATGACGAGCCACATTATGGCTGTGGTACTGTAAAAATATGGACTTGTAACCTTAACTTCACTGTACTGAGCGCAAGTGACTGATTTCTATCGTAATGAAAATCACATAGTTTACATTCGTCTGTAATAATACCCGGTGCTTGATACAGTGCAATGATCACATTCACTGAAGGTTATTACATCGTTGTGCCATACATACATACTTTATAAAGTCTTGAGTGAAATGTGGACTTAGCACTGGACATTGGAGTGAGATGCTATGCATTGTGCATCGTGTGTGTGTCTGTGTGTGTGTGAGTGAGCATACATTCCAGAGACAATGCATTCACAAAGGCTGATACAAATACATTTATGCAGTGTGATTATATGCAAATGTGTGGTTCTTATGTTTCATGTAAGTGGGCTTTATCATGGTTAAGATTTCATGAGTGTGGCTGTTTAAATGCTTGACTCAGTAGCGACGGGGGACGGAATCTCTTCCCTCTTTCTTGATGATGATTCGCTGGTCATCGGCCGAGTCGTCGGGCGACTCGACCACTTCCTCTTCGTCATCGCCTTCCCCCTCCGTATCTGCTGCAATGCCCATGCGGTTCTCATAGGACTGACGGGGTTTGAGAAAGAAAGAGACATGCATTGATTATACAACAGACCAGTTTAACTACTCAGTCAATTCAAAGCGCACTCCGTGTCCCACTCACCTCCATGGGGTTGACAATAATAGTAAGGGCTGAATCATCCCACTGGTTGCTGCTCTCTTTGCCAGCTCCTCTGGCTCCCTCTCCACGGTGATGGATGGAGCGGATGCGGAACACGCCAAGGATTACCATGACGACCAAGAAGCCCACGCACACCATGATGATGACAGTGGCAGCCCCGGGAACCACTGCAGGAGAGAAGAATTTGGACGTTTCAGTGAATGTGCAGTGTGGGCACTCAGTGCTTGACTGTTGCGCATTGCAGTGCGTGTTAAGTAGGTGATTTTGATGAGTCACTGTGTACCAGAGTTGCGGTGTGGGTTTGGCAATGTATGTCCGCTGAGCTCCCCTGTGTGATGAGATGGATGGAGAAACTGCTGCTGAGAGGCCAGGAGGTGTGACGGGTGATACAGGCTGTCCAAAGAGTGCAGGAAATTTACCTAGGATGAATACAGGAAGAAGGATGGAAGGCCTATAATGCCATTTGATCTTTGATCAGTTATATTGAGATATTTATTGGAGGTGTTAATGACAACTTGGTACCTCCAGTGTGAGCTCGTTACTCGTGTACCGTCCGTTCATTTCTGAACAGGACAGCCTGAATCTCCTCTCGAAGCGGGCAGAGCCTTTTGCTAAACGATAACGAACAGAACGCAGGATGTCCTCGTACACCGAAATGGACTCCGCCCCTAGAAATGAAATGGAAGAATTAAAAGGAAAAGTTAAAGTTGCAGTTTGTAAACTGAATGTTTTTACCCAATTACAGTAATTAGATAATTACAATAATACTTAAAAAATCTGATTTAATAGAGCTTGAAACTTTCTTTAATTCACATGCATTGTATCAGCAGACTGACACACAGAAGCACAACCAACCCTGCACTGTGTGACCTACATGGCATTTGATTAATTGAGTAATACCATTTCATGCAGCTTCAGAATCATTAGCAAATCTAAAAAATAAAAATACAATTTTATATAAGGAAATCACCAGTGATGGCAATGTAGGCCGTTGTGTTGATAATGTCCAGTCCTTTCTCTTTTAGTGCCTCCATGTCAACCAGAAGCTCCTCCTTCTCTGGGTTTAGCTCCTCCCCCAACGGTTGGACCTCACAGCCATCCAGAGTGTGGGCCACAGCGTCTGACATGAGAGCTGATTGAGACATAGAGAGTGTACAATTAGTGTAAGTAAAATACTCTAAAACCACAAGACATAAAGCACTGTATGCCATATATTGATTGAAATATCCACAATAGCCACAGAGAAAAGAGACAGATAGTAAAGAGGATAAAGGGAATAGAGTTGTCTATTCTTCTTGCCATGATCCTCCTACAATAAGCACGTAGGCTTTGTGATGCCAGAGAATGGTGACTCATGGATGGGTTTTGTCACCTGAGGTATTTGTAGTAATGGTTAAGTGAAAGTGTGTGGGTTTTTGTGGGAAATTTTGTGAGTGTTGAGCTCTCACCCCCTCCCTCCATATCCTGGGCAGCAGTGTTCACGGCGTGAGAGAGGGAACAGACAATGCGGAGTTCAGGAAACAGAGGCACTCCATGCGCAGCCTCAAACTCAGGAGCAGGGCGAGCCAAGTGAGGTCCTACGCCTGAGAGAGAGATCTGAGGAGCGTCAGGCTGAAGCACTACCAGATAACCTTCCAGCTGTCGCAGAGAGAGACAGCCTTCCTCACTGAAGCACCTATGCAAAGAAGGTGAGAGAGGGTACGCTTGTCATGTCCGGCATGCAGAGACATATGCAAATGCAGTTAGTGTTTTTTAAAGGACAGGCAGGCAGACGAAACCAAAGGGTGATTAGAAATCATGAAGAGAAAACAGGCAGAGATCAGGCAGAGATCAACAAACAACGAGTAAGCAATTTCAGAGCGTGAACTAAAAACAAAACAATTTTAACAAGGAATTCAGAACACAGAAAAGGCTGAACATTATTGCGCACAGGACAAAGATACCTGCGGGTTAAATATACAAATGTATAATTAAAAAGCAAATTGAACACGGTTCCGAGTGAGACAACCAATGACAATAGAGGGGGACAGGACATGAACCTAAATAACAGCCCTATCTAAAAACCTAGAGAGGGTGTAACAAACTTCAAATTTATAAAAATATACAATAAAATACACTATATATATATATTTTAATATAAATACAGCAAAAACAAGTAAGGCCTGAACATGTCACTGCTTTCCATTTTGATTAAAACATTCATCAGTTGAATAACTGAAACTTAATGCTGCATACTTTTTCTCTACTTTATGTGATTCATTCAGACCGCATAGAACAAAATAAAAGCTGTTCAGTAGATTACACCAAAATTAAGCATGCCTTCCTCTGGTGTGACTCACAAGGTGGCATGTCTAAAGCACTGGGCTTTTCTTATGCTGCTGTTTGGCCGTGTTCACACCTGGTATTAACATGCGTCCTGTGGGACTGGATCATAAGTAGACAGAGTTAAGTACAGGTGTGAATGGGATCAAATTTGTCTTCAACAATCTGATCACTCAAACCACATTCAGAGGTGATCTGGGACACATACGGCCACATCATATGTGTAGTATGAATGCAAAAGCGTCGTGATTTGTCCCAGACAGCAACAAAGGACCAGTTAATCGACTGCATCATTGTTCTAGACAGAAATTACATAATAGTGCTTTTCACTTGAAATAGTTAAAGTCCTGGGTTATCATGGTTAATGTTTCACACTGTACATTCCCAAACCCATCAGTGAGAAAAGTAATTTTAAGACCATTTAAGGATATTTTTTCAGTCAGTTCCTTAAATACTCAGTTATTTCTGACTGTGCCATCCTGTTCGCTCTGAACAGACAATTCTGACCATAACTGTGAAGATAAACTTGTCTCCTCTTCACTTTAATTGACACGTTTTCCATCACCATTTGACATTATTTTTTTTATTTTTCCCCTCAAATTCTACTACTGTTTGTACAACAACTTTTGTATCTGCAGAAAGCATGTGATACGAGGCACACACTGTTCAATTTCTGATCTGATGTCTGTTGTTAAGCATCTAGTCGTATTCTATAACATCTCATCGTTTCACACTGTGCACATTTGGCACTGTAGTGCAGGCAGAGCAGGGCTGCATGACCCTGGGAAAAACGTAGTGTTCGAAATTACAAGTGTGAAACATTCTAGCCAGGATTAAAAGCAGGAAATTTCAGAATTATGATAACCCGGGGTTAGGCACAGTGTGAAAAGCCCTTAGCATTGTTAGACTGTCTGGAAATCTAATGGAAATCAGGCTAATGGATAAAGCTGATGCTATAGCAGCAGAGAAGGAAAGTATCTGCTTTTCACAGCTCCTCATCTCTCATTCATTTGTAAGCACCATGCAACTTCTGAAACAGTCGATATAAGGTACAGTAGATATGATTCATAGGACTTCATATGTGGGACATAAAAGCAGAAGAAAACTGACGTAAGAAATGTGTGACAGCCTTCATCCTGCAGGAATGATGTATGAGATCTGATCAAGAGTGATCACTGAAGGTGTGTTCATACAGTACAGCCAGGTGTAAACATCTCAGCTGTCTGTTTGCGATCGGATCACTCGAGACGCATGTTAAGGCCAGGGGTGATCGTGGCTGAAGCTGGCAGTTGTCAGAGCCACTAAATCCTGCATACTCTACTCCTGAACTTCCTAATGGTTGTTTTCTTCAGGCAGGATTAAATGTAATTCACAGTATCTGTCCTTGTCGATTCGTTAAATGGATCCGCCGTATCAGTTTTCCTGTGTCTTTTTTGATGCGGGGTGAGTTCATTGATTCACATCTCTCCGCAGAGAAAACATCTATTTGATTCCATCTTCCTTTCAGCTTCTAAAGAAGGACAATAACTGTACTCGATTCAGTGTGAAGTCTAAAACTCAAATCACTTGTGAAAATGGAATGTAATAAATCTGACCAATTTTCAGTGGAATTCACTAGAAAAAAATACACACGTTTCAAAAACAAATGCTAAAATGAATACTAAAACATGAGCTGTATTTGTATTTCCATCTACCATTCTCAAGAGGATTATAAGTTTATTCTCAATCTAATCCCCAAAAAATTGACATAAGGTTGAAAGTTCAGGAATTAAAGTTCTCTGGCTTCAATACATAGTCAATGTACACATCGACTAGGCATAACATTATGACCACCTGCCTAACATTGTGTTGGTTCCCATTTTCCCTACAAAACAGCCCTGACCCGTCATGCACTGTGTATTCTGACATATTTCTATCAAAACCAGCATTAACTTCATCAATTTGAGCAACAGTAGCTCGTCTGTTGGATCGGATCACACGGGCCATCCTTCGCTCCCCACGTGCATCAATGAGCCTTGGCCGCCCATGACCCTGTCTCCAGTTCACCACTGTTCCTTCCTTGGACCATTTTGACAGATACTGACCACTGCAGACCGGGAACACCCCACAAGAGTTGCAGATTTGGAGATGCTCTGATCCAGTCGTCTAGCCATCACAATTTGGCCCTAGTCAAACTCCCTCAAATCCTTACGTTTGCCCATTTTTCCTGCTTCTACCACATCAACTTTGAGGACAAAATGTTCACTTGCTGCCTGATATATCCCACCCACTAACAGGTGCCATGATGATGATAATCAGTGTTATTCACGTCACCTGGCAGTGTGCATAATGTTATGCCTGATCGGTGCGTGTTAAGTTAAATATTGCAGATTCTCACACATTTGAATGTGTGCAGGTGTATTTACCTGAGGGACGTGCTGAGTTTGAGAGGGCGCACTCCGGGCGTGGCAAACCGCAAAGAGTTTCTGTACGTCACCTGCTGAACCGCTCGATTGAAGCTTTCGATGTCATCTCCCTCCAGCACCAGCACTGACTGACTGGGGTTCACGTGAACCTGAGGAAACATGAGCATTGACATGTGGAAGCAAAGCAGTGCTTCTGTAGTTTAAATAGTAGCAACACAACCGCAACAGCCACTTTGATTGTTTTTAGGGCATTTTCACACCTAATTCATTTAAGCACTCAAAGCTGTCTCAGGTCAAAATAACATGTATGTGAACATGCCAATGATATAAGAACCCACACATGAACCGTACTGACGGCTCCTCAGGATGTGGAAAGAGTGCGATTTGTTTTTAGGTCCTTATGTGGTTTAAATGATTTGTGTGACATGAACGTGAAGGCACACCAGTCCAATTTGTGTTTTGTTATGGCAGAAGTACTTCAAGGTTTGCCATACAAGGCTTCTTGTATCTTCTGTCACTGTTAAAAACAAACCTTTTTACAAAGTCTGGTCATAGGTTATATAGTCTCAGAGGGAGCCCACTATACTTATTGATATTTGGATAGACTGCATTAACTATCCATAACATGTAAAAGCTTTTTTTTGCTTTTGCAAAAAAATGAAGGATACAATGGCACTGCAAGGTCACGTTAAAATATGTTATGTTACGCTAAGAGTTCATGAGCAGCCAGGATAAAATGCGATGAATAATCAACAAATAGCTGAGGTGTAAGTTTTTAAGGAAATGATGTCTGAGGACACATCGATGCTAAAGAGGACTAAAAAAATAAAGTGGTCCCTGTATAAGCCCACTTATAGTCTGAGCAACAAAAGTACTGACCACTTACAGCTAGTTTCCTTTAATCAAACTGAGTTTGGTTCACTATATGTGAAACCACCCTTCTCTTTTGGTTTAAATTATACAGTGAATTGAATATATTAACATATGTTAACACTGCATATATGGTATTCTAAAAATTTGGACTTAAAGATAAAGTAGATATAAAGAAAGAACAGAGAAAGGGCAAAGTGGTTATAGTGTTCTGTCATAATACCTTCATGCCAGAGCCAAGGCTCTCAAGATCTCCAAAATCCAGACCCTCCCTGCAGGCGTACAGACACTCCACCACACTGTGAGGCTCCACACTTCCTGGACGCACCGTTACACCTGACAACAACCCACGGTAACCACCCACAAACCTCCCTGAAGGTTTGTGGAGACAAAAAAAAACAAAAAGAAAAAAAAAATACAAGATGTTTAATCCATGTACTCATCAGTGCAAAAATATGAGGTGCTTAAAAATTCATTGCTTAACAAATAAAACTTAGTCACGGATTGATTCATCACTGCTAATAAAAAATACTGAAAATCCTAAAAATGACCAGCGAGTTCTTTAATATTTAAACATCACTGATCCAATCTGAACCAATGGCATGCACCATTACCATTCAAAACCGTTCTCACTGCTAGAAAGAGTGCTAGAATATTTTTCAAGAAAACAAAATCGTGTTGAAAGAGAAAAGTGCCTTAACCTGCATTTGAAATATTCATTTTGGTAAAAGTGAACTGTTTTTGGCTTTGGCTCTTAATAAATGCTTAACATCTGTGAAACTGTAATGAAAGTAGCGATGGTCAGATGGTCCATCATGAGCTCTGGTGATGAGGAAAAGGAAACTTACAGCACTGTCAGTCTCTGTCTCTCTCTCTCACACACACACACACACACACACACACACACACACACAGTTCTCTACTCAAGAGAGCTCAGAACTCACTTGTGTTCTTTCCTTCTGGGATGCTGTTGTTAAGAATGTCTTTCTGCTTGTTCTCTGGCTCTGGAGAAAGCGAGAGATGGAGGAAGACAACAAAAATAAAAAATTTAAAAAACAAAACAAAAAAAAAAACACTGTAAATTATTGAGTAATGAATATATGAACTATATAACTAAATCCAGTCTATGAGTCACAGCAGAAAAGTGCAGCATCAGTGCCGATGGAAGCTGATCAACACAAACTGCAGCACAGGAAAGGAGGAACAGCAGGAGACTAAAAGCCTGGCTGGGCATCTGTTAGGCAAACATTCACTCTCTCTCCTTCTCTCTCTCACCCTCTCTCTCTCTCACACACAGATCCATACTCACACCCACCTGTTTTTCTGTTTTGCAGAATAAGAAATTAATCGAATGGTTTTAATCAGACAGAAATGTACACACACTGCAATTAAAAAGAAAAAAAAACACCAAGCTGTCACCAAGCTGCTGCTGGAATGTTCCTAACTGGCTGTTTATTTCTGTTTAGCACTGTCTGACACACTCACACACACACACACACACACACACACATGCGCTTATCCACATCAGGGGTGGACAAATCATAGCCATAAACGACTTGACAAAGCTAAAACTGTGCAATGTGACAAAATCGTCTTCTAAAAAAGTTAATGCAGAACATCGCGCTTGGATCTTTGTCAAAAAGTCACCAAGGTGTTTAGTGAAAAGAAAATGTGGTTCTTTCCTCACATTGCACACAAGAGTTAATATTTGAGTCTGGGTATATTTGATATGTTTGATTGTGAAGTGACTGCATCTAATAAGCATTTTATTAGGCTTGTTTTCAGAATTTGATAGCAGTTGCTTATGAAAAGCTTGTAATCCATGCAAAAATAAAACCTTCTACCCCCTTGGCTGATGTGTGTATTGAGGTAGGATGTACTGCATGGAGCATGTAGTGCAAGCCAAGCTATAAGATGCAGTACCTTGTTTTGCGAAATTCAAGTGAATTTTTTATTTTTTTTTTTTACTTGTGACTGCTATATAACTGAACTGCTGGACAAATAAAAAAGAATTAAATAATATAAATAATTGCCTGGTCATGTAATCTGATTGTCATTGGGGAGCCAGACTAGTGATTTTTCCACTCTTACACACACACAAACTGTTCGTGTCTTACAGTGTAGCTAACAGTTGCTTTAGTGCACATACCCCAACATGCGCCAATCACCAGCCTCTGTTGTGGGGCCGGGTTAGGGATGGCTCCATTGTCATGAATGAGTGCAGGGTCGAAGGTCACACCATCGACATACAGTGTGATGGAGGGGAACTGCACACTAAGAGACAAGTGATGCCATTCACTGTCACACACCTGTGAAGAATAGAGGTAAAGCTCAGCAGGGATCTTGTACACACCAGACCACATTTTTATGTACACCTCCCCTATGAAATGAAAAACGATTATTTGGTATTTGAATGATCCCGTATTATAACTGTGCTAGGTAATATTTTGCACACGCATTTCCCCAATTTACCTGTTCAAGCTTCCAGAGAAATTTAACTGGTCGTGCAGCCGAGACATCCGGCCAGTAAAAGAGAGACAGGCGGCAGCCATGCACAGACAGGGAGTAGTGTGAATAGGAGTCATCTGTTGATAAGAAAATACACAAACACGTGCACACACACACACACAGGTTACCTATTCATATCTGGCTTCACACTTATTTTATGGCATTCTATATTTATTTCTGGCAGGAAGGAAGAAGGCACATCGTTTTAGAAGATCGGTGTGCGTGTGTGTGTATATGCATATATGTGAGTGAGTGAAAGTGAGTGCGTGAGAGAGAGAGAGAGAGAGAGAGAGAGAGAGAGAGAGAGCTTAATCCACGACTCTTTCCTGTGACTCAGCTTAGTAATGGTGGGAGGAGAACAGCACTTTAGCTGGATAAGCCATTTCACAAGCCTCATGAATAACAAAGCTAACACAAAATCAGAGAACATTGTATGGCATGTCCATAGAAAAATAAGCTGAACAAAAATAAGCTGAACAAAGGACGCACAGGATAACTGAATTATTAGTGCCTTTCAAAAGAAAGGGCAACAGTGATTATGTAGAATAAACTTTACAACCTTACTTAGCTTTCCTTTAACAAAACATCATTAGTCATAGTACATAAAGGCCAGAGGATTGCAAGGGTTGCAAGAAACAAGCCCATCCTAAATGCAACCCAGAAATATGTAGTTGCTGAACTCCACCAAGCATCACACCTACAACTGGAATTGTGTCTTGACACCAAACTTAACCTTTATGAAGAGTGTCTCCATACAAGCAAACCCATACACATGCTGATGAATCACTTCAGGTGATGATTACATCAACCATCAGAATGGGCAAAAGTGATTTTGACCAGACAGGCTTAGCATTTCGAGCATTTCTATAACTACCGATCCCCTGGGATAAAGAAAAACCAGCCAACGAACAGCAGTTCTGCAGACAGAAATGCCTTGTTAATGAGAGAGATCAAAGCAGACTGGTTTGAGCAGACAGAAGGGCTACAGTAACTCAGATAACCAATTTATACAATTGTGGTGAGCAGAAAAGCATCTCAAAATTCACAAAACATCAAATTGGAAGATCACATTGGGTTTCACTTCTGTCAGCCAAGAACAGAAAGCTGAGTCTGGATTTCTGCTGAGACTCACAGATGATACGGTCAGAATTCGGCAAAAAACAACATGAATCCATGGCCTTGTGTCAAGAGTTCAGGCTGGTGGAGGTGGTGTAATGGTGTGGGGAATATTTTCTTTCCACACTTTGGGCTGTTAATACCAATCAATTATAACTTGAATGCCACAGTCTATTTGAGTATTGCTGCTGATCATGTGCATCACTTCATGTTCACAATTTACCATCTTGTAATAGCTTCCAGCATGATAATGCACCATATTACAAAGTAAAAGTCTCTCAAACTGGTTTCAAAAACATGACAATGAGTTCAGTGATCTTCAGTCACCTTCCCAGAATCCAGTTGAACTCATTTGGGATGTGGTAGAACGGGAGATTCACAGCATGTAAGATTTTCATGTCAACATGGAGCGAATCTCAAAGGAATGTTTCCAACATCTTGTGGAATCCATGGAATGAAGAACTGAGGTTGTTTTCAGAGCAAAGGGAGGTCCTAACCAGCATGTTTAAGCTAAATATATTATTTAAATTAAATATATCTATTTTATTATTTTTAAAATAATATAATAAACTAATGCGCTCTCATGTTTTATACTTGATTTGTATGATACTTTTTGTTTATTTTCAGGAAGGGTATCAATCATTCTGAAACTGACCATTATGTGAACATACTTAATTAAAATATACTCAGCAGACATAGTGAAACAAATGAAGTGATTAACCATATAACTGACCGTTTTTCACAGTGCTGCACACAATGGTTTCCTCTTCTTTACGCGTTCCTCTTGCCTGATTGGCTGGTGGCTGAATGTTGGCCCCACCCCTTCGCATCCACAGCTGGAGCGTGAAGTGGTCTCCTGGCACGGTCGCGGTAATAGAGTCGGGAACCACGGCAACATGGGTGGAGCCGTTGAAAGAAAACACCAGAGACGAGTCAGAAGAGGGAAGGGTCGGCAGTGCAGCTGTCCAGTTTGCAGCAGGGGACGGAGGTGGGAGCAGGTCAACCTCACCCCTTACAGCACCTGAGCAGAAACATGTTTTTCATGTTATTGAGAAACAGGACTGCTAACTGATAATCTGTCATGCAAGTAATAAGAATGGAAAACAAAAATGTGTTCTTAAAACAGCAGCTACTGGAATAACTAGACTCACCACAGAGCCTCCTTACAGAGCGGTCAGAGTAACTATCACGGTCACAGCCTTTCCCAATATGACCAGTCTGAAGCTCCACAGTGGCCTGGATGTTCCACACAGTTTCCTCACAGGTCTCCAGGCGCAGGCTGGGGAAGAGCGGGATGCTGCCAGAACCAGGTGTGTACTCAACTCGCTTCGACCAGCCTGAGATACCAATACGTTGCAAATCCATGCAAGTACAAAAATGTTACTCAGAATGAACAGGTAAAGTGCTGAACAGATAGAAATAAAACAAAAAAAAAATTTAAAAAAATATTTTTTAATGTTTCCAGGGACATAGACGTAGGGTTCATCAAAAAACACAGCAACAACATTGCAAAAAATGACATCTTAGCAAGTGATATCTTGAATCTAGTCAAGTTTATCTACTATTCCTTACTATACGAATTCAACCAACCAAACATATAACTATTAAGACTTTAACTATCTCTAGGCATATTTTATTACTTTAGTCTACAGTTGGTTTTAAATTTTCTTTATTGTATTAACAGAATTTGCTTTGTTCTAGAAATTAATCTTTAAAATTAGCAAATTAATCTACCAATAGAACAAGAAAATTGAAATCTTAAAAATAATCAAACAATATGTCTTGAAATAGGCTCAATAAAACCAAATAATACTTGGTGTCTTGTAATTTTATAATAAGTATAATAGATTATTTCAACAAAAAAATATTTTAAACTGCTGAGATGTCATTTTTTGTAGTGAAGAAAGAAAACTTGTGATTCAGGCCATGACCGCTTTAAATTTTAAGACAGATTTAAATCAGAAATACAGCCTTAATAGATCTCATAAAACCAAGGTCAAGCCCTATCATTATGGGGAATGTAGTCACTATACAGAGATTAAAAACAAGACCCTATCATAAACAGTACCATAAATGCTTTAAAGATAAAAATCAGTTTGTTTTATTGTATTTTTCTTTTTCATACTAATTAAACAGAACAGTATTTTACTCATTTTTCTTTTTAATAATCCTTTTCTAAGGCTCACAGTCAGAGTTCCAGCCAAATATTTTCATGCAAACATTGAATTAAGGCCAAAAAGCTTTGATGGCAGGGCTAATAAAAAATTTGCATAATTCATTTGTTTGTTCTATCAACATAGGCCAGAGTTCAGTACAGTGAACAGTTGTGCTATTCAACATTCACATACACAGCAGTGACAGAACAGAAGAGGTGCTTGGTGAAAAATTAAGCTTCGTACCAATCCAGCCAGGCTTGCAGGAAGGTTTAACTGTCACTACGACCTGGGCATCAGCCTGAGCTCGATTCTTCCCACAATCAAATGCAGTCACCCAGAAGCTGTGAACGCGCTGCTTCTTTGAGTCTAAAGGTTCAGTGTTCTTAATGTTTCCTGAGAGAGACAAAGACGGCGAGAGAGAGAGAGAGAGAGAGAGAGAGAGAGAGGTATTCACCCGCTGACATGTGAAGGATGTAACACAAAGGCAGAAATCAGCAGGTACTTTATTAAAACATTATTTCAACAATGTAACCAACAAAAGAAGAGCTGCATCAGCAGGGATCTTTAAATGAAGGCAAAGAGGCAACAATATGGAACTTACAAGCAAAATGGTCTGAATAGTTCCAGAGCTACTGAGTACAATTATTTAATCGAATAAAATGTCTCACAAATGAACATAAATTTACACTGAAACAGAAAAGTGACCAAAAGCACAGTAGATTGCATATTGAGAGAAAAAGAGTAGTGAAAGATGCAAAGAAACAAAAAGAGTGGAAACAGCACAAGGGCATTCACCCAGTGGTGCCTGGTTCAGCCTGACCCAAATTACCAGTCGAACCGCACACAGCCTGGCACAGAATTCTGCAAGGTCATCACTAAAAAAAGCTATCATCTCACTCTCACTCTCTCTCCCCTTCCCATGACCCTCTTATATTCTCTCTCTCTCTCTCTTCTCACATGTTCAACCTGCCTTCCGTGCTCGGTTCCTTCTCTCTTGGCTCTTATCACATTACAAAATGTCAGTTATTGATCTTCTGGGTTTGTCATTGGGACTGTGAGAGAGAGTCTCAGCTGCAATCACGATTCCTCAGTTTCACCTCAGGTTACAGATACGGGGGGAGTAAAAAAAATCTAATCATGTCTACCTTGGTTCTCTTACCAAGAGAGGGCAAAAAAGATGAAAAATATAAACAGACTGGATGAAAATTTGAAAAATGGAATAAAGATAAAGTTGAGAAACGATGGCCTCCAGATAATTATTTCATCTCATTCAACACTGTACACAAATAAACACAAACGCATAAACTTCACTGAATATTTCATGAATAATGAATAAAACTGTCTTGTATAATAAATTGCACACCTTATATGGTCTGTTATGAATTCCACTGATATGAGATTAAATCGAAGATAAGGCAAAAAGGTGGAAATACATCTTCAAAGGTTTACATGCAGAGAATACAGGACGCTCTAGACCCCCAGGAGCCTGGCATTTGTAGTTCTCACCATCGTTGTCGATTGCAAATGGGACGTTGGGCGTGATGATGTCGTAGAAGCAGATCTGGCTGTACTGAGGTGAGCAGTCGGCGTCCAGAGCTTCCACACGCACAATGCGATCGAAAAGACGACCTTCGGGGACAGATGCCTCATAACGACGCTCAACAAACACTGGGGAGAACTCGTTCACGTCATTCACACGCACATGCACCGTGGCCCTGTGAGAGGGGAAAATGGAGAAATTGAGATGTATTAAGGCACTGTGAACAAAAAATAAAGACTTTTGAGACAGAGAAAGTAAGAAAGAAACACAATGGAGAGACGAGTCAACATTAGAATATTACACCACCAGATCTCTAAAACAAATTTTTACATGTTTACAGTCTGAGTGATGTTTTAACACAGAAGAACATTTGTCCTCTGATATCTTACTTGTGTGATTTCTTGCTGTTGATGCCATCAGGACCCTCACCACAATCATAGGCCTGGATGGTGAAGCTGTGCTCCCTCTGGCTCTCGCAGTCCAAAGGCTCTTTGGAGCGAACAAGGCCCTCGCCGGTGGAGCGGTCCAGCACCACGGCCTCAAACTGAGCCGAACCAGAACCACCTGGGCCATTGTGTACTCGGAACCCACAGATCTCACCTAAAGAAATGAAGGATAAAAGAGAGACAATGAAAGTGCCAAAGGAAAGTAAAAAGAAGAGCAAGTGGAAATAAAGTCTGGATGGGAAAGGAGGAAGGAAGGATGCAAACAGTCTTCAACTAATTTCAATTATTTTATATTATTATTATTATTAACTAGGAAATACCTTAAAAAGAACTTAAAGCTTGAAAAGTAAATGCAGGAAATCTAAACCTAGACTTTCTCCCTACTATAACTCAGTATCACAATCCATGCTTAAGCGTGAAGCCGCCTCCAGAAGCCTAAAGAGCTCAGTCGTGCATGAACGTGCCTCCCGTGAATGCTGGGTCAGCCTGTGGAGAGAGCAGGCCAGGCACGCCCGATCCTTCTGTAATTTTATGCAATTTGTGTAAACACTGGTGTGTAATTACTTCCTGCTGCACTAAACCAACAGCCCTTTACTCCAAACTGCCCCCATGTTAAATCAACGGTAATCTTGTTTATAAACTCAACCTGTGTGTATACAAGTAATGACAGTGCAACAAAGTGAAGCAGCAGTTACTGCAGGCAGTTATTACAGTGGTATAAAAGCTAAGACGTTTATGTGATGGTTTTTTTCAATAAACGTCTGTATTTTCTGTCATTTCTGTACTATACCTGGGCATCACATGGGTTTCTTCTGGTTGCCTCACACCACACAACATGCTATTGTGTGTATTAGCTGCTTTATATTGCCCCTTGGTAAGAATGAATATGTACACAAGTGAATGTGTGCATTTCATCCAGGGTGTATTCCCACCTCATGCCCAGCACTGTGACCCTGACCACCATTAATCAAAATGAAAGAATGAATGAATAAATGCATGTATTATAACAAAACAATAAAATTTGTCCTCTGAATGTCACTGAATGTGTGCATATGCAAGAGAATAAACTGTCATCCTGACTTCAAGTAGATTTCTGAGGGTTACGATTGCTTATTTGGCAGACAGCTATATGCTGTCCAGTGTGCAATTAGGGCAGGTTATGGGCTATAGCGCTGAAGGCACAGACATGATAGTTAAGGGTTACAGAGCTGAAGGTACAGATATGATAGTTAAGGTTTACAGAGCTACAGGGCTGACTCTTAGGGTAAAAGAGCTGACAGTTTTAAGGGTTACAGAGCTGGCGGTTAGGTTTAAGGGTTACAGAGCTGACGGTTAGTTTTAAGGGTTACAGGGCTGACAGTTAAGGGTTACAGAGCAGATGGTTAAGTTTAATGGTTATAGAGCTCACGGTTTTGATGCTGTTTTGAAGAGGCAAAGGGTGGCTAAAAACTGTAAAATCTAGCTGACATGAAACTCACTGCTTGTGCGCATTACCTGCATAATGAAGAGGAGCATCTTTATCCAGGGCGAACAGCGGTGGGTTCAGCAGCACAGTGTTGTCGTTCTCCATGACAATACCTTGATACTCGGTTTCTATCCATGGCTTGTGTTTATTAGCTAAGAGTGATGAAGAGAAGGACAAGGCAAGAGTGCAAGAGCATTTAGAATATTCCGCATTTAAGACATTTCCGTACCAATTTAACAAATAATAGCGCTCACAAGCATAGACTCATAGGCATGAGCAAATCTCTGTTTCCCACACATACACATATTAATAACCCCAACATATTCCCCCACACACACACACACACACACACACACACACACACACACACACACACACACACACACGCACACACATGCAGACATGCAGCTAACCTGTACACAAACACAATACATGATCTGAAACACATATGCACACTAAATTGTCTCTTATGTCACAGAATGGGGTTTATCACTCAAACACACTGAACATCTTGCTGTGATTTCCCCTGAAAAGCACTTGAGCACACGCATCAATCTGCACCAACACTCCACTACACCTGCAGCTACAGATATGCGAACGCTCTAGCTGGCTGAAAGAGTGCAAAGAAACATGCCCTATAAAACCTATATGAGCAAATGCCACAATGAAAATGGAGAATTCTCTTGCCTGTGGTACTGCATATAAATCATGACTCTTCACTAATATAGTTCCCTGAGGCCAAAAATGAAATCAAACTGCATTAGGATGGCAATGTTTCATGAACTGAATTTACATTGCTGTAATGCTCTGTTCAAGATGGCAGCATAAAAGCATAATCAGAAGTCATATATTCTGCATATTCACAGCATGATTTAGCATTCTGCTCTTCCCGGAGCGGCTGAGGATTTATCTTGTGCAACCGCTGACCACTCTGTCGTGTTTCAACTCTAATTCTCTTTCGGGCTTTCTCTCTGTCTCTCCATCCGCCTTTCTTCCTCCAAGCATTCCTAACGTAGCGTTGATCTGAGCATCAGCTTGCTGGATTACTCTACAGATTACAGATTGAGACGTAAATTTCCAGCTGTTCTCATGCACACTGGCTCACTCCACCACTCCCCACAGCCACCTCTCCCTACTTCTTTTTTTCAGCATAGAAAATGCTCAAGCCTTTTTTCAACCTCTATCATTCTCCCTGTGTTTTTTGTTTGCTTTTACATCTTTCGCAGCCAGGTATAACACTGTAAAACTATGCTGCGCTGCAAAAATACTGTCCTGCTTGCCTTTGATGATTTTAATTGTCCATCCATCCATTTTGAATCTCTAGTAATGGTACTTCCTAGTATTACTAATCAACTGGCCAATTCATTACTGCGCTCATAATGTTCAATTTATTCGCCGCACTGGATTATCTCATACATCAACGTCGCATAAAGCTCAACGATATGTACGCCATTTAAAACAGATATGATGCATGTGATTCATTCAAGGGGTCAAGGGTTACAGCAGGCATGAAACGACACATATTTAGGGATGCATTTTCGCTTCTGCACAACTCGTTGTTCATCACGTTGTCGTTCTCCGGGACAGCTGTCATTATTCACATTGCTCATAATCGACATGCAAAAGGATGTTGGCCACTGACCTTTGTTGCCATGGGCAACGGCAGTCAAGCAAAAGAGGAGAAAGGAGAGGAAACTCATTCCGGCCATCTGAGGGAGGAAGGGAGAGGAAGAAGGGAGGGGACATGGAAGAAGACATGCATTAAACTGACATGAAGCAGAGAAATATAAAGGCAGAAGCTTGGACAGAGGAATGCAAGTACAGAGAGACGGACACATCCACGCCTGTATCACACAACGGGGTCTCATCCTCATTAAACGTGCATTTTATTAGCACTCAGTTACTAGCCTTAAATAAAGTAACAGGATCGATTACTCAACACAAGCACGATGCTGGAGAGCTGTTCCAGATCTAGTTGCTCGATCTAGGCCTGTCTGCTCCACAAATACACACAAATACACAAACTTTGCACGCTTTATTGTAAAAATAAAGATGAAGTTATGTTGTTTGAAGTGATCTATCATTGTTATCAGCTTAACATACATAAGCATAGAGCAAAACACACTGTTAAAACACAGGTGCTGCATATGTGCAGTCTGAGCTCTAACTGTATGTTAGTAGGTTATATCATCCAGCTACTGTGGAGAACATTACATCATTTACAGATCATGAACTGGTCTTAACCTCAACGTCGAGTTCTTCTCAAGGGATTCATCCCATAAATATCTTTCCCTATATAACTCTCCGAATCTTCACACTATGCACTCTATATAAAATAATCTTATCATGTTGAATGTGAAAGATAATGCTGAAACAGGACCCGCACTGTGGAGACTCCTGCTCAGGTACACACGTCCACGGTCACACGCTAGTCCCACTCCTTATTCAGCACCATTATCATAGCATGCGGGGCCGAAAGCTGATACTAGCCATTTTGTGCGTCGTGTATGGCCATAAACCTTACAAGTGTTGCCAGAATGTTGTGTGTGTGTGTGTGTGTGTGCGTGCGAGTGTGTATGTGTGCATCCCCAAAGCATTCCCAAGGTTAAGGCTCGCTACTCTACCTGAACGAAAAGCCGACGTTTAACCAGCTTAAGAATAATATGTAGCGTTATAACGTTCCATATGCGACATTTACTTATTGATTTTTAAGCAACTCCAAAATGTATCCCAAAGCCACAGCTGACTCGACTGTCTGTAAGCGAAAGAAAGAAAGACAGACAGAAAGAAAAACAGGAAAACGAACTGTTATTTGAAAATGATATGAGATGCGACGTTACCGTGAGGTGCAAGTCGGTACCCGAGACAGCCTCCTCCTCAGCCTCTCCGTCACACACACACACACACACACTCACTCACTCACTCACTCACACGCAAAGCGCAACACCGACAGGCTAACAGGTGCGGACACACCGACCTTCTACAGCCTCAGTAATGTACTGAAGCTCTAAACTAATGCGTGAAATTGGGACGTTAATGGATGGACGCGCCTGTTTCCGGAGCATTCGCCTTTATTTTCTGTAGGCTCAGTACGAGAAAGACGGAAAAATTGTCTGAGTGATATAAGAGCGCCGCCACCCCGCCCCTCCCACTACAGTTATTTCCAAACCACGCCCACACTGCGTCTCTCTCTCTCTCTCTCTCTCTCTCTCTCTCTCTCTCTCTCTCTCTCTCTCTCTCTCTTCACTCACTCACTCCTTACACACGCGCTCCTTCTGTATTCCCCTCAGTCTTTCCGGAATGATTTCACCTCATCAAGAAAACCTAATCCTTATAACCCATCACAATTCCCACTTCCTCCTCAGCGCCTTGATTGACAACTGAAGAAACTCTCTTGTCCCGCCCCCCTTCCGTCTCCCGACCCCATTAGGCCAGACTGCAAAATGACGTCATAGCTCATCGGCACTACGCTAGAGATACAGGCTGTGTTCCAAACAGCACACTAACGTACTTAATAGTCCATCAAAACAGCAGTACAGCAGAGGTGCGTTATCTATTTGTTTGTTTGATTGATTGTTTATTTCATTATGTATTTACTACCGTACTATGCGGTTGCGGACGGAAATAATAAAAGGCTTTCACTCGGAAATTATCTCAAGGCTGCCATACACAAATTAGTGTTTTCCCTCTCTAACACACCTGATCACCTGCGTAGGTGGATTAAAGCAAGGAATGCACTAAAATGTCCATTTTTTGGTTAGTTTTCACCTCTGGGTGTTACACAGCCATCATAAGTAATTAGTGATGGGAATGTACACCTTCCTTCAGTTGCATGTTTTTACTTATAACAACTAAATAACAACTGTGTGGTCCTCACCAACCTGTATAAACAGACAAATAACCTCAGGTGACAACAATAAAAACAAATTTCAAAATTTATTATTAACAATCATTAAGAGAGTAATTAGCAGACTAAAGATCATGAAGAAGTGTAGCTACCTCTATAAAAGCAAGACTTTTTGATAGTTGATGTTCTGTAACACTCAGGTGTGTGTGTGTGTGTGTGTGTGACCTCAGGGAAGCAGGTGTTGCTGGTCTTCAATCTGGCAAGGGTTATAAGTACATCTCCAAACAATTTAAAATTCACTATTCTACAGCAAGCAGGATTGTTTACAAATGTAGAGCTTTTACGTTGCTAATGTTCCAAGGAGTGAGAATCCTAGCAAAATCAGTTCAAGGTCAGAGCATTTAATGTTCAGAAATGTAAAGAAATACCCAAGAGCTACATCATGTGGCCTACAGGCCTCTATAAGCATATTAAATATTTATGTTCCTGACAACACAATCAGAAAAACACCAAACAATATGGCTTTCATGGAAGGTTAGATAGAGGTTGCTTCTCTTTAACAAGAATATGGCAGCATGTTTTAGATTTGTAAAATTGCATTTGTAAAAACTGAACAAATCCGCTAAAGGTCTGGAGTAATATTAATTCAGTTGATGAGACCAAGTGGGAGATGTTTGGCATCATGTACAGAACCAAACACAGTGTATCACCACACATACTCCATACCAACTCTCAAGATGTTGAAATGGCCAGGTCAAAGCTCAAACCTTAAGATGCTGTGGCAGGAGCTTAGGAGAGCTGTACATAAACAATTCCCCTCAATCATCAATGAACTGAAGCAAAGTTGTAAAGAAGAATGGGCCAAAATTGATCCAAAATGACATGAGACTGATTAACTCCTACATTTACTTCAAGTTATAGTTGCTAAAGGTTAATTATTATTTATGTGAATATTATATAGAAGAAGTTGCTTTCGGCTGCTCCCTGTTCGGGGTCGCCACAGCGGACCAACTAGTCCGCACAACAACTTGGCAAATGTTTTACGCCGGATGACCTTCCTGACGCAACCCTCCCATTTTTCCGGGCTTGGGACCGGCACTGCATCCAGTGGCTGGGGTTGAGGCATTGGCTGGAATCGAACCCGGGCCTTCTACATGATCGGCGAGTAACCTACCACTGAGCCACCAATGCCTCATTTATGTGAATATTATATACTTTACATTATATATTACAGAATCATATGTTGTATTTATGTTTGTACATATTGAAATCTTATGTATTATTTATTGCACCTGAGTTTATTTGTTTGTTTATAGAAGTTGGTGAGGACCAGACATTTTTTAAAGGAGTGTGTACTTTCTTTTTGACTATAAATATAATCTATGTTATTAGTGAACAAAAACAATACATACCACAGATGTCTGATTTTGATCAAATCCAGCATTTTTAATGACCATTGCAAAAGAAATGGCTCATTTAAAATCATTTTCTTTGTACATTTGGTAACAGTAAGGCAAAATTAGTTAATTGAACCAACATCAGTGAAATGTTGAACAAGTATAAATATTAAAATCCCCAAAAGCTATAGCGAGTCAATGCTTTTTGTGTCAGCATTGAGAGCAGAATAAATTCCCTCACTGTAGTTTAGTCAACATGGCGCCAAGTGATTAAGATTTTAAGTAATACAAAAATGATCATTTTGGCAAGTAGTGTGAATTATTTTATAGGATTTCCTGTATGTGTTTAAATTTTTTTTTCCAATTTACACAAAGACCGGGACAGACAAGTTTGTGAGAAAGAGTTGACAAAAGTCATCACATTCATTGTTGTGGACTTACATTTGTTGAAAAAGCTACAAAATTACAAAATCATCAACCCATTCTAAAATTGCTAAAAATATTGTGAAAAATCTGTTAAATTAGAAATGAAACAATAATACTCATTTACACAGAAATGCATATCCAAGTTTCACTGCACATTCTGTGTTTTATATATTACAGTGTTTTGTGTAAATCTGACGAGCGGCTGAAGGTTTTGGAAAATGAGTGAAAAAAGGAAAACAAACAAACAAACAAACAAAAAAACCCAAAGTCCATGAAAGCAGACAGCCTTCAGGCCAGCTCTCAGACTGGGTTGTTTGGTTTTGCTGGAAATGACATCATCAGCAGGTGGAACCAAGATGCCCCAAACTAGAGAACTAGGAGTGCAATACTGTGGCTGAAAGTCCTATAAAAAGTCCTATAAAAATGGGTATGGATATTAATTAACCTCCACGTTTCTCTGATATCTATTAACAAAAAAAGCCTCCTCAAAACCTAACTATCTTTCACATTTCAGCAATATAAAAAAAGACAAACAGCTCAGCTCTCAACTCAGAGAGCATTCTCTTTCCATCTTCCTCTTTAACTGAAATAATGATTCTTCTTCATCAAAAAAAAACCAAAACATAAGGAAACAAATGTTTGTACAGATTTATGCTTGTGTGTAAATATTTATAATGTATAGTTAAAGGCCTTGAAATAGTTTCCAAATCAGTCACAGTTCCCTTCAGGTAGTTTATGGAGGACCAGACAAAGAAACCTAGAAAAAAAAAAAAGAAGAGGTGAGTTTAGAGCAAAAGAGCTGAACAACAGCAAGAAACAATTCATTTGAACGATAGGAATGACAGTTTCGTTCAGCCCTGCATGTTGATGGAAACGAACATGACAAACAGCTTGTTAAAAAACACAAACTCGGACAGTATGCATCCATTTCAGATTGCTTAAGTATAACTGGACATGTAGGTAATACATCACCCCAGTCAAGTTGCATCACATTTACCCCAATATTCCTTATGTATGTTATAAATGTAAAGAGAAAAGAACGTTACTCCACTGTATGAGGGACTGTAAAAGCATATATACTGTACAACTGTTTCTGAGTCAAAATAATGTAGATTTTTGATAAAGAGATGCCTGGTGTCCCCAAGCTTTGATCCACATAAATTATCCATTTAATTCATCCATTCATCTCATTCAGAGTCTCTCTTCCCTCCAACACAGACATTTACACCACACGTTGCATCTGCAAAGCCATTCAGCATTGTGAATGACCCTACACACCCCTCACGCAAACTCCTCACCCTCCTGCCGTGTGGAGAAATGTACAGAACATTCGGTGCAACCAGAATGTGTAAGATTTCTTCACTCAAGCCATCACTCTTTAACACCAGAGATTGGACTGACATCAACACACACTCGTACTCTCTACGCTCCGATTAGACATTACTTTTAATGCTGCTAACTCTCCCTGATGTTTACATCCTTAGCATTTTACCTGCACTGTATTCACTGTAGAACTGTGTACTGGTCAGTGCTACTCTGTGAACACTATTGCTTTGCTGAACTGTCGGTCTCACACCGTCTTCAGTCTTGCCGTGTTTGCACACAAGTTTTATGTTGTATTGTGTAGTATACTTAGTTCTGTGTTGTCTCCTGGGTGCCAGGGTGCTGGAGCAACACTGTTTCATTGCACTGTCTACTGCACCAGTTGTATCTGGTTGAAATAACACTAAAAGCTTCTTGATTTGATTAGACTTATTCTCTGAAACTTTTAAATGACCAAATATGAAGGATTGTTGTTAACGCTTTGTTTACTGGAGGCTAAACAAGTAAGAACAAATAAGTCCTCCTGGGTTTTCTCACTGAAACTTATTGTATGAACAAATATATTTAAGAGTGTTTTGACTTTTTAGAAATTCTTTTATAGACTTGGTAGGTACTGGAAATATATATACACAATTAAAGAGGTCATTTTAAAGGTTTTATTTCCTTTTTTAAAATTATTATAATTTATTATTATTATTATTAATTATTTAAGTCCTCTGGTGGTCCAGAGGCAGGATCCCATGCTCTCATTGCTGTGTCCCGGATTCAATTCCCGGGTAGGAAACCAACCCAGCCACCTGAGGATTAAAGTGCCGGTCCCAGGCCTGGATAAAATGGGAGGGTTGCATAAGGAAGGGCATCCGGTGTAAAAACCTGTGCCAAATCAAATATTTGGAGCAAACGGAGCAGCCGAAAGAATTATTGCTATTATTATTTTTATTTTTTGGTTGTAATGAAAATTCCCAATTAGAAATGTAAAATATCATAAAATGAACCAGAACTTAAAAAAGGGACGAAAAGCTTATAAAAAAATGCAGCTCATTTAGTTAAGATGTTTCCATCCAAAGTCAGCTGTACAAGCAAAGTGGTTTTGAGGCTGGTTTCAAGTGAAACCAGTTGATATTTGAAATGCCTGATGATGTAATTCCTCTGCCAAAATCATGGCATTCATTTCATGTACTTCCAAGGTCGCAAGAGTATAGATGAGCTCTTTTTCCTTAAGCTTCCTCACATCATTGCTGCCATAGCAACACCTAGCATTGATGGCAAGGATGTCCACTTTTCCTGTCCTCACATTTATTATTGAAGTAAACCGTGGTTGCTCGCTGGATTCTTCATTCGGGTCTGAAAGGAGCGTACATAAATTTATGACAGATATTCGTCAGTATTTCATCTCACATGTGTCTGTATAAGGTCCAGTCTGGGCATGTCTCTAATCTAAGTGAAAGGCAAATTAAGTGAAACAATTAAGCAACTATTACTTTGTGTTAAATTGTCACCCTGGTTACTTTGATCAAAAAAGAAGACTTATAATTATAATAATTAGTTAATAATAATATAAAGGGGCATTGGTGGCTCAGTGGTAGGCTTCTCGCCTATCATGCGGAAGGCCCGGGTTCGATTCCCAGCCAATGCCTCAACCCTAGCCACTGGATGCAGTGCCGGTCCCAAGCCCGGAAAAATGGGAGGGTTGCGTCAGGAAAGGCATCCGGCGTAAAACATGTGCCAAGTTGTTGTGCGGACCAGTTGGTCCGCTGTGGCGACCCCGAACAGGGAGCAGCCAAAAGCAACTACTAGTTAATAATAATTATAAATAGGGAAGCATGGTGGTTTAGTAGGTAGCACATTTTCATCAAAACTCTAGGATTACAGTTTTGATTCCTGGCTCCACCCTGTATACGTGGAGCATGTTCTCCCAATGATTAGGGGGTTTGATCTGGGTATGCTGGTTTCTTCCCCAGTCCAAAGACATGTGTTGTAGTGATTGTGTGTAGTGTGTGAATAGAAGCATGTGTGTGTGTGTGTGTGTGTGTATGTGATTGTGCCCTGTGATGTTCAGGATGTCCTCATGCCTTGTGCTCAGAGTCCCTGGTAGACTCCAGGCTCCCCACAATCCTGTGTAGGATAAGTGGTACAAAAAAATGGATGAAAATGGATGCGGTATCATCCTGTCCCTATAATGGTGCAATCGTTTGATTACAGTTTGTGTGCTCCCTTGATGTCAGATTTGAGGTTACTACGAAAGCATTTCTGGTATAGCTTCCTCAAACTTTCTCTTTCATTCCCTTCCACCCGTGCCTCCATTTTTTCCTTACAACTGCGTTTCAAGGCCACTATGTTAGGATTTGAAGAATAAAGTGCTAGTATTAAGCTGTCAGTATGAAAAGGTGACAGATGTGACAGGGTTGAGAAGAGAGTAGCAGTTCACTACACACTTTAAACATCTCCATCTCAGCTAACGGCACCCTGCCATTTCACTGCGTTTCCTCTTTTGTATAACATTATACAAGAATAGTATAATAGTATAATGTCAACAAATCTTCCACGGTCTTCAGGCTGATGTGAGATGACAAGCTGTAGTTTACACCCACAAGGCTAACCTTTTCTTACATTACAGGTTTTGCTTTTTATTTTCAAATTCTTTTTTTTTTTATTAAAAATAAATAAATAAATCACCCTACAATACCAAGGTACCTTCAGCTGGTGGTATACTTCAAATGATGAAATAACTTAACACAATGGAGCACTACAGAACACTTTAAAGCATGTTTTTTAATGACTCTGCATGTTATTGACACATGTGGATGTGACCAGAGTGGATGTATGACATTGCTGTGTTGGGTAGGTCTGATGGGTAGGTCTGTTTAACCTTTTGCCTAGAAAACTGCTGCCAAAGTAAAGGTTTGCTCAACTGTTTAATAAAAGCATGGGACACACACTATTTGAAACGTGAACATTACTGGTTGAATATACAGTGCTGTGAACTATATCTGGCTAGTCCTTACTTTAATCATAAACAGAAAACAGGGTACTTTCTAATAGATAGATAGATAGATAGATAGATAGATAGATAGATAGATAGATAGATAGATAGATAGATAGATAGATAGATAGATAGATAGATAGATAGATAGATAGATAGATAGATAGATAGATAGATAGATAGATAGATAGATAGATAGATAGATAGATAGATAGATAGATAGATAGATAGATAGATAATAAATAAATAAAATCTGTCACATTTAGAGCCATAACTAGAGGCAAAAAAAAAATCTGTCACAGTTAGGGACATTTGCTAGGGGCAGTGATGGTTCAAGTAGTTAAGGCTCTGGGTTGTTGATCAGAGGATTGGGGTTCAAGCCCCTGCACCACCACACTCCATTGTTGGGCAATTGAGCAAGGCCCTTAACCCTCCATCAGCATCCAGGGGCGCTGTATCATAGCTGCCCCTGTGCTCTGACCCCAACTTCCTCAGCTAGGATATGCGAGAAACAGAATTCCACTGTGCTGTAATGTATGTGTGGCGATAATAAAGGCTTCTAAATAGTTAGGTCAAGGCTGACCAATACTCTTATCTAGCTTTAGGTATAGCTTTGGAAATGTATTGTGAGTTGACTATAGAGAGGAGACAAAATGACTGTGTGAAACAGAATGCTTCCCATCTTGGAGTAGGATATGTTGTGCTAATCATGGCTCTGTGATGCACATTAGAGGTGGCTAAAGCTACAGTATAAAGCATATGGAACTGGCAGACCTAGCTACACTATATGGCCAAAAGGTATGGGGATGTCAGAGTATTGCACATGCAGTTCCTTAACCATATGGGCATTAATATTGAGTTGTTCCCTCTTTGCTGTTATTGTAAGCTTGTCTTCTGACAAGGCTTTCCACTTTCTGGAGTGTAGCTGTGGGGATTGGTGATCATTCAGACACAAGAGGTTAATACCAGGTGAGAAGGTGTGGGGTGCAGCCATGAAAATAAAATAGCCAAAGCCTACTTACACAGTATTTTTTATTTGTGATTATATTGAAAATAGAAGCTCATTTTAGAAGCTTAGGGAAACTACATGATAATGTTTAAAGATTACAATAGATTAGATCGGATAAGCGGTACAGACAATGGAAAAAATTGTATTTATGCTTTTAGGCTTGAAATATGTGTATAGGATTTAAAGGAAACGTTGTAGCATGTTCCTGAGCTGTCGAACATAAAATAAGCAGCCAGTGGTGGCTGTTGGTTCATTCATCAAAGTGGAACTCGATGGCAATAATGTTGACAGGGATGCCTCCACCACCACCAAGTCTAGTCCTTCTTTTTACCTGTCCGTATGCCTCAAATACTCTTAATATACTTTATACAGAAATGAAGCTATTAAAAAAATCTAACTAACTAAAACTAAAACTAATTTGAGAGATTTTACCTTATTGTGACCATGACACTGTTCGGATCAATTTTAAAATGTAATATCATCTGCTGCTTACAATCATAATTAATCCTACAAACATTCAAGTATTGGTTCTTGAGATATCACACCAACAATATGGATACACTATATACACACATAATGGAAAGGATAAAAAGGGGAAAAGAGAAGAAAAATATCGGAACTTTACCCATTTCTGTCTAGTCCTCTTTTTTGTCGGTCTTCGCTTTCCTAGGCACCAGTGCCTTGCGCAGGAACGGTAGGATAAGGTAGGCAATGATGAAAAAGAGGTGACCACAAAAATACACAGATGAATAAACCTGAAAAAGAAAATATCTTGTAAATAAAGCAACCAACAATACAAAAAAAGGAAACAGCAAGTGGTATATATGAGCAACACAGTGCTTTTCCAGCAGTGTACCATTTACTATCAACCTAATTTAACTCAGCTAATTATAAGTGACTTCATAAACATAATCTGATGAGAGGAAAAACAAAGAACCCCAACTGTACAGGGTAACTATAATGCAATATTTTGGTAATACTGTGGAATGTAAATAACTTGTATAATAATTGGAAATATTACCTGTAGGCAACAGATGTTTACATATAGTCCACAAGACACAATAACTAAATATACACAAATGATCCCATTCTAAAGTTTTACACATGAATGATGTTACCTGGAAGATCTTTTTATGTTTTGTGATCATTGTGTCCTGAGTTTGTCCTGAGCAGTTAAACTGCCCACTGTTCTTAAGACAAATCCTCCAGTTCCTGTACAATCTTAGGTTTCTGGCATATATGGTGTTATTTGTTATGAAATTTATTATAAAATTATTTGTTCTTCTGCATATTTGGTCCCTTTCCGGCAGAGGCTATATGATGGTGAGATCTTTTTCACACCAAGGACAGCTAAGGGACTTCTATAAATAACTATTACAAAAAGGTGCAAATATTCATTGATTCTCAAAAAGGCAACGTGATACATTATAAAGCAGGGGGTGTAAACTTTTGAACTAGGTGATTGGTGTAAATAGTAATTAATTAAATTGTCTTCTGGGAAACATGCATCTTATGTCGGTTGATTTACATTCAGTCGTAGATCCTCCAGGTAATAACACACAGTATTAAGAATCAGGTGTGTGTAAACTTTTGAACTGGTTCACCTGGGTAAATTCACTTACCTTTATGTCTTGTGTACTGTATACAGTATGTGAAATTGCTTATGCAGGGCAGAACTCAATAAGAATAAATAAATAAATAAATAAACATACTGCATTTTTTTTTTTTATTATTAAGATTTTGCAGATTCTGCAAGGCTTATGTAAACTTATGACCCCAACTGTAAATAAATAAAACACAAATGTTTCACGTCAATGGTTGCATCAAAGCACATAGCCCTATTTATACATTCATTTTAGTGTAACCAGCAAAGAGAGAGAGAGAGAGAGAGAGAGAGAAAGAAAGAAAGAAAGAAGCCATTTCTAGCCAATCAAACAACAGAAACCAACCACCATTTAGTGAACTAAATGTAAAATAAAAGTTCTACATTTAGGTTTATACTTTAAATTTACACTGAAACTTTAAACTGTTATTTGAAACAAGTCACTAGGTACCAGACATGAAGAAGTATGAAGGCTAACACAACACAAGCTTCCATCCAGTCTAATAAAGCAAAATAATCATCTTTTCAAACTGCTGCCCAATCCACAGGCACCCACGACTGTTTAATGTTGATCTGACTGACAGGAGAGAGTAATTGCATTGCTCTCACCCAAACAAAGACAATTTAGCTCTCTATATTCCAAATCATGGATGGTAGGATAGGAAAATTCGTGTGTCATTCAAGCTTTAATAAAGACTTCCTGTGAATGTCTTTCTGAAAGAGACAGACAGACAGACAGACAGAGACAAGGACAGTGCACTGCCTCAGGTCTTCACCCACCTTCAGCCACTTGTCATAAGTGAAGAGGCAAAATGCTACTAGTGGGTAGCCCATGAAGAGCCAGTGGATAAACTGCTGTACTATATATAAAAGGGGATACAGAGGGCTGTTTGCGAGGGTCATCAGCTTGGGGCTGTCCTTCACGATCGCCTGAGCCTGAGGGAACACAATCATACAGCAATGTTAACACATGCCCTACAGTTCCTAATCAGTGTTCATGTCTGCATGAACCACAATATTCTATTAACTGGGAGGAAAAAATAGGAGTGTACAGACTTTCAGACACCTAAAATTAGAGATAATTCAAATAATAATAATAATAATAAAAATAATAACACTTAAAATAATGCATATTCAATGCCTAAATAAACACCTTTAACAACCCTAATTAGTTGATCTTAATAAATCTTAACTTCCCTCTGACACACAATTCATGAAGAGCTTTTAATACTTTATATGTTGATCCAGGGAAAGACCTTGGTAAGATCTTAATATCATTCTTTATAACTGTTTGTATAACTGTATATCTGATTTGTAACTGCAGCAGGTTCAAATTATCAGCCACTTTTTTTTTTTACTCAGCTGGGTTACCTGCTTCTCCACGTTGACGATGATAAACTCCAAGGAGAAGCAGAGCAGGTAACCGGAGTGCAGGCCATGCCAGATCGCCAGGAAAAACAGTGTGGCCATCTGCGATGCCATCTTATTACCCAAAAACTTTAGCCTCTTAAAAATGTGCCTGTACAGTAATGTAACGATACAGAGACAACGATGAGAGGCCAGTGGCAAATAGACAAAATATACTGTACACAACAGCCTTTGAATTATTACAGTCTCTTGTTTTGTCACAGGAAGTCGGTGTATACCTGGCCACCCAGGCGTTGGTGTTAATGTTAAAGGAGTTGATGGTGCCAGTGAAAAGCGGAGTTGTCTCATATATCCATACTCTCATATTAGCACAGGCGTCCCACTTGGGCTGCCCGTCCTCACCATGACCGTTGTAGCCGAGCCCTGAGAGGATACACACTCCTTCCTGCATTGAACAAGTACAAAGGCAAGAAAGCACAGTTAAACCAGTTCCAGTGGAATGTAAAACTGAACAAGCTATTATTGCACAACTACTACTACAAAAAAAACAAAAAAAAAACACAACTACTACATAATTACCTCAAACAGTACCTAGAATAAAGCCTTCTTTCTTTAACATTCAAAGTTACAAACATTTTAAATTAGCAGACTTTATGACAATTGGCTGTAACATAGCATCTGGAACAAAGTATATGCTAAATTTTTTTGCCACTTCATTACTGGCACTAGTTTTCCACATCATCATCACATGCTAATCTAAAGGTATCACACTCGTGAACAAAAACACAGTTCTCAAGAAACTTTCTTTTTTAATTTGACCGAATAGAGTCCATTCTTAGCACAGCTATTAGATGCTAATTGATATGCTAGCTCTAATATGATTACAAGAGCACTTGTATATATTCAATATTCACTTCAATGACTGAAATATTGACTACAACACTGTAAAATATAAATAAGGAATGTCTTCAAGAGGTCTAGAAGTTCTGTAAGCTGTTCTGTGAAAATCCTCTAAGAATAAAATAAATAAAATGCTAATAACTGGAGCAGGAGTCTAATGCTAATAAGCAGGAGTGTTTGAACAAAGAGCAGGAGTGATTGAAAAATTAATGGAAATGCCCTGGCCTGAGAGAAAAACAAAAGGAACAGATTAAACTAGACAATAACATTAAGATGAGGGAGAGTTTTAGAGCTAGTGTAAACATGCTGAACGTTTTGCATGTGGTGTTGAGCTGCAGTGAAGCAAATCTCTGTAATCCACTGTCAGTTATTATTTATCAAGGGAGTGTGTATTGTGACAGCTAGCTTTTAGCAATCTAATAGTTTGAATGGTGATTTATTATCTTCAGTTATTAGCATGCCAGCTAACATTTAAGACATCTAACATTTAATGTTTTCACAAATTCTATATTCCTTAGTGGAAGGGGAAATCATTTACCACAAATCTACTTTGAACTTCGACATCAACTTTAACCAGAGTATTAATTTAGATGAAGGATTGCACTTGAATGTGAATCCTGGTGAATATTTTGGCAAATCTGGCCACCAGACAAACAAGTTCTTCCTCCCAAACAGCATTTCTAGAAATAATACACAGAAAAAGCCTGTGTTTGTATGTGCATTATAGACTTACAGTTATTAGCCAGCAGGTCACATATTTGTACAGGTTTACTTTAGCCCACAGCAGGATATACACACACCTGTACCAAAATGGCTGAGCCTGGACAACAAAAACAGTTACAGATATTAAACAGTTATTATAACAGAACAATATGCAAAAAATCAATAGTGATCATATACGAGTAGAAGGATATGTAACAAATAATAAAATGACAATATTGCACAATTTGACATTTTTGACAATTAAAAAAAAACTGACCTCAAATTCATCTGTAAGGAAATAGTTGTCTGTATAATACGGCTGAAATATTGTGAAGATAAGCAGGGACAAGGAACCCAAACAAAAACGCTTTAATGCAGGGACCATACTAGGTGAGAGAGAGAGAGAGAGAGAGAGAGAGAGAGAGAGAGAGAGAGAGAGAGAGAGAGAGAGAGAGAGAGAGAGAGAGAGAGAGAGAGAGAGAGAGAGAGAGAGAGAGAGAGAGAGAGATCTTTTAGCACTGCAGTTCACAAGAACCATTTAATTACGGCTGACTTCATGTGAGGTCACTATAATAACTGAGCTATGGACAGAGAGCCCACCTGTTAGGCACCTGGCCGGGACAGTCGGTCATTTCTCGGGAAACCAGGCTCAAGTAGTTGCGCAGTGTGAACTGAGGTCCTACCAAGAAGCCGCCGTAGAAATATGAGAATCCGCAAACCTCCAAGAGAGACGGAGTGTTTGAAAGTGCGGCATTCTTCTGCTCTGCGCTCAACAGAGACTAATGCACAGGACAGGAAAAAGGAGACATAAAATGACAAGTTAGAACCTTCATATCAATTTAAAGCAAAATGTGGTATTTATCAAACTACAAGCAAGACGTTTGACTAAGATTATATAGGTCATCTTTCACTTAAGTGCTTCTCTAAGATGTTCATACTGTCCAAAAATATGGAATGTGACTTTTTTTTTTCTATTTTAAAATAGTTAAAAAGATTTTAGTACTGCATTTAGATTACAGTATACTGCCACAACAAATGTATAACCACAGCTCTAAAGGCACAAACATGATCAGTTACCTCATCTTAGCAAGTCAATATCTTGAATATATTCGGAATTATCTAAAATTACTATTATTAAAAGATAACAATAATCCAAATATAAGATTATGAAACCTATTTCCAGACTTTTTTCTTTTGTCCAGCTATTTAAAAGCTTTTTATTTGTTGTTCAGTTAATTTTGCTTCTTCCTCAGAAAGAACACTAAAACATAGCAAAATTATCTACCCATACTACAAGATAAAATAAAGCTTGAAATAGATTTAGTAATTTTATAAATGGTTGAATGAGAGTTCATCTTTCTCTAAACCTTAAAATACTGATTATCTAACCACATGGCTAGATACAATACGAAGCCCAGGCCAGGCTTCTGTCAATTTATATAGCCTTATAACAAGTAAAATTCAAGATCAACCCAAATCAAACACCTTTATACAGCAGGTCATGAAAAGCTTATACTAAACATAAACAAGCTTATTGCTTGTTTATGTTTATGTGTAATCTAGCACATACATCGATAATAATTATGACCACCTGCCTAATACTGTGTTGGTCCCCCTTTTGCTGCCAAAACAGCCCTGACCTGTCAATGCACTGTGTATTCTGACATCTTTCTCTCAGAACCAGCGTTAACTTCTTCAGCAATTTGAGCAACAGTAGCTCGTCTGTTGGATCGGATCACATGGGCCAGCCTTCGCTCCCCACGTGCATCAATTAGCCTTGGCCACTCATGACTGTCACCAGTTCACCACTGTTCCTTCCTTGGACCACTTTTGATAGATACTGACCACTGCAGACCGGGAACACTCCACAAGAGCTGCAGTTTTGGAGATGCTCTGATCCACTCATCTAACCATCACAATTTGGCCCTTGTCAAATTCGCTGAAATCCTTACACTTGCCCATTTTTCCTGCTTCTAACACATCAGCTTTGAGGACAAAATGTTCACTTGCTGCCTAATATATCCCACCCACTAACAGGTGCCATGATGAGGAGATAATCAGTGTTATTCACTTCACCTATCAGTGCTCATAATATTATGCCTGATCGGTGTATACAGTATATAGAAATTTACAGAGCGTTTTAGGTCTATGTCTGGAGAACAAGCGTTAAAATATTAAATATAATAAATTACAAAAGCAAATGGTAATCCATCATATATAATAAGAAGTGATACTCTAATTTAAATCTAAGTATAAATAGGTTTATAACTAGGTTCATTTTGAAGGACCAGACAAACACCTTCCATATTCAGCATTCTAAAATACCACATGTAGATCCTTTTATTTAATGAGACAACAGTTAAAACATGAAACCATAAACCACAAATCGATCAACTCACTGGTTCTTTTCCTCCATCATAGTAATCAAATGACAAACCTGCAATGAGAAAAAGACACCTATATATCATTTGTGATTCGGTGTGAAGACAGCATGGAAAGTGCCTTTGGCAGTTTAGCTAGTGTTTAGTAACGTGTTAAACGTTTAGCTTTTCATGATAAATAATTCCAGAGCATTTAACGTGGACTCTCTGAATAAACATTATATTCAGTGTAAAAGAACGGTGTGTACCAATGAGTTTGAGGGTGAGGACACAGTGGGGCATGGTCCACTTTATATCATACTCATCTGTAGCTGTGTAGTAATAACCAATCAAGAGGTATGTCTGAGAATGAGAGAGAGAGAGAGAGAGAGAGAGAGAGAGAGAGAGAGAGAGAGAGAGAGAGAGAGAGAGAGAGAGAGAGAGAGGGAGAGCAAGTCACTTTAAAACTGTTAAGGCAAAGACATTTGAGAAGTGCACTTTGTTATTTTGATACATGTTTCAAGACAAATAAAAAAAGGCATAATTTCAAAAGCAACCTTAGGCAGAAATTTTTTTTTCCAATACTGCCATCCATAGATCTAGTTTCTCCTGTTTAATATTTTTCACCTAGCTGCACCCACAACTGCACTCATCAACTCTGACCATTTTTTAGACAGCTAACTCGTGAGCCATGTGTAATGCGAACAGAGGTGCTGGAGAATGTTTCCACTGCAACGGTTTCACCTCGCAGAAAGCACAGGACTAAAAAAGTTACAACGGTTTCCTTCAACTGTGCAGAGTTTTAAACAACCCGTCATAAGACAGATATATATCGAACTTTGCGTCTGTTTAACCCGTAACCATGCTATAAGAGGGATGAGAGGGAAAAAAAAAAAAAAACTCCTTCCACAGTTATTCTTCTTCTGTCTTCCACATTGTACTGTGTGTTACTTTTATCATTATTCCTGACTGCTGTGTAAATATTGTGTGCTGCCTTACTTTCAACGTATTCAGAATTAAGATCATACACTGTCCAGGCATAACATTATGACCACCTGGGCACCCTGACTGGTCTGTGGCTATGCAGCCCCCAACGCAACAAACTGTGATGCACTGTGTATTCTGACATTAACTTCACCAATTTAAACAACAGTAGCTCGTCTGCTGGATTGGACCACACAGGACAGCCTTCGCTCCCCATGTGCATCGGTGAGCCTTGTCCGTCCATGACCCTATCGCCGGTTCACCACTGTTCCTTCCTTGGACCTGGTTTTGGAGATGCTCTGATCCAGTCATCTAGCCATCACAATTTGGCCCTCGTCAAACTCGCTCAAATCTTTACACTTGCCAAGTTTTCCTGCTTCTAACACTAACTTTGAGGACAAAATGTTCACTTGCTGTCTAATATATCCCACCCACTAACAGGTGCCATGATGAGGAGATCATCAGTGTTATTCACTTCACCTGTCAGTGCTCATAATGTTATGCCTGATCAGTGTGTAGTGACAGGTTCTGACTTTAGCCCTCAAAAATGATCTACGGACTTAAACACTATTTGGAGAGCTGTGTTTGAGAGACACAGTTATCCACTCTTGTGATATCCACTCTGATAATGAGCTGTTTTAAAGCTGATGTTTGTTGAAGCCACAATATTTTACGCTGAAATTCGTGTTTGGGGAAAATTGAATGTGATTATCATAAATGCTTAGTTTCATTATAATAGGCTCTAATTGGATTTTTTTTTCCTGATTTACCTTTTAACAGCAAGGGCTAGTGTTGAAGGTGGTTTAAATACAAATTAGTCTCCAAAACCTGGCAACCAAGACCATGTATACTGCACCCAGGTCATTTCAATAACTTGAAGGGAAATTAATGCAAAAGTAATTTCTTTTGTAATTCTATGTACGTTTTTCTCTTTTAATCTTAATTCTGTGATTAGTTGTGGCACCGTCTGTGTCTCAGTTGGAGTGTGTATGTGTTCGTTTTTCTTCCTTCAACTGTCACTTGTTATTGGTCAGTTCGGTAGACATGATGTCACTGAGTACTATTGTAGCACCTCTGTCCATGAACAGCATTCAGTTTCATTTGTGAGCTGCTTTGCATAACAGTCCAATAAATAAATGCAAACGTAAAATGCAAAACACGCAGGTATTATATGCGTAGTGTTATACGCAGAAATAAAAGACCATCACTGCACATTGCATGTATGGATAATATGATGCACTGTCTGCATCTCAATTCTATTCAATATATTTGTTTTGTGCTTTTAACAAGGGACATTGTCACAAAGCAGCTTTACAGAAATATATAAAATCAGGATATACATTTTTAATTTATAAATGTATGCAATTATCTATAATGAGCATGCCGGAGGTGACGGTGGTGAGGAAAAACTTTCTGAGATGATTTGAGGAAGAAACCTTAAGAGGAACTAGACTCAAAAGGGAACCCACCCTCATCTGGGTAACACCAGAGAGTGGGATTATAAATCCTTTCCCGTATATAACAGTGTACTATATGATCAAAAGTGATCATATGAGTCTGAATCGTTTGAGTCTGGTTCCTGTCAAAGTGTCTTCCTCCCATCATCTCAGGGAGTTTTTCCTTGCCATCTTCACCTCTGGCTTCCTTACTGGCGTTAATAATGTGACATTTATATATGTCTGTAAATCTGCTATGTGACGATGTCTGTTGTTAAAGGTTCTATACAAATAAAACTGAAATGAATTGATTTCAAGCAATCCTGTTCCTGGAATCTGCTGTCCTACAGAATGCAGTCCCCACCCTAATCCAACACACCTACCAAAATACACCAAAATAATCAGTCTAACTCACTTAACCAGGTCATCTATGTTGGATTAGAGCTGGAAGTCAATTCTATAGAAAAGCAGCATATATCTTCAGCAGCATGTGATCATTTCTATAATGAGTCCTTAGACACATATAGAAGAAAAATGTTGTCACAAATTAGAAACCACTGTGTTATAAAAGTCTCTCACCATTTGGAATATAAAGCTAGTCAGGACACCAGTAACGGTTCTTCCCATAAGCCTCAGCAGCAGGAACTGGATGATTATGCATAATGCAGAGTGACACACCTGAGACCCTGAGAGAGATACAGAGAATAGGTGTGTTAGAGCAGTCAGGTGTGAAAGGGCAGCTACATTTAACCATTTGTGCACATGCTCACGCACAAGTGTGTAAACACACGCAAACACACAAAAGGCAAAAACAAGGTTTTACATCCAGCTCTGAAAGGTCTTGGAAAGATCTGTTAGGGTGTAATCTAATCACTCAGACATCCACAGCGAGGGTAGTGGTGGACCAGTGGTTAATTCTGATCAGAAGGTCTGTGGTTTAAGCCCCAGTTTAAGCTGCCACTGTTTGGGCCGTGAGCAAGACTCTTAACCCTCTCTGTCTCAGGGATATCGCATCATGGCTGACCCTGCACTCTGACCCCAGCTACCTAAGATGCAGAGAATTGCAAAGAAAATAATTTCATTGTACTGTATATGTGATACATCAAGGCTTTTAAATTTTGTAAATGAAAATTAAAAAAAAAAAGCTGAATGATGGTATTTGAAGTCACTTGTTTCTGCACTATCTATCTATTGAGAGAGACTGCTATCTATATATATATATATCTATATATACACACACACACACATATATATACACACACAACACACATTATATATATATATATATACACAAATATACACACCACACACACACACACAGCTGGTGTGAAAAAGTGTTGGCCCCCTTCCTGATTTCTTATTTTTTTGCATGTTTGTCACACTTTAATGTTTCAGATAATCAAACACATTTAAATATTAGTCAAAGATAACACAAGTAAACACATCATGCAGTTTTTAAATGAAGGTTTTTATTATTAAGGGAAAACAAAATCCAAAACTACATGGCCCTGTGTGAAAAAGTGTTTGCCCCCTAAGCCTAATAACTGGTTGGTCCACCCTTAGCAGCAACAACTGCAATCAAGCGTTTTCCATAACTTGCAATGAGTCTGTTACAGCGCTGTGGAGGAATTTTGGCCCACTCATCTTTGCAGAATTGTTGCAATTCAGCCACATTGGAGGGTTTTCGAGCATGAACCACCTTTTTAAGGTCATGCCTCAGCATCTCAATCGGATTGAGGTCAGGACTTTGACTAGGCCACTCCAAAGTCTTCATTTTGTTTTTCTTCAGCCATTCAGATCCAACACTTTTTCACACCACTGTGTGTGTGTGTGTGTGTGTGTGTGTGTCACACACACACACATACATATATACACACACACACACATACAGGTGCATCTCAATAAGTTAGAATGTCGTGGAAAAGTTCATTTATTTCAGTAATTCAACTCAAATTGTGAAACTCGTGTATTAAATAAATTCAGTGCACACAGACTGAAGTAGTTTAAGTCTTTGGTTCTTTTAATTGTGATGATTTTGGCTCACCTTTAACAAAAATCCACCAATTCACTCTCTCAACAAATTAGAATACTTCATAAGACCAATAAAAAAACATTTTCCTCTTGACAATACCCCATGGGGGTTCAGGTCTAGTGAGTTTGCTGGCCAGTCAAGCACACCAACACCAGGGTCATTTAACCAACTTTTGGTGCTTTTGGCAGTGTGGGAAGGTGCCAAATCCTGCTGGAAAATGAAATCAGCATTTTCAAAAAGCTGGTCAGCAGAAGGAAGCATGAAGTGCTCCAAAATTTCTTGATAAACGGGTGCAGTGACTTTGGTTTTCAAAAAACACAATGGACCAACACCAGCAGATGACATTGCACCCCAAATCATCACAGACTGTGGAAACTTAACACTGGACTTCAAGCAACTTGGGCTATGAGCTTCTCCACCCCTCCTCCAGACTCTAGGACCTTGGTTTCCAAATGAAATACAAAACTTGCTCTCATCTGAAAAAAGGACTTTGGACCACTGGGCAACAGTCCAGTTCTTCTTCACCTTAGCCCAGGTAAGATGCCTCTGACGTTGTCTGTGGTTCAGGAGTGGCTTAACAAGAGGAATACGACAACTGTAGCCAAATTCCTTCCTTCCACATCTGTGTGTGGTGGCTCTTGATGCCTTGACCCCAGCCTCAGTCCATTCCTTGAAGTTCACTCAAATTCTTGAATGGATTTTGCTTGACAATCCTCATAAGGCTGCGGTTCTCTCGGTTGGTTGTGCATCTTTTTCTTCCAAACTTTTTCCTTCCACTCAACTTTCTGTTAACATGCTTGGATACAGCACTCTGTGAACAGCCAGCTTCTTTGGCAATGAATGTTTGTGGCTTAGCCTCCTTGTGAAGGGAGTCAATGATTGTCTTCTGGACAACTGTCAGATCAGCAGTCTTCCCCATGATTGTGTAGCCTAGTGAACCAAACTGAGAGACCATTTTGAAGGCTCAGGAAACCTTTGCAGGTGTTTTGAGATGATTAGGTGATTGGCATGTCACCATATTCTAATTTGTTGAGAGTGTGAATTTGTGGGTTTTTGTTAAATGTGAGCCAAAATCATCACAATTAAAAGAACCAAAGACTTAAACTACTTCAGTCTGTGTGCATTAAATTTACTTAATACACAAGTTTCACAATTTGAGTTGAATTACTTAAATAAATGAACTTTTCCACGACATTCTAATTTATTGAGATGCACCTGTATATAGATATATAAATATATAGACAGATAGATAGACACGATGATAGAGGACCCTCATGAGCTACTTGTGCAGACAAATCAACATGTCACTGAGACTCTGACCTGGATAAAATTGTTAATGATAAAAGAATGAATTAATAAACAAATATTAACATAACATTCATCTATTACGCTGCTGATGCTCTTTTCTTTCCATGCAAATTTTTTTTTCACCCCTAGTCACTTTTACATCACCTTTTTTCATGGAAACACATACTCGTTCAATTTCTTTTGTCCACTTTTTATAAATTGGTTTTATAACTGCAAAAAAGTCAGAATGAAAATGCAGCAAGACACCGTAGGGAGAAAAAGGATGGTAGACATCGACAAAAGACATTCAGACAAATAATAAGGCAAAGAATAAACACACCTGCTGTTAAGCCAAGGGCAGCATTAAAAAAATAAAATAAGCAGAGGTTAGTCAATAATAACATCTTTTCACTGGAGCTGTAGTCAGTCTTAAGTCATGTCTCAAATCACACACTGTGCACTTGGACTATGTTCTTGGATTATACACTATTTACTCTTCAGGTGCCAGTAATTTTGTAGGATGGCATTGTCCCAAGTCAAACACATTTGGCACAGAAAGAAAAACAACATATTACTGTGTCATGTCAACAAAAACCAAAGGGACAAGTGCTGGGCCAACCTATCAATCTGCAGTGATCGATGCTGCCTCTTCTCCTGCCACTACTTAGTAAACTACATCTGGTTACCTTTGAAATGTGCATGAACTTTGAGACATAGCTTTGGCAATAGCCTTGCCAGCATTCTTCCTGCTTGTGGGTTTTACTGCATAGAGAGGAAATCATTACGACATTCATTCCTTCCTTTCTGACATTTTATAAAAGGAAACTGTCCTTCCGATTAATAAAGGGAAACAAATTTACTGCATTGGCAGACTGGGAAATAACAAAATTGGGATTAAATTAAAACCATGTTTTAACTAATGGCTTAAGGTTTGTGGACAGCTGACCAATCACACTCATATGTACTTACTGAAAACCCCATTCTAGATTTAGTCACCTCTTTGCTGTTATAATAACTTCTACACTTCTAGCAAGGCTTCCCACTAGATCTTGGGTGCAGTCGGCATTCCAGTTCTTCCCAAAAGTGTTTAGTGGGGTTGAAGTCAATGCTTTGTGCAGGACACTCAAGTTGTTTCACAAACCATGTCATCATGGAGATGGAACAGCTCTGGGCCTCCAAGTTCCAGTAAAGGGAAATGTGTGATCAGGTGTCCACATACATTTGGCCATACAACACAGTTAAAACATAGAACAGCCCCCATTCTAAATCTCCTGCCCTTTTCCTATACACTCCCTCATTTTTCCCCTTCGTCTCACCAAAGTTGAACACAGCCAAAGACAGGCCTGAGAGAACGTGGAATAGATGAATGACAAATGGAGGCTGATGGAACAGAAACTTCCGGTACACCAGTGCAAAAGGATAACCTGTGAAGGAAGAGAGAGAGAGCGAGAGAGGGAGAGAGAGAGAGAAAGAGAGAAAGAGAGAGAGAGGATATTTATTCCAACATAAGATACAATGCAAAAAGTACTTTAGGTGTAAGAATATTAGCTGCATGCTAGGAGTGGTCTGAGGCAGGCTTTGCCCAAGATGTCACATTTATAGAACTGTAAAGGGAAATTACAGGCAAAATAGATGTTAATACATTCATCTTATTGGACATGTTTAAATAAATAGCCTTTACACAGATTGTTATTAACATGTAATTACCATACATAAATGCTAGAGTAGTCTACACTATTCAAACAGGTGGGACATGCTAGATCTGAACAGTAATGTAATGTTACTATTAACTTTTCCTTGTGTGTTGAATTGAGGAGCAAGTCGAGAAAAGCAAGTTGGAGCAAAAAAAAAAAATTCTTAAGATTTATGTCTAAAAGATCATTTATCGACAGTCCAATTCAGTACACTAAGACGTACAGGGCAAACTGTACTTCTGAGACAGCAAACCGTGCATCTAATATCAGTTTTTCTCAAATGGGCTACAACAGAAAAAGTAAAACAAAAGAAAGAAAACAGAAACTTCTAAGGGGAAAAATCACAGCCCATTAATTTTTCCAGAAAGTAATTTAATGTAATTAGAGCTACGGAGGTTATAAAACTAATTAAAAATGCATTATGTAACCAGGTTATTGAGCTGGAACCTGCTTTTAATTAAATGCACCTTGTTGCATTTAGGTTTGAATATAACTGCAGCAAAAGCAAAGGAAACAATTGGCCAACTTGTATTTAAAATAAAATAATAATGATGCCCCTTAGAGAAAAGACAAACAAAAACTTCAACTAAAATCCAAGCTCAAAAATATGAGCCTAATTCTAAGAGGATCTGAATAATTAACACTTCGCTGAATACATTTGGAAAGTTAATTCCGTTCAGTTTCCAAAACAAATCTAGCCTAGTAATGTGGCTTAAAATATTATAGGTGTGGGGTTCTTTAAGCAAATAGGACTGAGAACAAGTCTAGACATTAACTTCAACACCAAACTAATAAGACACTCAGGCATAATGTCCCTGTTCAGCCAAATGAGCCTAGCATTCTGAAGATGTCTGTATCAAGCCACTGCCATTCCCAACGTCTAAGCAAGCGTTTTTCTTTCTTGAACTTTGTACTGAAAAGCTGGAGCTAACTTTCAAGGGTTCTTCGAAGAAACCTGAGAGTGCCTGCTACAATAACGCAACTCACCATAAACTAATGATGATATCTGACAGCCCCACCCCCTGGTTGATGAACAGATAAGACTGTGAAATAAACCTTCCTGCATATTTCAAAACAGCTTACACCATCGACACGTTCTCAAGCAAAAATATTCCGCATAACGTTTATTCACCTTTGAGCTTGACAGTGAAACTATTTGAAGTCCTGGTGGGATTTGTGTGTTAAGTCATGTTGTTGAAGGATGCAGTTACACTGATAATCTATTCTGGTAGTCTGATTGTAGTTCTCGCTGAACTACAAACACCTCACATTTTCACTGCAAACCAGATGTAATGCTTCTTTGACACGTGCTTTTAAATGTCGTCCATATTCGATATGGTCCATTTTATACAGTAGTACTTCACAGAGAGTGCTTCAGGGTTTGTCTGTATAGCACGAGACATAATAGAGGCTTTATCAATATGTCCATTTCGATGGGATTTATTTTACATGGAGTGATTTCTACAATCTTTTCACTAGGTAGAGACAGTGTAAGCTTTCCAGAAGTGACAACTATTGTGCAAAAATGACCACATGACCAAATGAATCAATTTCAGAGACACCTCTTAATGTAAAACTAATCCTGTCTGAATACAGCTTTAGACAGCTTATTATGCCTGTATGGACTGTATGGGGTGATGGTCTGATTTAGGAGTCACTTCAGGGTGTACTAAGCCAATTTATAAATTATACCCTCAGTTCTCCTGGTGTCCCAGCAGCAGGATCCCGTGCCCTCATTGCTGTGGCCCGGGTTTGATTCCGGGGCAGGACGCTAACCCAGCCACTGAAGAGTTAACTCTCAGTGCCAGGGTTTCCCAAACCCGGGTTAAATGGGAGGGTTGCGTCAGGAAGGGCATCTGGCACAGAAACCTGTGCCAAATCAAAACATGTGAACCGTGTGATCCGCTGTGGCGACCCCAAATAGGGAGCAGCCGAGAGAACGACAACAACCCTCAGTGCAATATTGTGGAAATGATTTGAAGACAAGGAAATATTCAAATTAGCATGAGGCAGTAAAACAGCCTTGGGTGAGTTAAAACATGACTTCTCTTCACCTCTGGTGTAACCACAAAACTAAAATAATAGCCCTGTTAGTTACCAAAGTCACATGATGTTAAATCATGAGGACAGCATAACAGAATGTCTGCTGGGAAAGCTGAAGGTTCCTTTCATTACAACTGCAAGGACACCCCAGTGACCCCAACAGCTCTGGCTACACCCCTGATTCTTGCTCTGTATATTTGACACATCTTCCAATAAACACTAAAAACGAACTAATCCACAGAAAATATTTACTGCATTTCTTTTTAAATGCAGGCCGCGTCAGGTGTTTGACAACGTGCCTCGATAGAGATTTATGAGTCAACAAGTGACCTTGTGTGAAGAACACCATTCAGCTGTTTCCAGCTAGCAAAGGCCAAATACTTTTTACACAAAAACAAACTTTTGGTTTATAGAAATTTTATAGAGCAAATCAAGCATTTCTTGTATATGTATATTTTTGCATTTAATAACTGGGCTTTAACACTAACCTATGAAACACATTCAGAACTGTTTAGAGTGTAACAAGTTAAAAATAGTGTAAGAATATTTTGTTGATCTTTTACAATATTGGTCATAAAGTGTGAAAACCATAGGTCCTGGCACATGGCGTGCTATTTTGATCTCATTCATCAGCATGCATGGCCATGTGTCAGGGCAAAGTCTACACGTTTACTCATCTCATACAGTATCTTCTGTCACTCAGTCTCTCTGTCCAAAGTGTGATTCAAAACCACCCGAGATACAGCTTTACTTTAATCAAGTCATTAATGTAAATAAAGTTGTCAGAATGGGGAAGAGTGACGGGAAGCCATTCAAAACTAAAGTGTCAGACACCTCCTTGCAGGATCTGTGCGAGCGATTTGAGTGTTTGCTGGGAAACACTGAGCCTTCTCGACTCCACGTGTTGCAGCAGTACCTTTCGTTTTTATTACCTGCTATACTGGGCACTAATAAGCGCTCACAGAATAACCAGCTCTCTGATCTGACACAGGATTTAACTCAGCTCACTAAGTTACACTGAAACCCAAAGCTGCGGTCAGATCATTTACATAAAACGGAGCATGTATACAGTTTGATACGCGAAGAGTTCAATTGTGCTTACCTGTTAAAATAGAAAGAATTAGTCGAACTGCTGGTTCAGGCGAGCCTAAATATTCAGCCAGGTTCTCCATCAAGGAAGCCGCCATATTTCGTGTGGGCGGAAGTGGCGCTGACTGGCGTTTCCGTGATTATGTGCGGCAGCTCGGGAGCTCACCGCTCTCTCTCTCTCTCTCTCTCTCTCTCTCTCTCTCGAAAACAACCAGAGGTCTCCTGATCTAGCTGCTGTTATAGTATTTCTCTTCTCTCCTCCCTTGTCTCCTCCTCTCCTTACTCTCTTCCACAGCTATCAGCGCTTCCGCACTTTTAACAAAACCCATATTTCACAACATTATATCATTGCAACACCACGACCTGATAAAGCTGCAGTATCAATGTTTACATTAGCGCTTCTCAAACTTCTTATAACCAGAGATTACTTCACAACGGTAAATTAAATTACACGGTTTTCTCAGTAAACATATATACATATAAATACAGTTATATAAATACAATCCAAATTCTATGAAACTTTTTTGAAATCACACACTATATTTCCACTATAAGTTTTGGGACACCCCTCCAAATCATTTGACATTTGGACAATTTCATGCTCCCAACTTTGTGGGAACAGTTTGGGGATGACCCTTTACTGTTCCAACATGACTGCACACCAGTGTACAAAGCAATGTCCATAAAGACATGGATGAGAGAGTTTCGTCTGGAGGAACTTGACTGGCCTGCACAGTCAAGTTGGATGAATTGGAGTCAGGATGAATTAGAGAGGAGACTGTGAGCCAGGCCAAAACTGGGACATCTGCCTTTACATACAGAAGAAGCTGCTTTCGGCTGCCACGGCGGACCGCACAACAACTTGGCAAATGTTTTACGCCAGATGCCCTTCCTGCCGCAACCCTCCCATTTTTCTGTGCTTGGGACCAGCACTGCATCCAGTGGCTGGGATCGAACCCAGGCTTTCTGCATGATAGGTGAGAAACCTACCACTGAGCCACCAATGCCTTTACATACACATGAATGTAATATGGAGTTGTCTGCCCTTTACAGCTATAACAGCTTCAACTCTTCTGGGAAGGCTTTCCACAAGGTTTGGGAGTGTGTTTATGGGAATTTTTGACCATTCCTCTAGAAGCGCATTTGTGAGGTCAGGCTCTGATGTTGGACTAGAAGGCCTGGCTCGCAGTCTCCGCTCTAATTCATCCCAAAGGTGTTTTATCAGGTTGAGGTCAGGTCTCTGTCAAGTTCCTCCACACCAAACTCACTCATCCATGTCTTTATGGACCTTGCTTTGTGCACTGCTGTGCAGTCATGTTGGAAAAGGAAGGGGACATCTCCAAACTATTTCCACAAAGTTGGGAGCATGAAATTGTCCAAAATGTCTTGGTATGCTGAAGCATTAAGAGTCCCTTTCACTGGAGCTAAGGGGGATTTTGTATCTTGTAACTGACTAAAGCTGCTGTAACATAAGAATTTCCCTCATGGGATCAATAAAATCAATCAATCTATCTATCTATGGTCCATAATAAAAAAAGAAATGGGTTGTGATTCCCACCGGAAACGCCCCCTAGGCCACTCACCTCTGAGAACGAACCAATTATAATATAATATATAATAAATAACGAACAAATAATGAAAATCTGTAGTTATTACTGTAGGAAAGTACGAAGAGCATGGTATTGTTAGCTCCAAATACATAAATTTTAACTGGTCTACTATATGAATATGGAATAGATATAACTTCTTTCGTGATGTGTCTTTAGATAACACTGAATAATAAATGTTTCTTTCTTTAACTTTAACTCAAGTAATTAATTGAACAAAACCTCGTCTAAATGAACAACTTAGCAGCTTTTTTATTCTAATATTCACAACCATTATGGGGCTTTTTCTTTCGAAAAAACCTACTGGACAAATACTAAAAGAGCAAATTTTCCAACTTTCTTTAGGCTCGCTTGCCAGGGGTTAATGATTGTGACAGCATGCTCAGTCACGGTAGATTCACTGTGCCGACGAGTAAATAATAATTTTCAAATATTATATATTATATATATAATTTAACATTTAATGGTCTATATTTTTAGAGAGTGGTTACACAAAAACTAATCCCACATCAAACAAATGTAAAAGTTTCTCTAAGAAACCGTGCACGCAAGGGCTTATGGGTAAGCCCATAGCCTGGCATTATGTTGCACGTCATTCTGTATAACCACGTTCATTCGACATCAAGACAGGAAGTACAAGCATATGGGCGGGACTTCAAAGTTACACTACCGTTTTGCATGCTACAGCTCTATTTATAATAAATTCCGTGATCGTAACTTACATTACATCAAGCTGCGCAACCCATTTTCTTTCCTTTACTCATATGATTAGTAAAGTTATTTATGTTTTAATATGTCAATAGTTACTTTGATTATTTACACAAATTTGCATATTTAATAAAATTCATGCTCTTTTCAGCAGATGAATTCAACTTATGATTATTTGTTTGTTTATTTGTTTGTTTATTCACCAAGTATTGTATAATTACAGATTGTAATATATTTGTTTGTTAAAATATTGTAATTTCATCAAATCCCTATTAGAAAAGGTATGATATATGGATTTATTTAATAGTTTTTGGTAGTTTGATAGGTAAAATGTCACCTGAAGTTAAAACCACTTAGGATATTAAGGAACCATCACTTCTCAAAGTCTGGTTTTATGTATGGACTAGTGTATGAAATTATGTTAATTTTATTATGTCAATTTAAATTGAGTTATATTACTCTTTGTAATTCAAGAATAGCCAACAGAAGCATCTAAGAAAATGTTGGTCCATGATGTACAGAACAGTATTTATACAGAGTTAATGTAGCTAGGTTAAAATATAAAAATAACTAATTAAATAATTACTAATTTCAGTTTTACATGCAGTGTATTTATGACCATCATATCTGAAAAATATTTTAATAAATAAATAAATAAATAAATAAATAAATAAATAAATAAATAAATAATAAAATAAATGAAAAATTGAGCATTGAAAGCAAACTCAGAATTTATGCCTGTGGAAAACTCAGCTCTCTAATAAGAATGTATAACTTGGGAATCACACACATTATATGTTGCAGTATAATGATTATGGACAGATGATTAATACTGTCTGCTTCATAAAGGTTAGAATAATATCTCAAGTTGCAACAATAATGTTTTTTTAGTAAAGCAAATTGAGAGGCAACATAGATTAAGAAAAATGGAAAGATAAAATAAACAATTTATTTATGTTTTAAAATAAACATAAATAAATGGTGTGCTTCTATGTAAGCATGTGCATATATCCCATTAATCTTATCCCTGATTGTCCTTAACATGTAATAAAAATAAGTATAGACACAAGTAGAGTATTTCCTATGGGAATCTGTCATTACATATACAAAGCTGTTGCTTTTCCATAAAATGTCATGTTTTAATAATAGTGGAGTATTTTAACTGTATATATATATATATATATAACTATACTAGTGGGCATGGTAGCTTGGTGGTTAGCATGTTTGCCTTACACCTCCAGGATTGGGGGTTCGATTCCCACCTCCACCATGTGTTTGCATGTTCTCCCCGTGCCTTGTGGGGTTCCTCCCCTGGTCCAAAAACATGCATTGTAGGTTGATTCTCTAAATTGTCTGTAGTGAATGAGAGTGTGTGTGTGTGCCCTGCGATGGGTTGGCACTCTGTCCAGGGTGTATCCTGCCTTGATGCCCAATGATGCCTGAGATAGGCACAGGCTCCCCGTGACAATGAATATTACTATACTATATATTAAATATATAGTACTCCCCAAATATCACTGCAGATAAATGCTCGAAAAACCTATTATATAATTCTCCGCAGTTCTTTTAATATTGGTGACTAAAGTAGGCAGAAATATTTTCTTCTCTCTGTGAATTTATTATCACATATTTCAGGCTCTCCTTATTGAACCAAACTGCATTAAAATAAAAGAAGTAAATAAGAGGGTTAAAAAATATTCTATGGGTTTCTGTCATCATATATTTCAGGCTCTGTGTCTCTGATAATGGATTTATTATGTCTTAACAAAACTAATCAGGGAATTCTAAAAACAAACACACACACACACACACACACACACACACACACACATACACACACATACACACACACACACACACACACACACACACACACATACACACACACATACATTCAGGGATTAAATGCAAATGCATTAAATGCAAAATTCAGGGATTTTGCTCTTATTCACCCTCTCAAATCAAATAGCACTAAACAGTAAGTGAGAGAATAATTTTTTTTTTGGTTAGCACGTTCGCCTCACACCTCCATCATCCTGGGTTCGAGTCTTGCTCCTGCTCACTGTGTGTGTGGAGTTTGCATGTTCTGCCCGGGTGCTCTGGTTTCCTCCCACAGTCCAAAGACATGCTTCTAGGGTGACTGGAGTCTCTAGGTTGCCCGTAGTGTGTGATTGCGTGAGTGAATGAGTGTGTGTGTGCTCTGCAATGGGTTGGCACTCCGTCCAGAGTAATTATTATTATATTATATTATATAATAATTATATTATTATTATTATTATTATTATTATTATTATTATTATTATTATTATTATTATTATGTATTTAGATAGAGGGTACAAATCTACAGCAGCTCTGTGCTGCAACACAAGAAAACAAATTCCTCTGTGTTATTATTATGAGAAAATTCCCCTCATTCTGAGAAACGAGAAAAGAGAAGTGTACTTTACTTTCAAAAACTCAACACGAAAGATTTTCAAAAAATGTGTCTGAGAAACTGCAGTGTGCTTATTTCCTGAATTACTCCATATGAAGAAAGCTGATTGTGTGATTTATTTATTTTTTTTTAAAGTAATGGTTTTGTTAACTTGTGCACAATCTGCTTATTTCCTATACCAAAGATTTATCAAAATCTTTCCATTTGCTTTTTTTGTTATTAGTAATATGCAATATTAAGAGCTTTTGTTGTAGGATGTTTTATATTAGCTCTCTGAGATGATTAAATAAAGGCATATTGCACCTTTGCTTATTTTCTATTTCATTATCTTTTAATTATAAGAATATACTCAGTCACCTTTGCTCTCAAAACATACTTTATTTTATTTTATTTTTTTGTATTTTTAGATATTTTTGACATGTACAATTTTGCTTGTTCACAAATGGGTTTTGTACAGGTCTAGGTCCAATCTGGGGTAATGTTTTCTGTCTTATGCTCAGTGTTGCCTGAACAGTTACTGAAGATGAATGATTAAGTGTTTTAAGTATTTCTGCTTGCCCTCAGTAAAGACTGTAAAAGTTTATTATTATCCTCGTGCTGCCCCCTACTGTTCAAAATCCCACAATTCACCACAGGTTATGTCAGAGGCTCTCATCCATTACTGTCCAGTTAAATACAGCATGTGTAGCATTTCTTTTTGTATAATATAGCTAGAGTTTATACCTGTGACACACAAATTATGCTAAGGCCACAGATGGTTTTAGAGTGATATGTTTAAAATGCAGTGGTAGTCAATTAAAATACAGTTTGACTAATACTATTCAGTTTGTGCTACAGTAACTCTTCTGTTGGATTGAACAGGTGGACAAGCCCATGTCTCTGTCCTCAGTTGTTCTTTGTTGGTACTAACTACTGCATACCGGGAACACTGCACAACCCCTGCTGTTTTGGAGATGCTCTGACCCAGTCAACTAGCCATCACAATTTACCTCTTGCCCAAAATTTCCTCCTTTCAACGCAATAATTTTGGAAACGGACTGTTGACTTGCTACATGTAATGGTTTAATGTTATGGCTGATTGGTGTATATCAGATCTAACAGTTAAAGATTGAGATTTTTGACAGACCATTTGAGTTTTCTGTTTTTAAAGCAACATACCTAAATTTACTTAGTTTTTTGGTTATTATTTACCAAATTAAAAGATTATGGCACTAGATTTATGATACAGGTTCATATCTAGTGATTTTTTAGCTCAAAAGAGGCTCTTAAAGAGTCCACAACATACAGTCATCCATCATATTGTCTAGATGTACCTTTGTACAAATGTGAATAAGGACATTATAAAGATTAACATTTGTTGATATATTTGAGACGCTGATATGCCTAAAGGGGCATTTGCCTCTTTGGATGAGCTTGTATTACCCTTACTCAAGTGGAAATGTCAAAATGCATCTCCAGTGATCACTTGAGATCATATTTCTTACATTGTTCCCACAGAAGAAGGGTGTTGTGCAAGTTTATCACACCTGTTTTCCATTGCGTTTGTTTTCAGGCAGAAATGTCCCACAAATCATAGCTCATGTATTTGTTTGAAACATTTCAATCAGGCGGTCAACTAACAAAACTTATAAATGAATGAGAGATCAGATGGAAGAAGCTATAAAATGTAGGTGCTTTGGTCTCTACTGATAAAGCACCACCTTTTTCCTTTTACCTAGTGTCAGAGCAGTCAATTCAAACAGTCTTACAATAATCATGCATTTTCCGGCTATAATTGTTTTCTTATTCATACTACAAATGTGATGTAGTCATATGTGTCCAATGAGTGACTGAAACAATGTCTTTGAGACGCATTGTTCACACCTGTACTTTAAGCTGTCCACTTATGATCGGATCCCCCAGGACACACTAATGCCTGTTGTGAACAGTGCAAAGAAATCCCTGACGCAAACATCTTCTGGCAGCAAGTGAACATTCTCTCCTCAAAGATGATGTGTTTAAGCATAAGGATTTTAGCGAGTTTGACAAGGGCCAAATTGTGATGGTTAGACGACTGAATCAGAGCATCTCCAAAACTGCAGCTCTTGTGGGGTGTTCCCGGTCTGTAGTGGTCAATATCTATCAAAAGTGGTCCAAGGAAGGAACAGTGGTGAACCAGCGACAGGGTCACGAGCAGCCAAGGCTAAGTGATGCACATGGGGAGCGAAGACTGGCCCGTGTGAGCCGATCTAACAGATGAGCTACTGTTGCTCAAATTGCTGAAGAATTTAATGCTGGTTCTGATAGAAAGGTGTCAGAATACACAGTGCATGACGGGTCAGTGCTGTTCTGGCAGCAAAAGAGGGACCAACACAATATTAGGCAGGTGATCATAATGTTATGCCTGATCGGTATACATCAATCTAGTAACCCCTTAATCCCCTAATCAGGTCTATCTATTTGTTTCTGTAACTCACTGAGTACGGAAGCCATTCATTTTCAATGAGAGCTGGTGAAATAAGTGACAGTAACCGTTGGTGACAACATGTGGCTATGTCCAGTGACTTAACAAAGTTGAGAAAAGTTGCAAACATGGAGTAAATTGGTGCAGCAACTTTTGCAAGTCTCAATAAAAATATTTTACGTACAATGCTAGCTATGTCATACATTAATAAACATTATTACTATGGCAACCTGAAATAGGAACGCCCACTTCCTAGTACAGCGACTGGCGACTTGTAGAACGCAGCTTTACACTTGTCAACTCGATCCGTACCGACTACCGACCGAAACACGACTTGTACTGCGCATGTGCGGAAATGCGTTTACTTTTTGTCTGAAGTATGACGAAATGATTTAAGGCAGTTTGTTTATACGGCAGGTATTTATAATACTTTTGTTTTTTTTTTTAAATTAACAATTTGTTTTGTACAAACAGCAAGGCAACAATAGAATATAGTACACCTTTACATGTCAATGCAAGAAACAGGCGCATACAACAAATAAAAATAGAGGGAGAATGAAATAAAATAAAATAAAATAAAAATATTAAATAAATGTAAACATTTAAATCAAATTAAAATAAAATAAAATAGGAACATATTTTAAGTTCTGATAAGTCACATTCTTCTATTATGGAGAAAAGATTAATGCCATTTTTGTTTTTCATACTACTAAGAGCTTTAGTGTAAGAAACAAAATCATTATGAAATGCACAGAACCTGGGTTTTATTCATTTATTCATTCATTCACTGTGTACCACTTATCCGATCTATTCTCGGGTCACGGGGAGCCTGTGCCTATCTCAGACGCCTGAGATCATCGGGCATCAAGGCAGGATATACCCTGGATGGAGTACCAACCCATCGCAGGGCACACACACACACACACTCTCATACTACGGACAATTTAGCGGTGTCAACCTACAATGCATGTCTTTGGACCGGGGGAGGAAACCCGAGTACCTGGAGGAAACCCAAGGCACGGGGAGAACATGCAAACTCCACACACACATGGCAAAGGCGGGAATCAAACCCCCAACCCTGGTGGTGTGAGGCAAACGTGCTAACCACTAAGCACCCAAGCCACCGGGATTTCACTTTCATGAATTTTGATTTGTGTATGTAAAATTTTCCCAGCATAAATATATTGTTATCCAAATAATCATCATTCTTATTGCTCATAACCAGTCCATAGATAATGTCCTGTAAAGAAAAATGTTCACGGTGAGGTACTTTTGAGTAAAGCTAATCATAAATATCCAGCCATAATGCACCAACATGTACACAATGAAAAAAAATAAATGTTTTCAGAATCATCACAAAATACACATGTATTGGTTACAATTCCAAATCTTTTTTGTACAGATTCACTGGACGGATATACAGCATTTAATATTTTAAAATGAATTTCTTTAACTTTGGAGGGCAAGGGAAATTTTAGATCATTTGTTCGATACTGTTTGTTAGAATACTACAACTAATATAATGTTATAATGGCAGCAATTTCGCGCATGCGCAGAACAAACCGTGTTTCATGTACGGATCGAGTAGTGTGCATCATCACGGAAGAGAGCACATTTAGGGGAAGTGCACATGGAAGATTTGGTGTATCTGAATTGTAACACACCACACTGACTCTTCGGCCCTGATGAAGGCCAGTAAATTGTCTGTAGGCGGAGCTATGCGCGCCTCTATATAATCCCACCGCACTGACTTCACACTGCTGTCTCTCTCTCTCTCTTCCTGAGGTCACCTTAGCTTCAATAACAACCGAGTAGTCTGTGTGGTTCATCTTTCTGTAATCATGACTGGCAGGAAGTTTTTCGTCGGTGGTAACTGGAAGATGAACGGCGATAAGAAAAGTCTTGGAGAGCTCATCAACACTCTGAACAGCGCAAAGCTCAACGCCGACACCGGTGAGGAAATAAGGCAAAAATGTTGCAATGAGTCCTCTACTGAACCAACCGTCCCGCTATTATTTCCGGGTCTGCAGCGAGCTAGAAAGCTAGTTAATGTACAGCAGTGTCGTTTGATAACGCTCCTGTACGCAGTTTTGTCAAATCCGTTTCTAAAACTCCGGCAAACACTTCCAGAGTCACACGTACTGTATCTTAGCAGTAATCAGCTAATGCATATAGACCGTTATAGTCAAATGGGGGATTTGATCACTTACGATTTCTCATCTGAACACACCTCTGTTAGACTGATGCTAATTAGCATAATCTGAAACATGCATGCAAAAGCAGACTGAATGACTACATGCTAACGCTCTGGCTATTTCCAGTTAGCATGCTACCCAAGGTCGTGTGTGTGTGTGTGTGTGTGTGTGTGTGTGTGTGTGTGTGTGTGTGTGTGTGTGTGTGTGTGTTCTAGGGGAGAAATGGGGGATTGTGTTGTGAACGTTGGATTTACGGGTTAGTCGTTCATTTTAGTGCAAATCGTGTCCACAGCCGTGGTTTTTGAACGAGTGATGCTGTGGACAGGCCTGACCGCTCCTGGTGGGTGTGTATGGAGAAGTGCACGCGCCTGCGTGTGTGTTTTCCAGCACGTAGCCCGTGTCAGACCCAGGAAACTGACACAAGTGTTTTCTCAGCATCTTCATGCTTATAGAATGCATTTCCCGTTTCTACCTATGAAAAGTCATCAACAGGCTCCTTTGGTAACTTTTTTTTTTTTTTTTTTTTTTTTTTTTTTTTTTTTTTTTTTTTTGGGTATGATTTTAATGATTTTTTTTTATTTTAATGTTTATCTTGTCGTCCGCAACAATTAATTTATGTGGGTAAGCAAAAAATGTGATCAGAAAATACCTTGCCTTGGTTTTTTCCTTTTGTACAAGTTGGCATAAAAGTCAGTGTCTGTTTGCTGTTCTCTCTCTCTCTCTCTCTCTCTCACACACACACACACACACACACACACACACACACACACACACACACACACACACACAGAGCTGTGGACTTCAACCAGCCAAAGTTCAACATGTCCTTACATTTCTCTCCCAGCCAGCTCTCTTGCATCGACAAAGGTCTACAGCTCTTAGTCATATAGCAAGGCCTGAGATTTGATGTTACGTTTTTGAAAATTAATGATTTTTTTTTTTTTTTAATTTTAATCCTGTGACCTTTCCAGTTTCTGTTTGACCCATGATCCTGGCAAAATGTTAAGTGACCTTTTCAATGATGACCTCCTGACCTTTTGACAGTGAAGACTAGGCTGTGTGACCTTTAAGGCAGAGTCACTCCTGGGTTTAATTTAGATTTGGCTTTACCCAAGATAGTCTTGTGAATACCATGTGCTGCTCCCGGTCTCCAAACAGCACAGTGCATTGAGAACAGTGAGCATAAGGAATAATTAGTTTTATACTGGTGTATGCAGAAGGAGGGAAGAATTGCACTTATTTGTGTTTCTGGTTTTATAACCTTAGGTTCACTGCTCTAGATCATGGAAGTCAGAAGTACATCAATTTTCCATTTTGATTTTGGGAGAATGAACACTCAATTCTGGGCATTTGACCTCCTCCTTATTCATTCTGCTACAGAAGCTGTGACCGTTCATGTTCAGAAGAATGGTGTCCCAGAACAGTGGGCTTTGCTATAGTATTTATTTTTCCATATAGAACTCATAGCACCATTAATTGCTATGATTACTGGAAAATGGTCCAACTGTGAAAGTTCAGAAGGTGCTGTTTGCTGTGTCATAGGGGCACTAGTCATAGAAGCAACCAAAAGTTGCCCATGGATAAGGCTCTACATGCTACTGTGCTTTACACTAGGTATGGCGTTCTCCGGGTAATGGATTTAAAGCCCAATATGTGGCGGGGAAACATTTGCAGAGTCTCCAATGTACTTTTTTTTTATTTTTTTTATTTTTTTGTAAGCTTGTGTTATAACACAATCAAGTCTATTTCAGTTTGGAAATGCATGTTGGCAACAGCTTTCCCCAAAAGTGTCCCCCACCTTTGCTTTACCCACTTTTCTTTACTTTTTGCTTGCATCTGACTGATACAAATATTTATAGCAAACTTAAAGAAAGCTAGAACTAGTAACATCTAAAGAACGCTTTCTGTAAAGAGTGCAGTCACCTTGTAGTTAATGGTAGATAGTTTATAGGCTTATGTATTGTGGGTTAATGTCTTTAGCCATTTCACATGTTTTTGAATGCAAAATTGACTGGTAGCTTTTTTTTTTTTCTTTTTTTTAAAAAGAGTTCTTTATTGTTCTTGCAGATGTGGTCTGTGGCGCTCCTTCCATTTACCTCGACTTTGCCAGGTCCAAGCTTGACTCAAAAATTGGTGTGGCTGCACAGAACTGCTACAAGGTTGCAAAGGGTGCCTTCACTGGAGAGATCAGGTACAGGACCACACATGAGGGTTTCAGAAAAATGTCTGATAAATCTGTTTTTGGTGAGCTTTCCTTTTTTTACTCACTCCCACTCTTTCATCCTTTATCTCTCCCTTAGCCCTGCGATGATTAAGGACTGTGGTGTGGAGTGGGTGATTCTGGGACACTCTGAGCGGCGTCACGTGTTTGGAGAGAGTGATGAGGTGCCTCACAAGAAATTATTCCTTGTACACAAAATGTGCTATGAAATCTTAAGGGGACCTATGGTATGGCTGCAGTGAGCACTGTTTAAAACGTATGTGTTGTGGCACTAATCCTTGCAGCTGATTGGCCAGAAGGTAGCTCACGCTCTTGAGAGCGGCCTAGGCATGATCGCTTGTATTGGGGAGAAGTTGGACGAGAGAGAGGCTGGCATCACTGAGAAGGTCGTCTTCGCACAGACCAAAGCCATCGCAGGTAAATTAATGATTGTCTCCAAATTTTTAAAAGGGTTCAAAAGACTAGACTTAACTGTTTTGTTTTTAAATGATGTGCTGAAAGCTTCCTCTTGTGTTGTAGACAACGTTAAGGACTGGAGTAAGGTGGTGCTTGCTTATGAGCCTGTCTGGGCCATTGGCACTGGCAAAACTGCATCACCGCAACAGGTACAACGATCATGAGCCATTAGATGAGCAGACTTCTACAAATCTGCTTCCTGAAGTTCACCATGATTTTTCTTTTTCTTTGTAGGCTCAAGAAGTGCATGATAAACTCAGGCAGTGGATGAGTGCCAACATTTCCGAGGCTATTGCTAACTCTGTTAGGATCATCTATGGAGGTAAGGTGGCTGCTATTTAGGTTCCATACACATTCCATTGATCACTGATGTTGGGTTCAGGTAAAGACTATTGAAGCCCTTTTCATTTACTTTCAGGTTCAGTTACTGGGGCAACCTGCAAGGAGCTGGCAGCCCAGAAAGACGTTGATGGTTTCTTGGTGGGCGGAGCTTCACTGAAACCAGAGTTTGTCGATATAATCAATGCCAAAGCATAAACTTGAAACAGAGTAGCTGAGGAACAACTGCCGCTAACCTACACCCGTTTCACCTCCATTCTAGTCCTAGCTTAAAGCACTTCTGTCCCATTTGAACTAAGTCTTTATTTCCCTTCTCTCCCCAAGTATTTCTGTGCTGCTGCTTCTGCACCAATTTCCTTTTCATTTTGTGCATTATGTATTGACAATGAAGGATGATTTAGTCTTGATGTGATTGGCATTTAAAGTAAAGGCAGTATTATCACACTGAATGGAGATGTCAACTCTCTGCACTAATGATGCCTATATGAATTCGAGGAATTAGCACTGGGCTTTTTATGCCTTTACATGACAAAATGTTTACCAGCTCTTTTTGTGCATATACTGTTAAGTTTAGGGCAAAGAGCCAATAACCATGTGTCTAAGTCAGTAGAATCCCCCCCCCTACTGTATGTTCTGTGACTTGATAAGTTAATAATGCATCAACTGCTCTTGGGCCAGTGGGTCCAGAAGCTGTTCATGAGGTGTCCTAACCAAGCACTATAAGGTTAATGCAAGTAAGAAACTTGTAATAAACGTTTGATAGTAGAACAAAACCCATTGTTCTGGTTTTGTTCCATTTGTCTACCGCTTATCCGAACTATTCTCGGGTCACGGGGAGCCTGTGCCTCTCAGGCGTCATTGGGCATCAAGGCAGGCTATACCCTGGACGGAGTGCCAACCCATCACAGGGCGCACACACACACACACTCTCATTCACTCACACACTATGGACAATTTAGAGATGCCAATCAACCTACCATGCATGTCTTTGGATTGGGGGAGGAAACCCCAGAGGCACGGGGAGAACATGCAAACTCCACACACACGGCGGAGGAGGGAATCGAACCCCCAACCCTGGATGTGTGAGGCAAATGTGCTAACCACTAAGCTACTGTGCCCTGGTTTCATTCCATGTGTAATTAAATCACTGAAATGGAACAAATAGGTAACTTTAAAAGTGATCCTAAGCCATGAGTGCCATCAAGCATATGGTCTTCTATCTGCTTTAACAGTTGCTATTCAAGTCTTGTGCTAAAATGTTTTGATTATACCAAAGTACCATTTTAATCCAAATAGCAAATACTGAGCATTTCTTATGTTCGTAGTCAAACTCTCAGAAAAAAACAGGGTGGATTGCATCTGCACTGAGATGCAAAGCATTAATGGATGGATTACTGAAGGGATAAATGTCATAGCTGTTATACACACACCATCGTGTCGGGTGAATGAAAGGTCATATAGACAATCGTTACACATCCCTATAGCTTTGTATCACTCCCAGTGGGACATCAGCCTCTGTAGGCTACTAGCTTTTTTTTTCTTCCCCAAATGAAACTCTCAATATTAATTATTGAGAAATTATTAATTTTTTTTTTAAAGATTAATCACATGTATTAACCACCATGAATCAAGGCAAAGTGATTTTCAATTTAATTAATGGAAGTTTTGCTGTTTGTACACTAGAGGACAGTAACAACTTCCATTCACTACACATTATTACTAGAGCAAGGGGCCTGCTTTTGGAAACCATCATTAAAGAGGTGTAGTAGCCTTTATTCTCAATCCTAACCTGCTGTATAGCACCAAGAATGGAGTTATTTGAATATCAGGAATATCTCTATTAGAATGTAGGGCTTGAATAGGTACTGGGAAATGTTTTAATACAGCCTCTTAAACAAGTGTATTAGTGATTATGAAATTGTATACAAATATGAACTTATTTCCATACAAATATTTTTTAAGGTTTTGTTAGAGAATAACTACACAGGTGAAGTTCTTATCATTGAGAGGATTTCATTTCATTTGACAAAATAAAAATAGTAGAATATTGGTTAATAATCTGGCCCTCATATTTCTGCAGGAGAGCATAAGTGAGGGACATCTTTGTGTCTACACTGTACGGCCAAAAGGATGTCACCATTGGAATATCGAACACATCCCATTATCTAGCAAGTTAAACTATATTTCTCACTTTAGGATTCAACAACTAAAGATAAATTAACACATTAAAAGAATATTATTTTGCAATAAAATTCATTGTATTCTACAGTAATCTGTTACTTAGTGACCACAAATTAAACATTCTTAGTCTTAAAGATGTGAAATGTCAGACATACTTACACAATAACCACAAAAGTAAAGTAATTTCTTTGATTTATTTCAGCAGTACAATATATACAGATAAAGTATTTACATTGTCCTTTAGCTCAAAGCTGACGTTCAGATGTTAAACTTTTGAGCTGTAAGAAAAGGCAGAGAAGTAATCAGATGATGCGGGAAATACTTACTGCCAAGAACAGAGCAGATATATACGTGACCCTTACATATTCGTTATACAGCACATGGGGGAGGAAAGGAGAAGAAAGAGACAGAAGTCAAGAGGGAGCAGCAAAGAATGAGAACTAGTTAGAGAACACAACCTATGAGAGAAGTGAGCATCAAAGAGGAAAGGCATCAAAAATAAAGCAAAAACAATTACGATGGAACTAAAGAGGTATGAAGCAGTCAAATCAGAAGAGGACCAGAGGAAGAGAGAGCTTAATGCACATTTACACAGAGGGATGGGACCATTAGAAGAGGCAAGGAAAGTACAGTACATCTTACCACAAAACAAACATTCAAAATAAAAGAGAACTGTCAATCTAAAAAGACATGGGTAAACGGTTCATTTTTCATGATTCATCATATTAAGCTAAAATAATTTTTACATTCAGATGAAAACAACCTGGTGTGGGAGGTAATCTGCAAATGATATGGTCAGGTGTGTCCTGTTCCCAAACCTATTACTAAATAAGCTGCCAGAACCAAAAATGCTAAAAATACTACATAACTTGGAACATTAGTCACAAAAAATTGTAAAAGGGGAACAAATCACATCTGAACATACCAATTTACTTTATAACAACCTTGACAGTGCATTTACTGACAATGATGGGGGAAAAATATTGCAATATGATCAAGAGCATAAAGACTGCGCAGATATATTTAAAAAAAAAAAAAAAGAAAGCACACACATTGCAACACACTTTAAGGTTACGGTTAAAGGTTTAGCCAAGTGAATACATTTTTGTTAGGTGTGGTCACTTTCCAGCGTCCAGTTCAACTCTGGATACACGTTTCTCTCTCATTTTTCATCTTTTCCTCCCTCGTTTAGCTTCCATTATGCATGACTGCAAGACAAAAGAGAAATCTGGTAATGAAAAAAAGGAGACCATGAGAGAAGGAGAGACGGGGAAACAGGGTCAGTGCAGCACAGGACAATCAAGCTGGTCAATATTGCAACAAGTTATTAACACAGGTCATTTATGTTACCATCAAATGAAAGAAAAATATATTATGAAAATGAGACATTCTACAGAACAAACCAATAGATGCTACACTTAGAAAAATGAAAAGCAACTAAGCAAGTTAACAACTTATCCTTAAATACTCATTTAAATGTCTCAGACAAACCAAAAAGGAGAGGAAAAAAAAAAAAAAAAAAAAAAAAAAAAAGGACTGACAACAACACACACCAGTTAATACAAATAGCCTGTTCCCTATGTGGCCAAAAAAAGAGGATAGTCAAACAATCATTGTTGCACAGAGAAGGGTAACAGTGGTGTTAACTGGTGTGGGAACAGTAGTGAAAATAAATCTCTTGTTGTGAGCATGGTGGAAAAAAGAAAAACTTTTAGGAAAAACGGGTAGTAAATAAGCAATAGGTTAAAGAAGCAAGAAAATGGCGAGGCAGTTAAAATAACAGCACAAGGATGAAAAACATTTACACTGATAAATACAGGGGGGGAAAAAAGAAAATAAGCAAAACCTGTTACAAAAACCTAATCACCCACAAGAAAAAAGAACTGTTGCAAATAAAAACCTGGATTATTACAATACCAAAAAGATGTTCTTTTTAAAATAGTTATCCAAAAGCAATCACCATACCTTAGTAAATGTTCATACTACTGTTTAATCTTTTATCTCCAACGGAGAAGCAAGAAATTCATGGATATTTATAAACCATCTCAATATATATATATATATATATATATATATATATATATATATATATATATATATATATATATATATATATATATATATATATATTAGTTTCCTTTCTTTTATACATATTTCCGTTACTCTAAATTCGATTTAATGAAAATCTGGTTTTAAAAAAAGCTTCCATTTAAATTTACATGTCTTGATTACAGGAACACTTACCAGTGTAAAGAGGAAATTTCAACCATTTATCCCAGGGGCAAAAAAAGGGTCTGTATAATATTTACACTTCCACACATGCTTCACCTGAAGATGACTCAAAGATACTCTAATGATAAACATCTCTGCTCAGTAACTGCACTAAATACACCAAGGTCTTCTTTATGCTCCAACACAGCAAGCTCTGTCAAGATTTTTGGACTACGTAAAGAGTAAAACCATAGGAGGGCCAGATTCTTTAAGCTCAAAGAACTTTAACAAGCTAGTGTCATCAAAGGACTAAAACAGGTGACTGTACAAAGCAATCCTGCAGCAAAATTTTCTCAAATCTTTTAGTTAGCTTATCACATTCCCTCACAATCCTGAATTAAATATTAAAAAGAATTTAAGAACCCTTTAACATTTTTGTTCCTAAGGCCAGCATCAGGTGGACCAGATCATACTCCCGACAGCTTGTTTCTTTTTGATATATAGCATCTAAAAATCATAACAGTATCTGCTGCTGGACCAATACTTCTTATTCTATATCCAGCCAAGTCCCTTCTTCTTACCGTGCATAAATATGCGCACAGGCTCAGGACAGATACAAACCCATTATGCTTTTAGCTCCTACATGAGCAAGAGAAGTAAGCTCCAAAAATGAGGTCATCCACCAGAGGTGATTAGAACGGCACTTGCCAAATTTCTTCTGCTGCCTTACAGGTTACTCTGTTGCCATGGTCATCTTCACTTCATGTGATGCACTCTGGATTATCTCTCTGGTAGGTCATTTTGATCTTCCTGGAAAAACTGCTGTTGATTTGGGCAAGTAGCTCCATATATACTCAGGCTGTGAACTTCTGGAGAACTACTGTGGTCCTATATTCTGTAGATTTTGCTGCAGATCTGTATCCTCTTTAACTTTGCCTTAGAGTCTTGGTCTTAGTGCAGCCATTTCAGTGAGCTACGCTCTTTAGATGCTGAAGGAGATCAGGGAACTTCACGGACAGATTTAGCTGCGTCAAACAATGTAGAAGGCTGAAGCAAAACTATCTGCGCAGAACTGTATCTTCCCACACTCCATGATCCATTTTCAAGTCCATACCTGGAATTACTGGGATGAAATGCCCAGAATATTGCTCTATTGCTCTTCTGCTGCTCTCACAATTGATACCGGAAGAAGACGCACTTGGAGGCATACAAACCATCTTCTCACCAGACTGGCATCCACCATCAGTGCAAGATAAAGTCCATTGAAAATGACAAATCTGGGGTCTTGTAATCTTGAACAGAGAGCTTGCAGCAGCCATCTTTGTCCTGAGATGAACAGGAAGTTTCATAAATCAGCCTTTTGTCTTCACAACTTGGATTTTCATGCTCTTCATATGACCTTTGAGACTGTTGGCTTGAGGGAAGAAAAACATGAGAACACAGAACACCGTTAGCTTCAAAATGATCTGCACGGCCTGGGAAACGGGAAACCCAGAAACTTTCTTCAAACTATCTAAGCTTCTCTGCCTGATAGTCAGAGATAAACTACAGAGCTGATCTTTTATTGCACTTGGCCTATCTCTGATTACTGTGTGGATTTGTGTCATATAGGCAGCTTCTCCCCAGTGTTAATACTCTGAGGTTTCAAGTATAGGCCGATCAGCTAGTCACTATCACACTAGGTAATTAAATGAATGTATTTACAGTCCATTTCTGTATGTATGCCACACTCTATAAGAGTAATAAGAATATAAATAAGTGTAATCAATGTTGAACATTGTCATCTATCTTAGCTAAGATAAGCTGGCTGTGTTATGCAGATATCTGGTCCCTCATCACTCCTGTCATCTTTTAAACATTCTCACCCCTCTCTTGCACTTTAAGTGGTGAGACAAGCTGAGCTAGCTTTGCAATCTATCTTGTTAGGATCTGACTGAACGAATGTGACTCCAAGCCCTGTCAGGAAAGTCAAACATGTATCTAAACAAGGGAAGGCCAGACTGGACTGTACATACTCCACCGGCACAGAGGGCCTGAACCTGCAGGAGACAGCGAGAGAAACAAGAGCAAATGGGATTAGTATCAACTTTACTTCAACCGTTTTGAAAGAGCATAAAAACTCAGCTTGTGTGCTTATCATCTGTACTCACGTTTTGAGAATAGCCCTCAGTGCTAACTTCCTCTCACGCTCCACAAATTTGTCAATGAGGTAAGCTGCCATACGTGGCGCTGTCTTGTACAGCAAGAAAAAGCGGTGGTAGTTTCCAAGTGCCCATGCGGCACGGAGCGCAAGAGCATGAGACACACAGCCTTCCTGACGGAGCTCAGGGGTGAGATACACCAACTCAGTGGTCAAGTCTAATTTAAAAATATTTATATATATAAAAAAAAAAAAAAAAAGGCAAGTTTGAGTTTGGTGACAACACAGGTTTGATAAAACTAAATTAAACTTAAGGTAGTTTAGGTAAAGCAATAGCAAAAGCAAAGAAAAATTTAAATGGATAACGCCTGAAAAGAACGGGTAGCTGACCAAAGAACAAAAATACCTCCAGAGTTTTTAGTGAAGATGTAGTATAGCAGTCTGTAGGCAGTGAATTCTCCTATGTTGCTCGATGGACACTCCTTGTAAAGCTCTTTTAGCTGTGTCTGGCATTGGTTAAACTCCTCATGGTCACCCTAAAATATGTGTGTAAGATCACCAATGTGCTTTAAACAAACAAATCCAAACAAACCAGCAAACCAACACACTTCAAACTTAAACACAGGCCATCTTACCTTCTCCAGGGCGATACGTGCATGAGTTTCATAGACCTCTACTGTGAAGTCTGTTCGTACTCCTTGGACCTGAAAAGATAAGATTCAGCCAACGATAAATCTTAAAAATGGTGAAAAAATAACAATTCACATTTATTTTCTTTAACCTAACACAAAAGCTCTATATTATGGTTATGTCTACCTCATATAGTTAGTTGGTAGGCCTCTAGTAATGACTAACCAAAGTCATAACTAAACAGTTCAATTAAAGAGAGAGTAAATAACCACATCCTTTTAAAATACACAAAAAATGTCATTTTTGGTATATCTGCCACATCAGTACCAGAACACAAACTGTCTAGAACAGTTTTTTTATTCGGACTTTGGCTAACTAGCACGAAAGACATTACAAAGTGATGCAGTAAAAGTACTCAATGACCAACATTTAGCGAGTTTACTCACAGTGAGGTCTTGTCGTATTGACTTCATCTGCTCACAGGCATATGGGTAATCCTGATTGGTCTTCCAGTGAGCCTTCACTGCAGTCAGAGACTTGTGCAACACCTGAAAGACAGAACAATCAGAAACTAAATAAGTGTACACTGTGCACATAATTTTGTTCATTGACATTCAATAGAAACATTTTGCCCATTACTCAAAATTATGATTAAATATGTGCCCAATAATTGCTTTTACTATATTTGCACTGATTTACAGAAGTAACCAACAGGGGATTCATCATACTGAAATGATTTCAGTATATTGTTCATGCCACAAAGCCAGCTTCATCTTAGTATACGTGTACGGGTTGCCGAATACATACAGACACGGGTCGCACGGTGGCAGGATCAGGTGCACAGGTCAAACGCAGATAGTTTTTGGTGATGTCCTGGCAGGTACCCACAATGGGACATTCATCCCAGCTGAGGCCCTCCTGAGAGGCATTTGGGAGCTCAATGGCATTGATATTCAGTACCAGTGGCTCAGTGCGCTTAGTGTGGAATCGTGCTGCCCGGCTCTGCTTCTTGGCCTCACGGTTCGGGTCATGAAAGTCCAGGCCTGCTGTTCCACCCTTACGCTTTTTACCAAAAACACCAGCCAGATCATCATTCCTGAGGAAAGAATTCACATCTAGTTATTTTATTTTGAAGCAGGATGCCATCTCATTTGTTGATTGGTACAATTCAGAAATTTGGCAAATTCATACATTAAAATGCAAGACCTGAAAAACCTGAGATTCAGGTTGGAAGCATCCTATTGCAAAAAAGACACTTTAGAAATAGGAACAGGAAAATGAATCAGGATTTGGAGACAAATGATTGACTAAAAGTACAGTGACATCCTCCGTAAAAGCATAAAATGGCTTGCTTCATTTAAAAACCCTTTCAGAACATTCAGTGTATCCATAGTCCCTCATTTCATCAAAAAAAAAAATTGAAAAGCAAGCAGCACTACACTTGAACATTTTGTCTGTCAAATTAATGTGGGATCATTTTCAAAGTTTTTACCTTCGCCCTCGGTTTGCTTTTCCTCCTCTCCCCCTGCCTCTTTCTACCACTGCTCCTCTCCCCTTTTCCCTCTCTTCCCCACGACCTCTCCCAGCCCGCTGTCGTCGGGAGAGTGGTCGAAAGTCACTTGACATGCTGCTGTCAGACTGAGAGCCAGAGTCACTACAAACAGAAACCCATATCAGAAATAGAACACCCATCACATCTCCATGAATTTTAGAAATGGTGGCATGGCTTTATCAAATTTTGTATTCATTACCTGCGGCGATGTCTGCTCTTTTCTCTGTAACGGCTATGAGGAGATGGCGAACGTGAAGAAGAGTGGGACGAGCTGGAGGAGGGACTCCTTTGAGAAAAGACATTTCTGTAATTGCCCAGCCGAGCACCACCCCTACCTCGTGTTGCTCCCCCTCGACCAAGAGTGTTCTCTTGAGAGCGCTGAGGTGTTGCTTCCCAACGGGACTGCCTAGGTTTCACCCTGAGGAAAGACAAGTTAGTTCCCCTCCTTCAAAAGTATAAAAGACTAATGTCAAAAAGAATGCACCAGGATAATGATGCAACTCACTCTGGCAGAGGCTCTCTAGTCCAGTCAATGGTGAACGCTGAGCCATCTTGCAATCTGCTCTGTAGAATTTCCTTTAGCACCTTTTCTGTCCTGTCTTTGTCTTCCTCTGTCTCACAAGCTGTAAAGCAACGTTGTACATATTCCTTCATGGCCTGGGGCCAGTCTTGAGGCCTAAATAACACACACAGAAGTCCAAGTCTGCTCACTGCATTACATACTCCATTTAAGAGAATGTTGTGCTTATACATCAAAAATTATGCATGACTCTGTATGCATAGTCTCAAGTCTCACCCAGTCTGAGAAGCTCCTGCAGTAGCTGTTGTTACCGAAGAAACAGGAGTTGCTGCTGCTGTTGTGGTGGAAGTAGGCAATCCATTTGTCTGCTCACCAGCTCCAAAACTTTGACTGGTCATTACATATGGGCGTTTCTGGATGTTAAACTTCACACTTCCAGTTCCAGGAGCCTCTGTGGGTTGGGACAGATTTATAATTCACTGTATGTACAATCAACCCACATCTACTATCCATCCCATTATTCTACAGCTGCTATAGCTATACACTTGGCTGAACACAACAGACTATTTCCAGGCATTCTGTTTACTATAACCTGGCTCCCATCCTTGACCAATTGCATTTTAGACACTTATGTGGATTAGGTTTTTCCTACTTGTGTCACCAGGAACTACATTATCCGCTTACATCCAGGTTCATCATTTTGTATAAATCCAAGCATACTTACGTTTCATGCGGTTCCACATCTGTTGCCCGCCTTTGTTCACATTTGCATTATTGGCTTTCTTGTTAGAATCCCCTCGACCTGCTCCTCCATACGATCCTGGTGCTGTCCCCTGCTGCTGCTGCGATGTTTGGTAAGTTGGAGCCTGAAAGCCCTGGTATCCCGGTCTATTCTGCCCATAACTATAAGTCCTCACAGGACTGGAGTCAGTAGGGCTATAAGGCAGAGCCCCATTAGAATTATAAGGGGATGGAGAAGGGGGTGGAGGGTATTGAGAATTGGGTGGTGGTGGTATGGGAGGGGGAGGAGGAGGTGGAGGCTGTTCTGTGCTTGTGGGGCTTCGTGGAGGAGGATGGGGGACATCAGGAGGTGGAGGCTGTGCTTCACATGGATAACCAGAAGCCTGCTCCTTCAATCCAGTCATGCCAGTGTGCTGACAGAAAACAGGCAGAAATGGCTCATCAACACTAGCATGTCTGTCACTGCTGTGCACCTACATTGCATTTCAAATGCAGCATTGTTACTAAGACATTAAACACTGTTGACATACTGACAAGCATACACACAGTGACACCATAGTCAGTGTGTGTATGCTTGTCCACCCTATTAGAAATGATATAACATGTTTAACAAGTCTATTAAGAAAAATTCCAGCATTGTTGCCACATTTAATAAACACTAACAGATGCAAATGCATGCTTAAAAAATATACCTTTACATTTTTAATATTGCTTGCATTGTACAAAAATTACCTGTGCAGTAGGAGCAGTCGGTTGTTGGTAGGCTCCAGGAACGCTGTACTGACCAGGTGGATATGGTCCTGCATACTAATAATTAGAAAACAAACCTATCAGTATACATTGAGAATACTTTACATATTTCAAGTACACTACAAAAAGACTAAGTGTACTCTAAAATAAAATATCAGTACAGGCTTATTATTGAATTGTAACCATTTATGCCACATTAATTATGTAGCCCTAGTGTGTATTTACCGGAGGCACTGGGTAATAGTAATTGTATGGGTAAGGGTATCCTGCATACTGCTGCTGGTTCTGTGGGTACCACTGGTAGTATGGTGGTGGTTGCTGCATTGCTGAGGTGTCAGTCACTGCTGCTTGATACTGTCCAGCCTAAACAAGATAAAAATAAACTAATAAAACACACCACACAGCTTTCAAAAGCTTGAATCTATTACAATAAGATATGACACTGCCTTAATATTCTCTTTCTATCAAGAAGATATGACCACACTGTTGCATTTAAATTCTTTACACCACCTTTCTAAGAGGTCCAAATAGACAAAGTACAACATGTGCTACTTTAGGATTCCAAAGTAAGCATCTTGGATAAGTAAATAATGTGAATGTCTTCCGATTTGACCACGGTGGAGCATGGAATACTACAGTCGTCCTGCTTGTTCGACTGATACACTGAAAGTCTGGGCTTGAACAATAAAAGATACAGTGGCCTTAAATAACAGAAGGACAAATTACTATCAATTACTTTTGCGGTCAAATCCTATTGGCTGTTTAATTCTGTCTCTTTCGATGTTTAAAAAAAAAACAAAAAACACAAAAACCGTGTAAGAGAGAGAAGCATAAGCCAAGAGAGTGAGGATTAGGCTAGATGTGCACTAAACATAAAGGATAGGCACACACCACCAAGCGACGATAAGACAAAAAAAGACCACAGACATGTACAGTGTCAATTTTATTTTTCAGATTTATTTTTGTTTATAGCCTCTTCAACATATGCAGCCTGACCTGTGTGTTGGTGTGGTTATTTGCAGATGTCTTGGTGGAGTTCTGGCTCTTGCTGATGGAGGCCAGAGCCTGTCTCGCTTTCTCCCACTCAGGGTTTTCATGAACAGGCGTCTCTGTTGCAGTACTGCCCCCATATGGCCTGGAGATTGGAAACAAGATAATGCCATCAGTTTTATAATCGGTATCACCATGAATTTTCTCTCAAACAGAAGTGTTAAAATTGTTTGCTATAATTGATTATATTGTATAAAAGAATGTTTGATAGAATATAAGTATAATGATCTAACTGAATTGATCTAGCTAACCCACTGGAATTGCGAGTCAGACTATCTAGCCTTTATTTATCCTAATGGGATACAAATTTGTTGAACAGAAAGGCGTTAGTCACACAAGCTAGCTAACACAAGCCATTTTAGGTCTTCTATTCTACTGTATCGTGCGTTACCTTGGCTAAGCTATGACAAACGTCAAACATCGTGTAACTCGGTATCCTTATTTTATTTAGCGGAAAAAAAATAAACAATTTTAGCATGGTACAGCTAAACGCACTTAATAGGAAGCAAATACTTTACCAGGCAGCCGTCGGAGTCTGTGGTGTGGTATTCGTCGCCATTTTGCTGCGGGCAAAATGGAAACCTAAAAAGATTGCTCAAAAACTCTAGTTAGCCAGCCAACTATTACCTTTTCGAAAAAATATTTGCAAGTACAAAGACGAAGAGATTTTTCGCAATTTAACTCGAAAAAAAAATATATATATAAAAAAAATAAATCTATAAACCTATGTAAGTAAACAAACTACAGCAGGGTTTTAAGCCATATTAAAACACGACGTCGAGAGAGAAAGTCGACACCTAAAACAAAATGGCTGCCGGTGATTCAAGTGACGTTTCCCACCGGAAACACCCACCGGAAAAGGTCCCGCCTCCTGATTATGTGTGTATGGTGATTAGTACAAATTTAGAAAGATAGATAGACTTTATTGATCCCATGAGGGAAATTCTTGCGTTACAGCAGCTTAGACAGTTACAAGATACCACACACACACACACACACACACACATACATATATATATATATATATATATATATATATATATATATATATATACACACACACACACACATATATATATATATATATATATATATATATATATGTGTGTGTGTGTGTGTGTGTGTGTGTGTGTGTGCGCGCGCGCGCGCGTGCACACATCAGGGCCGGCCCAAGCCTTCAGGGGGCCCTTAGAATTTTATTTGGGCCCCTCTGTGCCACCAATATGACTAATTATTGTCAATCCTTGATTATTCTCTCACTATAAATCGAACACACCGATATTATTATTATTATTATTATTATTATTATTGTTATTATTTAATATTGCATTTTGTACAATAATCATTGTTCATTGACATAATATATTAAACAAACAAACAAACAAACAAACAAAAAACGATCTGTCATTTCATGTACTCTTGGGGGCCCCTTGGTGGCCACGGAGCCCTAAGCAGCCTCTTAGTTCGCTTATGCCTTGGGTCGGCTCTGATATGCACATACAAAATAAATATGCTGTGTAGAAGTTACCCCTTTCACAAACTTGGGTTCTTCTTGTCATAACACTAACTTATATCCAATTTGTGTAGCAAAATGTGATTATTTAAATACAAAATAAACAACTGAAACTGATAAATAAGTAGATAACTAAATAAATCCAACCAGGTTTGTCTGACAAGCTGCCAAAAAAGAGGCCCAGCTGGTCCACCACCAGCTGGCAAGTTACTTTTATTTTTATTATCCATTGCTTAAATTGATCGATAAATGACTAACATTTCCTAATTTTCTGAATGTTATTTTCTTAAAATGTTTTTATGTAGCTGGTCAGGCCAGCTTGATGTTCAGCAGGATTTCAAAATTAATCAGAAACCATATAAATATACACAAAAAGCTGTTTTATTGGTCCATGTGGATGCTGTGGCCTGTCTTTAAATTATTATTATTTTTTTGCTACATGCCTATGGTTGGAGACTGAAATGTATTAATTAAACTTAAACTCAACACAAAAGACAAATTGGCCACCAAACTCAATCATAAACTTTGTACACTGTGACTGCATAAAGCCAACAAAGTCATTATATTTATTACAATATTCAGCTTATCCTGTGAAAAGAAATGTCAGTTCATGTTACTAACCTGAGTCGGGTCATGTCATTAAAAATAAATAATTAAAAAACAAAAACAAAACACACAGTCCTGTCCTTTTTCTTTCACAGGCAATTCATGTGCTTGTTCAATCCATTGTTTCTCAAGATTGGACTACTGCAAAATATTATTTGTCTGAGTATCATCTGCAACTGATCCAGAATGTAACTGCAAGATTATTTTTCAAGATCTCCCACACTACTTTCTGTACATCTTCCCCCTGTGTCTGTATGGGTTTAATCTCCTATTTTCTCCCACTTCCCACAAATATGACACTAGGTAGATTGTGAATGAGTATGTAAATGTATGTGCATGAACCCTGCAATCCACTGGTGTGGCATCCAGGTCATAAAACCTGCCACACAACCAGTGCTCCTGGGATAGGCTCCAGACAGAGGACATATAGGCATGTATATTTTTGGAGCTGAAGTCCCTTTATTTCCTTGGCCCATTCTGAGTAATATATAAAAAAAAATTAAAGTGTATACCAGCTTAACAGTTTCAAATGACTGTTGTTTACTGCACAGCTGCTTCAAATATTACTCTTAAGTTCCCAGATTTCCCTGCACCATGACATCAGGCTCATTATATGCCTTCTAGTCCACCTTTCAAATATAAACTCTAATTCTTGTTCACTAACAGTGAATACATACCACTTAGGTTTTTCCTAAAAATCTTCTTCAAAGTGTTCAGCAAACTGAAAAATTGAAAAAATATGTTTTAAGTTGTTTTAACTTCAGGTGAAAGGGGGAGGTTTGTTCCACAAGTCTCAGAGTACAATATCCTCAGGGTACAAACGAGAACATTACCAAATGAACACGTCGGACACGTAGCATGGCGTCAGCCTCGGTTTTCCTTAATTCTGATTGGTTCATTTGTCCCCAACATATGTTGAACGACAACGCATGTTGTCCAATGAAAGTATAGTAAACAATTAAAACCCCGCCCACAGCGTCGCTCTTAGTGGACAGAACTGTTTTCAGTCTCTCTGTAAACTCATAAGGAGGCGGTACAGGGTTTGTTGTTTTTAGCAGTGGAATTAGCTCGTCGACGTTTTTACAAAAACTCGATCTGGAAAAGAATCGGAATTGTACATTTCAGGATCCTGAGATCGTTTTTTTGGTAAAAGGTGAATCCATCTGTTGAGGGGAAATAAGGTGAGTTATTTGTTATTACACTCCCTATCATCCACGTGTGCTGCAGATAGTATTATAAAGATCATTTCTGAAATAATAAGTCAAATTTCATTACGTTGCCCTTAGAGTTTATAAATACAATAAAGAAATAATCAGTGAACTTTATAGCCTATTCATTTACAGCATGCGTCTGTAAACAAACCTACGCTTTCTGTTCGGTTGTAATGTCTTGAAGTAGATCCAATAAAACTCACACAAGCTATGATGTATCGGTAAAAATGTAGTTCTTGAATATACTAACAGGAAACCACGGAATAAGTTTTAAAATGGTCAGATTTAAAGGTGTTTAGGTTACAATAGTAATGCAAACATCTTATTTTATATATCACTCGTAAATGTTTATGGCTTCTGCATTAATGTCAGCAGAAAAAAGCAAATTTAAAATATAGTTACAGAGAAAGAAAACAAAATATATATACAACTATAGCTATTGAATATAATACATATTGAAATATATATTTAATAGATATTCAAATAGGTCTATTTAAAAAGGCCCTTTTAAATTTTTATTTTTATTTTTTATTATTTTTTTTTTTTAGATAGAAGTCCTAATCAGGATTTTGCATGCAGCGATAGAAGCAAGTGAAGGCTGGACTCAAGAAGGTGTATGAATTTCGTTTGTAAAATTTCATGTAAATTGACTATGTAACGAAGAGAAGTGATGCAATTTTAAAGTAAATGAGTACTCATATCATATATAGCCAATCAGTGTCCATGCTTCGTGGGACATCAGTCCATTGAAGGGCATTTAGAAACTTTATTTCTATATATTTGCTTTCTGTACATGTGCATTATAAGTGATCTGCAGATTTGTACAAACACCCCTTTCAATGATGAGGAAAAGCGTTCCTATCTGTTAATAAACACAACAGCAACCAGTACATCATGAGCTCAGCCTCACAATCAGGAGGTGTACTCATGTGTAGACCTGCAGAATCTATAAATTGTGTCAACAAATGAAAGAACAGGAAGGTTTGTTTATAAGCAAGTTTACACATGCTTCATTCCTTTTAAAATCTGAATACGCATAACAGTAAAGGCGACTTTACTTCTCACCACACATAACTTTTCAGAATCAGTCACTACCTGCACAAATAAACACAAAAGTAGGAGATAAATGTATATGAGAAAGAGAGCTTGAATATGCATAACAGTAGCTGTTGTGGGCTTGTTATTTTCCCCCTCAAACTGTGTGTGCAATAGTCCAGTGCGTTTAGGATTTAATTTCAAGCTTACCACTATTATCTATGTACTATGTGTGTTTCTGGTCCTCAGATGAGTAGCCAGTACCAGTGTAGTGTTCCGTTCGAGGCCAGGAGATTGGAGGGGGCAAGGGTTCGTGCCAAACATCCTGACAAAATTCCGGTTAGTGTGTTGTGTCAAAAGCAACAATTATTTGACAGCTTGACAAGGAGTTCTTAAATCGAAGATTGGGATCATTATTATTATTTTTTTTAATGTTTTCATTGACATTCAGAATTGTTTCTTTTATTAGATCATTATAGAAAGGGCTGCTAGATGCCGTGCCCCTGAACTTGACAAAAAGAAATACCTTGTTCCCTCAGACCTAACAGGTGAGTGTGTCTTTCACTGATTTTTATGTTGAGGAATTCAAAGTTGATTTATAAAACTGTTTCCTGTCAATTGTCATGTCTCATAATATATACTTAAAATTAGCATGCAAGGTGATAAATAAACAGGTTAAAGTAAAAAATGTTTGCTCAAAAGAGAGGCAATGAAAGGCATTTTAAATGAATGGTAATTTGATCCTTAGAAAAGTGAAGTCCAACTCTTGTCATTTTAATAATCTAGCATTTTTGTTATGTTTTGTCTCATTTATTACATGTTGCTAAGTTTAAATACCAGCAATTTAGCACAAACTATTGTTTGTGTTTCGACTTCTGCTATTTCCCATTTAAAAATAAAGTGATAAATGTTTTAAAATGCACCGGACCATTAGCCAGGAAAAGACAAGAAAACAAGAATTCCCCAATGTCTGGTTAAAAGAGTGTAGGGCAGGGTATAATAATATTATCAGCTGTGTGGTCGAGAATTATGTCTATTGTGAAAATGCCGCTGTAAGGTGGATCTTTAAGTGATTCTGCATATGTCTTACTATAATGATTTTCCTAATTGTTTGCCTAAGGTGTAGAAGGCTGGCATTTTTTCTGTTGCTGCCGTTCAGTGTTAAGCAGGATGTCATATAACGCTGGTCGTGCCGGTTTAGATGGATCAGACCTCACGCGGGGATAGATGGCAGACGGGTTTATTGAAAATAAGGACCATACATCCACGAAGACACAGCCGAATAATATTCAGACGCGTTACATACCGACGAGGAAACTAAAGCACAAACCCCACTATAAATAGAGAACATAATTAAAGGACACATTAGGAACAGGTGAATCAAGACAGGACCGATTAGGAATAAGGCGGGGCTACAACAAGCACATGACATACGAAAACAACAATACAACACAATCCCTGCTGGAACCCCCCCTAGTGGTCCGCATCGGACCTGCCACCCGTAACACAGGAGAGTGTCACTCAAAAATAAAAATAACAAAATTGCATTTTTATCCACTTTCTAATGAGCATCACATTATTTGTGTCAGATTTCACACATTGTTTTAGGCCTATTTATTCTTTTTGGCACAGCGATTTAGCGATTATGAACACAGCCTAACACAAAGTGAAATAAAATCAGTTCATCTTAAATCAGTTCACCAACAACCATATCACAATCAAAGTCACAGAGACCACACTTTTTCTTTATTCTGATGTTTGATGTGAACATTAACTGAAGCTCTTGACTTGTATCTGCATGATTTTATTCATTGCACTGCTGCCACATGATTGGCTGATTACATACACTACAGTTGTACATTCATGATACATGAATAGGTGTTCCTAATAAAGTGAGTGATAGCAAGTGTATATACTTGTCTAATGTTGTCTAAGTCAAACATACAGTGATAGATCATATTTCACATTAGGGAACTCAAAATATTGCTCATTTACCATTTCAGAAAGCGAGGGATGAGATTGGGGAAGGGGTGGGGCCTCCACGAATTTTATATATTGGAAAATTGTTTATATCTGGGAATTCAAAACATCTGCTCAAATAATTCCAGATTCACATGTCAATTGGCTCATGTTTCATTTTCTGGGGGAGAAAAAAAACACATTTTTGAGTGATTTTGAATAAGTTGCACTAGTACACTGTTTCCTGCTCTCTTGCTAAACTTTCCATCACTCTGGGGTAATTTCCATATTTTTGGGTCTTTTCCCTTCACAGTGGTGAGTCAGAAGAGAGTGCTGCTGAATAAGTGGTTTTTGTCCCATTTAGCTTTACTTCCACTGGCAAAAACATATGCAAAATATGCAGACTAAAAAAAACCCAAAACAGAACACTCTCAAACACTCACAGCTTCAACCCCCAATCCAAAAACTACAATATTCATAATATAGTACATCTAAACATTTATTCCATAGTGTACATCAATATTATTGCGTAACTCCTACACAAAATGCATAATGGTTCGCAGGTCTGGTAACATAATATGATCAACATGAATAAAGGTTTGATATCTGACATTTGATATCATGGAGTAATATGATGTAGGGACAAACAATATATCATTGTGTCACTTTGTTTTTCTTTAACTAAAATGGTCCACATAAAACGGTTGTTTTGTATTATATTAGTGACATTAATAGACTTTGTTTTGATATTTGGGTCTGTGTGCACGTGATTTCAGTCGTCGTGAATGGTTCATTTGAATTTTTAAGTAATTCCAAATAGGTCACAGAGAACAGACATCGAATTTTGACTTGCATCTTTCTAAAGACTCCTTCTCTTCATTAAACCCTTTATGTACTGTTCTGTGAATAACAGACTGATTGTATCTTCCTCTCAGTTGGCCAGTTGTGCTTCCTGATCAGACAGCGAGTGTCCTTGAGGCCAGAAGAAGCAATCTTCTTTTTTGTTAAAAATTCCCTTCCTCCTTCCAGCTGTCCGCTTTCTGTATTGTATGAGGTATTTCACACACACACACACACACACACACACACACACACTTCAAAGACATTACATTTAAGTTACCCTGATAATGTGTTAAATTTGAGTTTCCATTGATTACAAAAAAAGCTTTAACAAAGTTTATTTATAGAGAATATAGTTTTCTTGCTGTCAGAAGACTGTAGGTTGATTGACATCTCTAAATTGTCCATAGTGTGTGAATGGGAGTGTGAGTGTGTGTGAGATTGTGCCTTGTGATGGGTTTGCATTTCATGCAGGGTGTCACCCACGTTGTTCTCTGAGTCCCCTGGAATAGACTGCAGGCTCCCCTTGACCCTGTGTAGAATACCACAGGAAATGGATGGATGGATTTTTTTTGCCAGATTATTAACTAGCTGTATAAACAACATAGTAGCTTTACTATTTGTATGTTCTTGGAACAAACTTCACAATGAATCTTTCTACTAATAAATACTAATAAAGAGTTCTACTCTTTATTAGGCAACACTGAAAATTAATTAAAAATTGACCATGGGACACCATGAGATGTTTTTATTAAGGAGGAAGGACAGACTCAGATTGTGGCATGTTTCATGAATGAATGCATGTGAGGAATGCAATTAATGAATGCAATGAATCAGTGATTAGCTGATCCCATTATTGTAAAGGTGCTTAATGTCAAATCTAAATGCCCACATGTCAAATATCTTCTTCTTCTTTCGGCTTTTCCCTTCAGGGGTCGCCACAGCGAATCATCTCTCTCCACCTATCCCTATCTTCTGCATCCTCAACCCTTGCACCCACTAGCTTCATATCCTCATTTATTACATCCATATACCTCCTCTTTGGCCTTCCTCTTTGCCTCCTGCCTGGCAGCCCCATGTCCAACATTCTCATACCAATATACTCACTCTCCCTCCTCTGAACATGTCCAAACCATCTTAATCTGGTCTCCCTAACTTTGTCCCCCAAACGTCCAACATGAGCTGTCCCTCTGATGTACTCGTTCCTAATCCTGTCCAATCTTGTCACTCCCAAAGAGAACCTCAACATCTTCAGCTCTGCTACCTCGAGCTCTGACTCCTGTCTCTTCCTCAGTGACACTGTCTCTAAACCATACAGCATGGCCGGTCTCACCACTGTCCTGTACACCTTCCCCTTGATTCTCGCTGATATTTTCTGATCACACAGAACTCCCGACACCTTTCTCCACCCATTCCAACCTGCCTGCACTCGCTTCTTTACCTCTTTCCCACACTCTCCATTACTCTGGACTGTTGACCCCAAGTACTTAAACTCCTGTACCTTCTTCACCTCTTCACCCTGTAACCTTACTGTTCCACTTCCCTCCCTTTCATTCATACACATGTACTCAGTCTTACTACGACTGACCTTCATTCCTCTTCTCTCCAGCGCAAACCTCCACCTCTCCAGGTTTTCCTCCACCTGCTCCCTGCTCTCACTACAGATCACAATGTCATCTGCAAACATCATTGTCCAAGGAGACTCCTGTCTGACCTCCTCTGACAACTGGTCCATCACCATAGCAAACAGGAAGGGGCTCAGAGCCGATCCCTGATGCAGTCCCACCTCCACATTGAACTCCTCTGTCTGACCTACAGCACACCTCACCACTGTCCTGCTCCTCTCATACATGTCCTGCACCACTCTGACATACTTCTCCGCTACTCCTGACTTCCTCATACAGTACCACAGCTCTTCTCTTGGCACCCTGTCATATGCTTTCTCCAAGTCTACAAACACACAGTGCAACTCCTTCTGACCATCCCTATACTTCTCCATCAAAATCCTCAGAGCAAAAATTGCATCCGTTGTGCTCTTTCTGGGCATGAAGCCATACTGCTGCTCACAAATTTCCACTACCTTCCTTAACCTAGCTTCCACTACTCTTTCCCATACCTTCATTGTATGGCTCATCAACTTTACCCCCCTATAGTTACTGCAACTCTGCACGTCACCCTTATTCTTAAAGATCGGCACTAACACACTTCTTCTCCATTCCTCAGGCATCCTCTCACTCTCTAAAACCCTGTTGAACAAATTAGCTAAAAATTCCACTGCTGCCTCTCCCAGACACTTCCAGACCTCCACCGGAATGTCATCAGGACCAACTGCCTTCCCACTTTTCATCCTCTTCAAAGCCTTCCTGACTTCGTCCTTTCTAATCTTATCTACTTTCTGTTCCACAGAGTTCACCCCTTCTACTCTTTTTTCCCTCTTATTTTCCTCATTCATCAGCTCCTCAAAGTATTCCTTCCATCTCCTCTGTACACTCTCCTCACTTCTGAGCACCCTTCCATCTCTATCCTTAATAACTCTAACTTGCTGCACATCCTTCCCATCTTGATCCCTCTGCCTAGCTAACCTGTACAAATCCTTCTCTCCTTCTCTAGTGTCTAACCTAGTGTACAATTCTTCATATGCCTTCTGCTTGGCCTTAGACACTTCCCTCTTCACTCTGCGCTGTAACTCCTTGTATTCCTGTCTATTCTCTTCAGTCCTGTCCATGTCCCACTTCTTCTTGGCTAACCTCTTCCTCTGGATACTATCCTGAACTTCCTCATTCCACCACCAAGTCTCCTTATCTTCTTTCCTCCTTCCAGATGACACACCCAGCACCTTTCTCCCTGTCTCCCTGATCACTTCTGCTGTAGTTTCCCAGTCATCTGGCAGCACTACCTGACCACCCAGAGCCTGCCTCAACTTCTGTCTAAATTCCTCACAACATTCCTCCTTTTTCAGCTTCCACCACTTGGTTTTCTTCTCTAGCCCACATGTCAAATATATGTTCTGTAAATTGTCACTGTAGTCTATATCAGTATATTAATGCAAAAATTTGTATTTTACATTGTAATAAGCTTACTAATTAATGATCTTAGTGATCTTTGTGTCTGTGTTTTTCAGGAACACCATGAGGAGGACCTGTTCCTGTACATGACCTACAGCAATGAGAGTGTGTATGGTGCCTAAGTGGAAAAAAAGATTGAATGGTTGGAAGAGGGAGCCAGTGCTGGACTTTGGGTGTGTGCTAGAAGAAGGGATGGAATTTAAACAGTGGTGTGGGGATGTTTTTATTGTTTTAATCCGTTTTGTATGAAGCTGAGCTTACAGTGTGGAACATCAGCTTGGTTTAAAGGATGTAACTGGTTTGTGTTTAAACTACTATGAGTTTAATTACATTTAACTATGTAAGTAAGGCATTGTAATATAGATGGAAGTGATGGAGGGAGAGAAGAGATGTAAATGACAGAAAAAAGTGAATGGGGGCACTTCGATGACCATGGTGCAGTGCAAAATCACCCCAAAATTCCATGACTCTGTCCCAGGAGTGACTCAATTGTATTTAGTGAAAATATTATTTTTTTGTAAAGGTACATGATAGATTTTGTGGTCAGAAAAAGACAGACATGCAGTGTTGTGCTGTGTGGGTTTTATTTATTTATCTAATTTTCATTAAATCAAAGTATGTGTTATGCACAAAACATATCAGAATTCAGAACCTACCAAACTTTCTGGCTCATTTCAATCCCCTTTCCTGTTTTAACAACCTCCTCTGTTCTGGAAAGATTTTGGAGTCTGGCTGTGGAAACTTCCTGATTCAACAACAAAAGCAATAGCGAGTTTGGGCAGTGATGAGGAGGCATGGTGCACAGATAGTGTTCCGAGGATATTCAGTGGGGTTGGGGTCAGGGCTCAGTGCAGGACACTTCAATTCTTCCACTCCAACCTTTGCAAACCAAGTCCTTATACTTGCTTTGTGCATCGGAGCACTGTTATGCTGAAAAAGGTTGGGCCCCTTAGTTTTGGTGAAGGGAATCAGCAGTTTGGGGAAGAACGACATATAAGTGTGACAGTATAAGTGTGATGGTCAGGTGTCCACAAACCTTTGGCCAAATTGTGCATGTAAACACTTCAAAACCTACCTTGAATTTGAAGTAACAAAATTTACAACAAATTACCAACATAACAGCTTCATTGAGGTATGTCTGTTAAGCAGATCCCAACATCACAGAATCTACATTATTCCAAAAATTTTTATTTTTTATTTTTACAAAAAACAGTGACATGAGTAACTGTACTGTAATGTAGAAACTTCTCAGTTTTTCCAAAATTGAATACAAAATATGTAATAAGTGATTTTTTTTCAATAATATAGAATTTTAAGAGTTAGTGAATAGATTTTGCAATTTTGTTTTCCTGCAACAATTTTCAGTTTTAAACCCTTGTACTCAGCATTGTTAGCATGTGTGTAGTTCACTGCTTTGGTGTTTGGGGCTTAGAAATAGTTGTATCATGTATCAGGAGTAGCCCATGAAGGAGGACCCATGAATGATGTTCAGTCCATCCACGTGTTTCTCTCTGACAATAATTATTTTTCTTTCAATAATAAAGCACCCTGGAGTGTTCAAAAATCAATGAAAAAAATAAACACAAAGTGAAACCACAAAGAAGAAAAATTCTAAAGACTTGCCTGTGGCATAAACTTACTGACTGTTACAAAGCACTAACTCTTTAGACTCCTTGCAAAAATGTTTAAATAAACAACACATATTTTAATCTATTTATTCTTAGCTTTGAATTATTTTAGAGCATCAACCACAAGTCAGAGCAAGTGAGCTAAATGTATACAATAGATAACGTATTAGACCAAGCTAATCAACAAAATTCTGTGATTTGAATCATGCATACTGACTAACCTGTAAAAGTTAACATAATTGTCCGTAGTTCAGAAAGAGAACATGCTTCACAAAAAATGTGGAGTAGCAATATTGCACTATAATTGCTCTATAATGCAATAAGATATAAAACAATACACACATTATATATATATATATATATATATATATATATATATATATATACACAATATAAAGTGGTGTGAAAAAGTGTTGGCCCCCTTCCTGATTTCTTTTTTTTTTGCATGTTTGTCACACTTTAATGTTTCAGATAATCAAACACATTTAAATATTAGTCAAAGATAACACAAGTAAACACATCATGCAGTTTTTAAATGAAGGTTTTTATTATTAAGGGAAAACAAAATCCAAAACTACATGGCCCTGTGTGAAAAAGTGTTTGCCCCCTAAGCCTAATAACTGGTTGGTCCACCCTTAGCAGCAACAACTGCAATCAAGCGTTTTCCATAACTTGCAATGAGTCTGTTGCAGCACTGTGGAGGAATTTTGGCCAACTGATCTTTGCAGAATTGTTGTAATTCAGCCACATTGGAGGGTTTTCGAGCATGAACCACCTTTTTAAGGTCATGCCACAGCATCTCAATGGGATTGAGGTCAGGACTTTGACTAGGCCACTCCAAAGTCTTCATTTTGTTTTTCTTCAGCCATTCAGAGGTGGACTTGCTGGTGTGTTTTGGATCATTGTCCTGCTACAGAACCCAAGTTCGCTTCAGCTTGAGGTCACAAACAGATGGCCAGACATTGTCCTTCAGGATTTTTTGGTAGACAGCAGAATTCATGGTTCCATTTATCACAGCAAGTATTCCAGGCCCTGAAGCAGCAAAACAGCCCCAGACCATCACACTACCACCACCATATTTTACTGTTGGTATGATGTTCTTTTTCTGAAATGCGGTGTTACATTTACACCAGACGTAATGGGACACAGACCTTCCAAAAAGTTACATTTTTGTCTCGTCAGTCCACTCGTCAGTATTTTCCCAAAAGTCTTGGGGATCATCAAGATGTTTTCTGGCAAAACTGAGACGAGCCTTTATGTTCTTTTTATTCAGAGGCGGTTTTCGCCTTGGAACTCTGCCATGCAAACCATTTTTGCCCAGTGTCTTTCTTATGGTGGAGTCATGAACACACCTTAACGTGAGGCAAGTGAGGCTTGCAGTTCTTTGGATGTTGTTGTGAGGTCTTTTGTGACCTCCTGGATGAGTTGTCGCTGCGCTCTTGGGGTAATTTTGGTCGGCCGGCCACTCCTGGGAAGGTTCTCCACTGTTTTGTGTTTTCACCATTTGTAGGTTTTTATATATATATATATATATATATATATATATATATATATATATATATATATATATATATATATATATATATACTTTTTCACACCATTGTGAATCTCAGTGCTGGACCCAAGCCCGGATAAAATGGGAGGGTCATCCGGTGTAAAACCTGTGCCAAGTCAAATATTTAGACCAGATGATCCACTGCGGAGAGCCCGAACAGAAAGTAGCCAAAAGAACAACACCACAATATCTGTACAAGTCATACAAAATTGGTAATTCTGTTCGAAATTTGCACATCTGTAAGGACTGGACCTACTGACATCTCACTAATAAAATACCCCTACTGGTTCTAAAGCTGCCTTTTTAGTTCATTGGAAAGTTATCTAGATGAGACAGGAATTGGTATTCATATTGATAATAGAAGTTGCTTTCAGCTGCTCCCTGTTCGGGGTTGCCACAGCAGACCGACTGGTCTGCACAACAACTTGGCACAGGTTTTACGCCGGATGCCCTTCCTGCCGGAACCCTCCCATTTTTTCCGGGCTTGGGACCGGCACTGCATCCAGTGGCTGGGGTTGAGGCATTGGCTGGAATCGAACCCGGGCCTTTCGCATGATAGGCGAGAAACCTACCACTGAGCCACCAATGCCTCCTGGTATTCATATTGATAATACTGAACAAAAAAACAAGCTTTTACTCGAACAGCTCTTTATCTGTTTAGGATGCCTGACAAATTGACCCAAGATGTCATGTTAAAACTTTGATAATGTAGGTCATCTAGTTTGATTCATTCAAATCTCACACAGAAGTCAGAGCAAAAGTCCTGCTGATCTCCCTGTTGCTTGCTGGTCTCTATGTGAGCTTTTCTGGGGTCTGGGGTCTGGGGTCCACAAGCACTTCTAGTATTAATTAAAGCATCTATAATTACCCCAGATTGCAGTAACTTTAGCTGCCTAGATTTATAAGAACTAGATTTATAAGAACTAGAAACCATTATGAACACAGACGCTTATGTGTGGAAGTTTGTTGAAGGATTGAAGGGAGGGTAGGGAGGGGAAGGGAGGGGAGGGGAAGGGAGGGGAAGTGAGGGGAGGGGAAGGGAGGGGAAGGGAAGGGAGGGGAGGGGAAGGGAGGGGAAGGGGGGAGGGGAGGGGAGGGGAAGGGAAGGGAAGGGGAAGGGAAGGGAGGGGAAGGGAAGGGAGGGGAGGGGGGAAGGGAAGGGAGGGGAGGGGAGGGGAAGGGAAGGGAGGGGAGGGGAAGGGAGGGGAAGGGAGGGGAAGGGAGGGGGGGAGGGGAAGGGAAGGGAGGGGGGGAAGGGAGGGGAAGGGAAGGGGAAAGGGGAGGGAGGGAGGGGAAGGGAAGGGAAGGGAAGGGAGGGGAGGGGAGGGGGGAGGGGAGGGGAAGGGAGGGAGGGCAGGCAGAGTGGAAGCGTTGGTAGTTTGAAAGAATGTGGCCACATAATAGCATGGGCAATGTGTAAACTAGTGTTCCTCTCTGGCCAGTTCTCTTATTTGTGACTGATAAACAACTTGCTGCTCAGTCTGTGTGGTAAAATCCAATTTTTATTTAATTTTTAATCCAATTTACAGGTTTGTTGATGCCTTTGCATTGGGTCGCCACTTTGCACTAAACAGTGGGAGCCTGCACACTTTGACAATGTTTCTACCTAAAGAGATTTTTTTTGTTGTTATTAGAGAATGTATCCTCAAAAACAAAATCATGTAATGAGAAGTTTTGGCATATGTATATTTACATAAATTACTGATCATTAGTATGTTAGTGTAGGACCATAAAAATGACATTACATTTAATTTAATTTATAATTCTTGGGCATTGGTAGCTCAGTGGTTAAGACATTGGATTAGTCATCAGACGTTTGATCATTCAAATCCCAGGGCCACCAAGCAGCTGCAGATGAAAAATCACCTTCTTTGTATATAAATAAGATAATTATAAATTGCTCTGGATCTGCAAAATGCTGTAATGCTGTAGGTGTATTAATAAGTGAAAAGAGAGTCTTTATCTGCAAGGGCATTGAGCTGGAGGTACCCAGGAGGCTGGCAGAGGCAGAGGAAAAATATGCATTCAAGCTGGGGGCATATTAATCTGGACAAAGTTTGGTTTTAATAGTTGATTAAGAACACTGACATTCCAAAAAAATTCAACTAAAAGAAATTTCCTTTTTTCATAGTGACCATAACTTATAAGTACATCTCAATAAATTAGAATGTCATGGAAAAGTTAATTTATTTCAGTAATTCAACTCAAATTGTGAAACTCGTCTATTAAATAAATTCAGTGCACACAGACTGAAGTAGTTTAAGTCTTTGGTTCTTTCAATTGTGATGATTTTGGCTCACATTTAGCAAAAACCCACAAATTAGAATATGGTGAAATGCCAATCAGCTAATCAACTCAAAACACCTGCAAAGGTTTCCTGAGCCTTCAAAATGGTCTCAATTTGGTTCACTAGGCTAGACAATCATGGGGAAGACTGCTGATCTGACAGTTGTCCAGAAGACAATCATTGACACCCTTCACAAGGAGGCTAAGCCACAAACATTCATTGCCAAAGAAGCTGGCTGTTCACAGAGTGCTGTATCCAAGCATGTTAACAGAAAGTTGAGTGGAAGGAAAAAGTGTGGAAGAAAAAGATGCACAACCAATAGAGAGAACCGCAGCCTTATGAGGACTGTCAAACAAAATTGATTCAAGAATTTGAGTGAACTTCAAGGAATGGACTGAGGCTGGGGTCAAGAGCCACCACACACAGACGTGGAAGGAAGGAATTTGGCTACAGTTGTCGTATTCCTCTTGTTAAGCCACTCCTGAACCACAGACAACGTCAGAGGCGTCTTACCTGGGCTAAGGAGAAGAAGAACTGGACTGTTGCCCAGTGGTCCAAAGTCCTCTTTTCAGATGAGAGCAAGTTTTGTATTTCATTTGGAAACCAAGGTCCTAGAGTCTGGAGGAGGGGTGGAGAAGCTCATAGCCCAAGTTGCTTGAAGTCCAGTGTTAAGTTTCCACAGTCTGTGATGATTTGGGGTGCAATGTCATCTGCTGGTATTGGTCCATTGTGTTTTTTGAAAACCAGTCACTGCACCCATTTATCAAGAAATTTTGGAGCACTTCATGCTTCCTTCTGCTGACCAGCTTTTTGAAGATGCTGATTTCATTTTCCAGCAGGATTTGGCACCTGCCCACACTGCCAAAAGCAATAAAAGTTGGTTAAATGACCATGGTGTTGGTGTGCTTGACTGGACAACTCACTAGACCTGAACCCCATAGAGAATCTATGGGGTATTGTCATTCATTGTCTACCGCTTATCCGAACTTCATCGCTGATTTTTGCAGATGATGTTGTCCTGTTGGCTTCTTCAAGCCTGGACTTACAGCATGCACTGGGGCGTTTTGCAGCTGAGTGTGAAGCGGCTGGGATGAGGGTCAGCACCTCCAAATCGGAGGCCATGGTTCTCGACCAGAAAAAGGTGGCTTGCACCCTTCAGGTTGGAGGGGAGGTCCTCCCTCAAGTGGAGGAGTTTAAGTATCTCGGGGTCTTGTTCACGAGTGAGGAAAGGATGGATCGTGAGACTGACAGATGGATTGGTGCAGCAGCAGCAGTAATGCAGTCTATGTACCGGTCTGTTGTGGTGAAGAAGGAGCTGAGCCGGAAGGCGAAGCTCTCGATTTACCAGTCAATCTACGTTCCTACTCTCACCTATGGTCATGAGCTCTGGGTCATGACCGAAAGGGTAAGATCCCAGATACAAGCGGCCGAAATGAGCTTCCTCCGTAGGGTGGTGGGGCGCTCCCTTAGAGATAGGGTAAGGAGCTCTGTCACCCGGGAGGAGCTCAAAGTAGAGCCGCTGCTCCTCCACATCGAAAGGGGGGCAGTTGAGGTGGCTCGGGCATCTGTTTCGGATGCCTCCGGGATGTCTCCCTGGAGAGGTGTTCCGGGCGTGCCCCACCGGGAGGAGGCCCTGGGGAAGACCCAGGACACGCTGGAGAGACTATGTCTTTCGGGTGGCCTGGGAACGCCTCGGGGTCCCTCCAGAAGAGCTGGAGGAAGTGTCTGGGGAGAGGGAGGTCTGGGCATCCCTACTTAGACTGCTGCCCCCGCGACCCGGCTCCGGATAAGCGGAAGACAATGAATGAATGAATGAATGAATGAATGTTCTGTAAAGCTGCTTTGAGACAATGCTCTTTGTTAAAAGCTCTATACAAATAAAATTGAATTGAATTGAATAACTGATAAGCTACTTGGATCAAAATCTCATGTCCTAATTATCTCCCAGTTTCTATGTTTTCCTGCTTGTAATTTTCCAGTCCATGACTTTCTCCTATATTTTATCCAGTCTTTAACCATTTCTCCCCCTAGAAGAAGAAAAGGGATCTATTGTGTATTGCAGACTGAAGGATCTACCATTAAAAATGAATAGTGTGGCTTCCACTCCAAAACACACTGAAAGTAAACAACACTGGAGCATGATCTGAAATAAACATTTACTTAAGTAAACTACAGGCTTATCTTATCTAGGAATTGTCCTGATTGCACTTCAAGATTGCAAGATTTGATGTGTGAATCTTATTCAGTTTGTTTTTTCAGGCTCCCGATTGAAAATTCAGAATACTAGAGCCTAATATATTTGTCAGGAGCTCAATCAGTTTTGTTACAAGATGAGAATGATTTATGCTTTAATTCTATCATTTATAATGTATATTATTATTATTATTAATTTATAAGATGTTGAGGTTCTCTTTGGGAGTGACAAGGTTGGACAGGATTAGGAACCAGTACATCAGAGGGACAGCTCATGTTGGACGTTTTGGGGGACAAAGTTAGGGAGGTTTAAGATGGTTTGGACATGTTCAGAGGAGGGAGAGTGAGTATATTGGTAGGAGAATGTTGGACATATAGCTGCCAGGCAGGAGGCAAAGAGGAAGGCCAAAGAGGAGGTATATGGATGGAATAAATGAGGATATGAAGCTAGTGGGTGCAACTGTTGAGGATGCAGAAGATAGGGATAGGTGGAGACAGATGATTCGTTGTGGCGACCCCTGAAGGGAAAAGCCGAAAGAAGAAGAAGAACATTATTATTATTAATTTATATATATGAATCCTATAATATAACATGCGTGTGTGTCCACCATAAAATCTCCTGTCAATATAATATAACGTTAGCAACCACAGCAGTTTAAAAAAAAATCAAACAGTTTTTTTTTTTATCAATAATTAAACAGCAATACTGTGTAGTCCATATTTAAAGAAACAATTAGCTTTTTAAATTTTTTAAATATATTTATAAATAAAAAAGTTATGAAGATTTGGTGATATTGTATTTTTTCCAATTTTATTAGTCTACCTTCATCATAAGATCTCCTTATAATGACACTACCTACACACTACATAACATATATTTCACCTCAATCAATATTTAATTGTAACACATGGCATTAAACAGTGGAAACAGTATAATCTATATAAACTCATTGGATGATGATAATGAAATTTCAATTTGAAATTGAATGAGTTAATTAGATGAGATAATTATCATATTTTCTTTACAGTATTTATGAAACACAGACAACAAATTTAAATAATTTACCTCTAGTGAACAGGTTTCCCAGATGCACAGACTGACTTGGGTCTGCACTGATCACAAATGCAATAAGACCCAGGTCCCTTTTTCATTAAAATAGATTGCTTACCAATTGATTTCCACCAAAGAATTTTCACATAGTTGATTATTCATTGACAAGCGTTATCGATGAACAAGAATTTTTTCAAGATGGCGAGGGGGTTGGAGGTCGTGACTTGAAATTACGCAGGTGACTGAATTTGAATAAAAATGCGGAATAAAAACGTGATCTTTATATCAAAATAAGGAGAAAAGATTTCATAATATGTTCTTAAATTTGGAAAGACATACAAATTTTCTGAGAAATTTAATCTATACTTGATGCACTATATCTCACCGTAGGAACGACGTATGCTGTGTTAACAAGCACCATTGAAAAGCACGATCCAATCAGCTCATGAATCATGAATATTAATTAAAAATTTGCATACCTCTTTTAAATATTCATGCATACCTCTTGTACATATTTATGCTCAGCGACCGTGACCTCGATTGTCAACATGATGCGATCTACAGGTCATTGTTAGCCAATTAACTTTGTTGTGTGTTTTGCCGGAAAGTAAGATTATACAGACTTTACACAGACAGATAAACAATTTTATGAGCTTTCAAATGGTGTGATGATATGTTGTGATAATATGTTGACAAAGTATTGATGTAGGAAGGTGAAGATTAGAATGACTGTTGGAAAACGCCGAAATTACACATGATTCAGTGCCAATTAATTCCGTTATCAGTGGATGCAACTATTGCCAGAGCTGCTGATGCCCACCATATATGATAGCTACACTGGACAGACACCTTTATCAAAAACAACTTACATGTATCTTATTTTATGTAACTGAGCAATCAATGGTTACACGCATTGCTAAGAGGCTCAGCAGTGGCACCTCTGCAAATTTTATTTATGACCGTTCAAGCATCTGTTTGAGCAGCTACCACTGAGCTACTGCTGCTGTTATAGAACATTCTTCTACATCTGAACAATCAGACATGAGAATTTAACACTACTGCGATATAAACATTTTAGAGTTTAAAAAATGGGCTGGATGATATATCACTATCATTAAACTATAAGGCCAGCCCTGTCTTTCAGTAGCTGTGGATGTTTAGGCTAGACTACTGATAGTGTCTGAAAGGGCTATATAATCAAAGATACCAGGTCTGCAATATTCATAATAAAAATATAAACACAGTGACTCTAACTGTGGCATGGTTGTTGGTGTCACATGGACTGGTTTGAGTATTTCAGAAATTGCTGATCTCCCAGGATTTCCATGCAAAACAGTTTGTAAAACGTTTTTTACAGAATAATGTGAAACATTTCTCCTTTGTTTAGATGTTTACAGGAGAGTTCTTCTATACAAGAGGATTTCTGCTGTTTTCATCATTCTCTCTTTGCTCTTGCTGGCTGTGGTTCTTGCTCTGGCGGTGAAGTGTAAGTAAAGCATTAGCACTTAGCACGTTACTGACTCATTCACACCAAACCAGTGCTGATGTAAACATCAACAACACATCTAGCTCCAGTCCTCACTCATATAAAGACAACATAATAGGTGTTAGCTTTCTGTAGTCACTTTATTCACAGTGAAAGGTGGAATGAGGCAGATGCCTGTCTTAAAGGACATTAGTAGCGTTTTGAAGAAGAAATATTTATTCATTTTGCACCACAATTATGTGGCCAGCATATCTCTTCAGTTTTGGAAGCTTATGACCACCAGTTTGGATAATGCAAAACAAAAAAGCAAGAGCAACAACACTGCAACACACCATTTTATTAAAGAAAAAAGGAAAGTATGCACCAAATGATTTCAAATTCAGATTTCATTTGTCACATAAATAACCAAACCATGTAAATAAATAAAGAAAATTAACAAAGAAAGAAAAAGAGTCAACATACTATTCAGAAAATATATCGAGTTGAAACAGAAACCTGGGCCTAGATGGCATGTAAATGCAACACAGTTTCCTCTGAACCCACGCAAAGTAAGATTGCATTGGATAATGAAAGCTTTTTACTTTAGGGTTATTCCAAATTTAAGCAAAAATAAAGAACATGAAGCTCAGGTTATTTATTTATTTTTTTGTAATTTGCCATCCAAGAGCTGATTTTCACTGGCCTGTCAAATATAAAATAATTTCACTTTGAAAGTATCAGGAATGTATTTTGCATATTGGCTGTTGACTTCTACAATGGCTTATGAATTGTAGTGTGGCATGACAAGCCATATCTAGTCTGTTCTTCTATATTGACATCAAATACGTCTATAATAACATAGTTATGTGTTAGTATTTTCTGCAATCTAGCCATGGGGGTCACAGTCCAGTGACTTCTGTGCCGGTCCCAAGCCCGGATAAATAGAGAGGGTTGCGTCAGGAAGGGCATCCGGCGTAAAACATTGCCAAATTTAAACATGCGAATCGTCAGTACGAATTTCATACCGGATCGGTCGAGGCCCGGGTTAACAACGATCGCCATCGGCGCCGTTGACCTACAGGGCGCCGGTGGAAATTGGGCTACTGTTGGTCGAAGAAGTAGAGGAGGGAGGAGAGTGCACAGACAGAGAGAGAAGAGGAAAGGTAAGAGTGTAGGATTGAGAATAGGAACTCTGAATGTTGGTACTATGACAGGGAAAGGTAGAGAGCTGGCTGATATGATGGAGAGAAGGAAGGTGGATATACTGTGTGTACAGGAGACCAGGTGGAAGGGTAGCAAGGCTCGTAGTATAGGAGCAGGATTCAAGCTGTTTTATTATGGTGTGGATAGTAAGAGAAATGGGGTAGGTGTGGTCCTGAAGGAGGAGTTTGTGAGGAATGTCCTGGAGGTGAAGAGAGTGTCAGACAGGGTGATGAGTCTGAAGTTAGAGATTGAAGGGGTGATGTTGAATGTTGTTAGTGGTTATGCCCCACAAGTAGGTTGTGAGTTAGAGGAGAAAGAGAGATTCTGGAGTGAATTAGATGAAGTGATGGAGAATATTCCCACGGGTGAGAGAGTGGTGATAGGAGCGGATTTTAATGGACATGTTGGTGAGGGGAACAGAGGTGATGAGGAGGTGATGGGCAAGTTTGGAGTTAAGGAAAGGAACCTTGAAGGACAGATGGTAGTGGACTTTGCTAAGAGGATGGACATGGGTGTGGTTAACACTTATTTTCAGAAGAGGGAGGAGCATAGAGTGACTTACAAGAGTGGAGGTAGGAGCACACAGGTAGACTACATCCTATGTAGAAGAGGCAATCTGAAAGAGATTAGTGACTGTAAAGTGGTAGTGGGAGAGAGTGTAGCCAGACAGCATAGGATGGTGGTGTGTAGGATGACTCTGATGGTCTGTAAGAAGAAGAGGTCAGAGATAGAGAAGAAAACCAAGTGGTGGAAGCTGAAAAAGGAGGAATGTTGTGAGGAATTTAGACAGAAGTTGAGGCAGGCTCTGGGTGGTCAGGTAGTGCTGCTAGATGACTGGGAAACTACAGCAGAAGTGATCAGGGAGACAGGGAGAAAGGTGCTGGGTGTGTCATCTGGAAGGAGGAAAGAAGATAAGGAGACTTGGTGGTGGAATGAGGAAGTTCAGGATAGTATCCAGAGGAAGAGGTTAGCCAAGAAGAAGTGGGACATGGACAGGACTGAAGAGAATAGACAGGAATACAAGGAGTTACAGCGCAGAGTGAAGAGGGAGGTGTCTAAGGCCAAGCAGAAGGCATATGACGAGTTGTACACTAGGTTAGACACTAGAGAAGGAGAGAAGGACTTGTACAGGTTAGCTAGGCAGAGGGATCGAGATGGGAAGGATGTGCAGCAAGTTAGAGTTATTAAGGATAGAGATGGAAGGGTGCTCACAAGTGAGGAGAGTGTACAGAGGAGATGGAAGGAATACTTTGAGGAGCTGATGAATGAGGAAAATGAGAGGGAAAAAAGAGTAGAAGGGGTGAACTCTGTGGAACAGAAAGTAGATAAGATTAGAAAGGATGAAGTCAGGAAGGCTTTGAAGAGGATGAAAAGTGGGAAGGCAGTTGGTCCTGATGACATCCTGGTGGAGGTCTGGAAGTGTCTGGGAGAGGCAGCAGTGGAATTTTTAGCTAGTTTGTTCAACAGGGTTTTAGAGAGTGAGAGGATGCCTGAGGAATGGAGAAGAAGTGTGTTAGTGCCGATCTTTAAGAATAAGGGTGACATGCAGAGTTGCAGTAACTATAGGGGGATAAAGTTGATGAGCCATACAATGAAGCTATGGGAAAGAGTAGTGGAAGCTAGGTTAAGGAAGGTAGTGGAAATTTGTGAGCAGCAGTATGGCTTCATGCCCAGAAAGAGCACAACAGATGCAATTTTTGCTCTGAGGATTTTGATGGAGAAGTATAGGGATGGTCAGAGGGAGTTGCACTGTGTGTTTGTAGACTTGGAGAAAGCGTATGACAGGGTGCCAAGAGAAGAGCTGTGGTACTGTATGAGGAAGTCAGGAGTAGCAGAGAAGTATGTCAGAGTGGTGCAGGACATGTATGAGAGGAGCAGGACAGTGGTGAGGTGTGCTGTAGGTCAGACAGAGGAGTTCAAAGTGGAGGTGGGACTGCATCAGGGATCGGCTCTGAGCCCCTTCCTGTTTGCTATGGTGATGGACCAGTTGTCAGAGGAGGTCAGACAGGAGTCTCCTTGGACAATGATGTTTGCAGATGACATTGTGATCTGTAGTGAGAGCAGGGAGCAGGTGGAGGAAAACCTGGAGAGGTGGAGGTGTGCGCTGGAGAGAAGAGGAATGAAAGTCAGTCGTAGTAAGACTGAGTACATGTGTGTGAATGAAAGGGAGGGAAGTGGAACAGTAAGGTTACAGGGTGAAGAGGTGAAGAAGGTACAGGAGTTTAAGTACTTGGGGTCAACAGTCCAGAGTAATGGAGAGTGTGGGAAAGAGGTAAAGAAGCGAGTGCAGGCAGGTTGGAATGGGTGGAGAAAGGTGTCTGGAGTTCTGTGTGATAGGAAAATATCAGCGAGAATCAAGGGGAAGGTGGACAGGACAGTGGTGAGACCGGCCATGCTGTATGGTTTAGAGACAGTGTCATTGAGGAAGAGACAGGAGTCAGAGCTAGAGGTAGCAGAGCTGAAGATGTTGAGGTTCTCTTCGGGAGTGACAAGATTGGACAGGATTAGGAATGAGTATATCAGAGGGCTAGCTCATGTTGAACGTTTGGGGGACAAAGTTAGGGAGACCAGATTAAGATAGTTTGGACATGTTCAGAGGAGGGAGAGGGAGTATATTGGTAGGAGAATGTTGGACATGGAGCTGCCAGGTAGGAGGCAAAGAGGAAGGCCAAAGAGGAGGTTTTATGGATGGAATAAATGAAGGGTATGAAGCTAATGGGTGCAAGTGTTGAGGATGCAGAAGATAGGGATAGGTGGAGAGAGATGATTCGCTGTGGCGACCCCTGAAGGGAAAAGCCGAAAGAAGAAGAAGAAGATGTGTTAGTATTTTCTGCAGTATAACTTGTTTTGTGCACACAGACTAACATACCTTTAACATGTAAGTATGAAAAATTGTTTTCTGTCTAAAATACAACACTCATATTTATGACATTTGACAGACATTTGAGCCTTGCTCAAAGGCCCAGTAGTGACAGCTTGGTGGTCCTAGGTTTCAAACTCTCAATTTTCCATCATTAGGCCAACACCTTTACCACTGACCTACCCTTTCCTTGTGTTTCTATGTTTCTACCCTTTCCCTATATTATTTCTATGTTCTATGCCCAAACCGCAGTAAATATGTGTCCAGAGAGCAACACCAAACACCAAACCTGCTAATTTAAAAAGCACTGATTTAGAATTCTAAATACTCTTCACATATAATGATTTATTTATAATGATTCTCTATTGTCCTGTTTTATCATTTGTGCAATTTTTTATTTTTGTTATTTGTGAGCTGTGTATTAAAAAAACATGCTATTTCTCTGCAGGGTGTCAGTGCGCTGAGTGTGCTTAACAGTACTAAACCAACCCAAAGGTGAGTCATCGGTGCTTTGTTTCTTACCACGGTTCTGTTTAATAAGAACCCCAACAAGGCTATATGCCAGTGCAACATCCACTACAAGCAGTGTAGCTGCTGTACTGAGAATAATCCACCACATAAAATAACACGCGGTCATTGGTGGTCCTATAGTGGCCCCATTCCACTGATGTAGGGAGTAATGGGGGGTTTCAAAAAATGTACATAGCAACAGATACAGCAAACAGAATAAAACAACCTCACTATAAATATAATCTCACTGACAAACATTTCACTGCACTGGGGTTTGGGAGAAGCAGTTTGCTAGGCACTTCAGCAGGAACCAAATCCAGGTGATGGCCCACCAGGCAGGCTGTACGTCCCACTGTCTGTCTGACCACAGTTTCTCTTCTTTGGCCACACTTCATGGCCCAGAATAGATGTCTGGACCTTTGTTCTGGGCTGCCAGACCTGACCTGAAATAAGGAAACTTGAACCTGTCTACAAGGTCTACTTCACCTCCTCCCTATTCCATCTTGTCTATGATCACACCTCTCTCTGGACTTTATCACTGGGGATGGGGTGTTCTATTGGATTTAGATTTGAATAGAAGGCCACTGAAGAACATTGAACTTAATTTCACATTGTGACAGTGCATTATTACACTGAAAGTGGCTAATTGGCCATGAAGGTTATGCACATGGTCAGCAACAAGTGTTCTGACATAGAAAAATCTCTGGGATCACATTTGTTCCCGGTTGTGATAGTTGATGTGAACATTATCTAAAGCTATTGTATCTGCATGACTTTATGCATTGTGCTGCTGATTAGATAAACGCACAAATGAATAGGTGTACAGGTATTCCTAGAAAGTACACAAAGTGTTGTTATAACAGTTTATAAAACAAATACATAGTTTTAAATAAAACTGTAATAAATTCAATTCAATTCAAAAAACTTTATTTATCCCCAAGGGGCAATTTAAGGCACGCAGAGTTAAAAAAAGATCAGTGCAAATGCAAAATACATAAAATAACAAATAAAATACAATAAAATTACATTTGTTGTATGAAATCAGTTAGTGCAAAAAGCTTTGAGTACACATCTGTATAAAATATCTGTAAAGGTAAATATCTGTATAAAATATCAAATATCTGTAAATAAATATAAGCTGTCTTATATAACTGTGAAAACGTATTGCTTAAAAGCCGAAGAAAAAGAAAGTAGAAAAAAGGTGAAATAGATTGATGGACTGAAATAGATTGATGAGCTGTATGCATACTAATGATTATTTAAGTATACAAAGTATAATAGCACAGAAAGGGTAAGAAAAGTATCCTGATGTTTCTCATCAGCAACTTAAATCTGCTGTTTCTGCTGCTCACTGAATTTTGTGTAAACCCTAGTGATGGTTGTGTGTAAAAATCCCAGAAGATCATCAATTTCTGACTTAATCAAAACAGCCCATCAGCCTTTCAGAGAGCACACTTTTCCCCCATTCTGTTGTTTGAATTACATTTAACAGCAGTGTTGGTTCTACATCTGTGTAATTGTATGCACTGGTGCTACATGATTGGGTAATTAGATAATTGCATGATGATGCAAGAATACAGGTATTCCTATTAAAGTGGCCAGTCAGTGCATGTATTTGTGTAACTAAACTTTGTTTTTTTTTGTTACCAGCTTCTTTCTTAATTATCAAAAAGTGTCAGAAACCAAAAATGAATAAATCCCAATAAACATTGTTTATATTTCACTGTTAACTTCATTACTAACCATTTCAATCAACATTGCAGTGGAATGGAAATGCAGAGAATCTTAATATGTTTATGCACCTACCCTGCTGAGGGCCCACTCAATGTAGGTAGAATTTGCCCACAGGAACAGAAAAGTTTCCTGTCAAAAGTCATAACAACATCTGCACTTCACAGATGAGGTCAAGAGAATATGAAAGTGCGTTTGTGTGTGACTGGGGGTGAAGTATGGCTCACAGTTGCAAAGAAACAAATAGTGTTTGACACCTCTGACATCTTTTAGCTTCCACATTGACTGCCAGGTCAAATTGTGTGTGTGTGTGTGTGTGTGTGGGGGGGGGGGGGGGGGGGGTTGGGGGTGTTGGTTGCAAATAATGAAATGAACCATTTTCATTGTATATGGGGGGTGTCTTAGTCTTTAGCACGTTTGCCTCACACCTCCAGGGTTGGGGGTTCGATTCCCGCCTCTGCCGTGTGTGTGGAGTTTGCATGTTCTCCCTGTGGCTCAGGGGTTTCCTCCCCCGGTCCAAAGACATGCATTGTATGTTGATTGGCATCTCTAAATTGCCTGTAGTGAGTGAATAAGAGGGTGTGTGTGCCCTGCGATGGGTTGGCACTCTGTTCAGAGTGCATCCTGCCTTGATGCCCGATGACACCTGAGATAGGCACAGGCTCCCTGTGACCCGAGAATAGATCGGATAAGCGGTAGACAATGAATGTTCATTCATTCATTCATTCATTCATTCATTCATTGTCTTCCGCTTATCCGGAGCCGGGTTGCGGGGGCAGCAGTCTAAGTACGGATGCCCAGACCTCCCTCTCCCCAGACACTTCCTCCAGCTCTTCCGGAGGGACCCCGAGGCGTTCCCAGGCCAGCCGAGAGACATAGTCTCTCCAGCGTGTCCTGGGTCTTCCCCGGGGCCTCCTCCCGGTGGGGCATGCCCGGAACACCTCTCCAGGTAGATGTCCCGGAGGCATCCAAAACAGATGCCCGAGCCACCTCAACTGCCCCCTTTCGATGTGGAGGAGCAGCGGCTCTACTCCGAGCTCCTTCTGGGTGACAGAGCTCCTTACCCTATCTCTAAGGGAGCACCCCACCACCCTACGGAGGAAGCTCATTTCGGCCGCTTGTATCCGGGATCTTACCCTTTCGGTCATGACCCAGAGCTCATGACCAAAGGTGAGAGTAGGAACATAGATTGACTGGTAAATCGAGAGCTTCGCCTTCCGGCTCAGCTCCTTCTTCATCACAACAGACCGGTACATAGACCGCATTACTGCTGCCGCTGCACCGATCTGTCTGTCAATCTCATGATCCATCCTTCCCTCACTTGTGAACAAGACCCTGAAATACTTAAACTCCTCCACTTGAGGAAGGACCTCCCCTCCAACCTGAAGGGTGCAAGCCACCTTTTTCTGGTCGAGAACCATGGCCTCCGATTTGGAGGTGCTGACCCTCATCCCAGCCGCTTCACACTCAGCTGCAAAACGCCCCAGTGCATGCTGTAAGCCCAGGCTTGAAGGAGCCAACAGGACAACATCATATGCAAAAATCAGCGATGAGATACTGTGGTCCCCAAACCGAACTCCCTCCAGCCCCTGGCTGCGCCTAGAAATTCTGTCCATAAAAACAATGAACAGAACCGGTGACAAAGGACAGCCCTGTCGGAGTCCAACATGCACCGGGAACAGATCTGACTTACAGCTGGCAATGCGAACCATGCTCCTGCTCCGGTTATACAGAGACCGAACAGCCCTTAACAGAGGGCCATGGACCCCGTACTCCCAGAGCACTTCCCACAGAATGCCACGAGGGACATGGTCAAAAGCCTTCTCCAAGTCCACAAAACACACATGTGGACTGGTTGGGCAAACTCCCACGAACCCTTGAGCACCCTGTGGAGGGTATAGAGCTGGTCCAGTGTTCCACGACTAGGTCGAAAACCGCATTGCTTCTCCTGTATCCGAGGTTTGACTAACGGTTGCACTCTCCTCTCCAGTACTCTGGAATAGACTTTCCCTGGGAGGCTGAGGAGTGTGATCCCTCTATAGTTGGAACACACCCTCCAGTCCCCCTTCTTAAAAAGAGGGACCACCACCCCGGTCGCCCAGTCCAGAGGCACTGTCCCTGACCGCCATGCTATGTTGCAGAGATGTGTCAGCCAAGACAGCTCCACAACATCCAGAGACTTAAGGTACTCAGGGCGACTCTCATCCACCCCCGGTGCCTTGCCACCAAGGAGCTGCTGAACTACCTCAGTGACCTCAGCTTGGGTGATGAATGGATCTACTTCTGAGTCCTCGGCCTCTGTTTCCTCTACGGAAGGCGTGTCAGTGGGATTGAGGAGATCCTCAAAGTATTCCTTCCACCGTCCGACAATATCCCCAGTTGAGACCAGCAACTCTCCACCTCCACCGTAAACAGTGTTGGCAGAGAGCTGCTTACCCCTTCTGAGGCGCCGATCGGTCTGCCAGAATTTCCCCGAGGCCGTCCGATAGTCCTTCTCCATGGCCTCACCGAACTCCTCCCACACCCGAGTTTTTGCTTCCGAGACCACCACGGCTGTAGTTTGCTTGGCCTGCCGGTATGCCTCAGCTGCCTCCGGAGTCCCCCGAGCCAACCAGGCTTGATGGGACTCCTTCTTCAGCTTGACGGCATCCCTTACTTCCAGTGTCCATCACTGTGTTCGGGGATTGCCGCCGCAACCGGCACCAGAGACCTTACGGCCACAGCTCCGGATGGCTGCGTCAACAATGGAGGAGGAGACATGGTCCACTCAGACTCAATGTCCCCAACCTCCCTCGGGATCTGGTTGAAACTCTCCCGGAGGTGGGAGTTGAAGACCCCCCTAACAGAGGGATCAGCAAGACGTTCCCAACAGACCCTAACAATACGTTTGGGCCTGCCAAGTCTGTCCGGCATCCTCCTACGTAAGCGGATCCAACTCACCACCAGGTGGTGATCGGTTGACAGCTCCGCCCCTCTCTTCACCCGAGTGTCCAAGACATGCGGCCGAAGGTCAGAAGACACGATCACAAAGTCGATCATTGATCTCCGGCCTAGGGTGTCCTGGTACCACGTGTACTGATGGGCACCCTTATGCTTGAACATGGTGTTTGTTATGGACAGGCTGTGACTAGCACAGAAGTCCAGCAACAGGACACCACTCGAGTTCAGATCAGGGGGGCCGTTCCTCCCAATCACGACCCTTCAGGTATCACTGTCGTTGCCCACATGGGCGTTGAAGTCCCCCAGCAAAACTATGGAGTCCCCAGTCGGAGCACCTTCCAGCACCCCTCGCAGGGTCTCCAAGAAGGTTGGGTACTCCACACTGCCGTTCGGCCCATAAGCCGAAACAACCTATCCCCGGCCCGAAGGTGCAGGGAAACAACCCTCTCGTTTACCGGGGAAAACTCCAGCACATGGCGGCTGAGCTGGGGGGCTATAAGCAAGCCCACCCCAGCCCGACGCCTCTCACCATGGGGCACTCCAGAGACGAAGAGGGTCTCACCAGCTCGGGCTCCTTTCCCCCCAGTGAGGTGACATTCCATGTCCCAAAAGCCAGATTCTTTGTCCAGGGTTTGGGTTGTCGGGGCCCCCGCCCATGACTGCTACCCAAAACACATGGCACCAGACCCTTATGCTCCTTCCTGCGGGTGGTGGGCCTACGGGAAGGTGGGCCTACGTCATTTCTTCGGCTGTGCCCGGCCGAGTCCCGCAGGCAAAGACTCGGCCACCAGGCGCTCACCTGCATGCCCCAACCCTAGGCCTGGCTCCAGGGTGATGAATGAATGTTAATTATGCTAATTAAGCCAAGCAGAAAAAGTTTCATACAGACAAAATAATTTTCTTTTTTAAAACTTTAAAATGGGTCATTTTTACCCACAACACAAGGGCTACTGGAACCTTATAGCAAATGAAAATTTTAAATTAAAATCAGCAACTGAGGGGGTTAATTCTCAGTGCTGGTCCCAAGCCTGGAGGGTTGCGTCATCCGGTGTAAAACCTGTGTTAAGTCAAAAGAACAACACCACAATATCTGTTCCAGTCATGCAAAATGGGTCATTCGTGTTTAAAATTTGCACATCTGTAAGGACTGGACCTACTGATATCTCACTATTAAAATACCCCTACTGGTTCTAAAGCTGCCTTTTTAGTTCACTTCAAAGTTATCTAGAAGAGACAGGAATTGGTATTCATAATGATAACACTGAACAAAAAAACAAACTTTTACTTGAATATCTCTTTATTTGTCTGAGAAATTGACTCATGATGTCATGTTAACATTTCGATAATGTAGGTCATCTAGTTTGATTCATTCAAATCTCACACAGAAGTCAGAGCAAAAGTCCTGCTGATCTCCCTGTTGCTTGCTGGTCTCTATGTGAGCTTTTCTTGGGTCTGGAGAACAGCTATAATTACCCTAGATTTGAGTATGGAGTAATAGCATGGGTAATGTGTAAACTAGTGTTCCTCTCTGGCCAGTTCTCTTCTTTGTGACCGATAAGCAACTTGCTGCTCAGCCAGTGTGGTAAAATCCAATTTTCTACCATCACCAAGCAGCTGCAGATGAGCTCATCCCTCACATTCTTTGTATATAAATAAGGTAATTATAAGTTGCTCTGGATAAGAGCATCTGTAAAATGCTGTAAATGTATTTTACAGTGATGGTAGGTAATTAGTCCAGAAAACCTCCCAAACTCTTTCAAATATATTTGCTGTTTTATTAACATTGAAAAGGATTTTCTCAGGAGTGCTGTATGAAATAATATTGTTGATTCAATGTCTTCTTGATGGAGGCTGTGTAGATTAGATTTCCAGTTCATTAATATACATTTCTTTCCCCAAAGGGTCCATCCATGAGTGTGAAATACCTTTTATGAAGAGAATAATCTAACAGTATAACCAATACCCAAATTATAGGCTTATTATTTATGCAAGACACGCCAATTATATATTCACAGAAGTTATTTAAAATAGAATAGTTCAATATGAGACGTTTTTGAGAAGGGTAATGTGTTTGATTCAGAATATTAAACTGGTTGGAGGTTGTTTCTAATAGATGATTAGGAAAACTGTCAGTCCAAAGAATCAACTAAACAGAAATTCCCTTCTGTCATAGCGACCATAACTTATTTTAATTAAATTCAGCAGAAAAGAAGAGGGAAGTATCTGTACGGTATGTTAGAATAAAAGTGTAATGAGGAAGTTTGAAGCAATCAAGATAGTAATATGAGTATTTCTCTAAACAGTGAGTCTTCTGTTTCTTCTTTTATTTGTTGATAATTCTTCTTCTTGACCGTTATACAATTAGCATTAACTTAACAGTGTGCACATACATGGATTTGTGCTTGTTTTTGAGGAAAAGGGTAGTACAGCAGTTACATAAGACCATTTGTCTGTTTTTTTCCTTGTCTGACATCACTGAGTACTTACTAAGAAAACGAAACCAAATAAGGTGAGACCATGAATACTGATAAAGTAATTGAGATGGAGATGACAAAACTCGCTCCAGCTGAAGAACAAGATGTTAAGGATACTGAAAAAAGCAAAATTGGAGAAACAAAAGGTAAGAAACAAAAATTCTCACTAACAGCATTCTCTATTCTACAAATTGTTGTTTGATAACTGATAAGCTACTTGGATCAAAATCTCATGTTCTAATTAGCTACCAGTGTGTCTGTTTGCATTTTTCCTGCTTGTACTTTTCCAGTACCTGATTTTATCTTCCAGTTCTTCCATATTTTAGACAGCCTTCAACTTTTTCTTTCCCTAGAAGAAGAAGAACAACAACAAAAAGAAGGAACTATTTTGTACCGCAAACTGAAGAATCCACCAGAAGAAATTTGTAGTGTAGCTGCATTGCCTGCATCCACTCCAAACCAAACTGAAGGTAAACAACACTGCAGCATGATCTGAAATAAACATTTACTTAATTAAACTACAGGCTTAAATTATCTATAAATGTGGCACAAACACAGAAAAGTTGTGTGATAAGGTCTAATGCATGTATGAAGGTGGTTATATGTAGGGTGAACAGGAGATGTTTAAAAATGATAGACTGCCACCTATCTTGGATATCTAAGTAAGCTCCTGAAATACAAAATTAAAGGAACAGACACCAGACACTGAGGAAAAGTGACAGTAAAGCTGAAATGATTCTTTATGTATTCATGGTGTGATATTACAAAACTGTGTTATGTTTTAGGGAAAGATTTGAGTTTGAGAATGTATGAATCTAATTCAGTTATTTTTCAGGGTCTTGACTGAAAATTCAAAATACTAAAGCCTGATAATATTCAGAATTCTAATCAGTTTTGTTATAAGCCTTCATTTTAAGATTTATGCCTTAATTCTATCATTTGCAATGTATATTTATGTATATTATTGCAATATATATATCAGAGCTGTTGAGCTGCTGATGCCCACATATATGATAGCTACACTGAGCAGACACCCTTATCAAAAACATCCTTATCAAAATGTATCTAATTTTGTGTAACTAAGCAGTTGATGGTTAAGGGCTTTGCTCAGAGGCTCAGCAGTGGCACCTCTGTAAATGTTTACTTATGACCATTCAAGCAGCTGTCTGAGCAGCTACCACTGAGCTACTGCTGCTGTTATAGAACATTCTTCTACATCTGAACAATCAGACATGAGAATTTAACACTACTGCGATATAAACATTTTAGAGTTTAAAAAATGGGCTGGATGATATATCACTATCATTAAACTACAAGGTCAACCCTGTCTTTCAGTAGCTGTGGATGTTTAGGCTAGACTACTGATAGTGTCTGAAAGGGCTATATAATCAAAGATACCAGGTCTGCAATATTCGTAATAAAAATGTAAACACAGTGACTCGAACTGTGGCATGGTTGTTGGTGTCACATGGGCTGGTTTGAGTGTTTCAGAAATTGCTGATCTCCCAGGATTTCCATGCAAAATTGTTTATAGGGTTTTTACAGAATAATGCAAAACAACAGAAAGTACAACAAAAATACCACAAAGATCCAGTGAGCAGCAGTTCTATTTGCAGAAACACAAACAAATGTTCAAATAACATTCTCAGTGCCAATATTTTTAGTAGATTATTAAAAAAACAAGTAAACCAATTCACTGGCACAAATACATGCAGTAATCCACAGGGTTAACTGATGTTAAAAGATTTTAAAAGAAGAGTTGAAATGATACACTTCATCAGTTCATCAGGCAAAATCTGTGGAAGAAAATGCACTCTGGCTCTGGCTTAGTCCAAAACTGTGCATTATTGTACTGCAGTGCATGCTGTAATAGTGCGTCATCCTAAATAAACTACTCAATCTTGTTATTTGTGGACAAGATCCTGAAACAGTGCCCAACATAAGCCATGAGGTTACCATGTAGACAATCACAGAGCCTGCCATTGGGGCATTCACGGGCTGTGCGTGCTTAATATAATGAAGAGGTAGGGAATATCAAGCATCACTACAGATGCAGCAAAACTCCACCAAACATTGTGCGAAGGTTGTACATTAAACCCGAATGAGCTACTTCAAATATACATTAAATTTTGTAATTTCGGGACTTATGCGGATGTGAAAGTGTTTGCAGAATCGAAGGAGGAACTGACCACAGGTGAAGGGCAAAAATTAAACACACGCACACATACTGAGTGGAGGAGTTTCTACACGTCATGGGTTGAGCTACATGATTATTTCTCCTTTGTTTAGATGTTTACAGGAGCGTTCGTCTGTACAAGAGGATTTCTGCTGTTTTCATCATTCTCTCTTTGCTCTTGCTGGCTGTGGTTCTTGCTCTGGCTATGAAATGTAAGTAAAGCATTAGCGCTTAGCACGTTACTGACTCATTCACACCAATCCAGTGCTGCTGTGAACATCAACAACACATCTAGCTCCAGCCCTCACTCATATAAAGAAAATATAACAGGTGTTATCTTTCTGTAGTCACTTTATTCACAATGGAAGGTAGAATGGAGGTGGATGCCCATCTAAAAGGACACTGACATTTTGATGTATAAAAATTTTGCACTACAACTATGACCAAGTATATCTCTCGAGTTTTGGAAGCTTATGACCACCAGTTTAGATAATGCAAAACAAACAAACAAACAAACAAACAAATTAAATATTTAAATATGCACCAAAACCTCAATGATTTCAAATTCAGATTTAATTTGTCACATACACAACCATACACACAGTACATGTACACAGTACATTTGCAGATAAACAAAGATAAAAAAATTAATTAATTGATTAATTGATTGATTGATTGATTGATTGATTCATATATTTCCACCATCTGTAGTGCTATTTTTGGTGTTTCTTTTTAAGTTCTTGGCACTAGATAGTGCAACACAAAAGCAACACAGTTCCTTCTGAAACCCACGCAAAGTAAGATTGTATTGGATAATGAAAGCTTTTTACTTTCAGGTTATCCCAAATTTAAGAACATGAATTCAAGAAAATAAAGAACATGAAGAGGATGTGCTCAGTTTATTTGTTTATTTTTTTGGTAATTTGCTGTCCAAAAGATGATTTTCACTGGCCTGTTAAATATAAAATAATTTCACTCTGAAAGTATCAGGAATGCATTTTACTTATTGTCTGTTGACTTCTACAATAACCTATGAATTGTTGTTCTTTATTGACATCAACTATGTCTATAATAAGATAATTAGTTATGTGCTAGTATTTTCTGCAGTATTACTTGGTTTTTGCACACAAAGACTGAATATATAAAATGAAGGTATACATTTTCTTTCTGTCTAAAATACAACATTTGTTCATTGTTTCTATGTTCCCATGATGGCAAAACTTCAGTAAATGTGAATAGTCCAGAGAGTGCAGAATCAAAGTGTACCTGTGAACTATGTCAGACCATATGTCAGACCAAAAACTAGCCATATATACTCTGTTATTTTATATTGATACCAAATATCCTTATCATAACATAATTAATTATATGTTAGTATTATCTGCAATAGTACTACATTTGTTCATTGTTTCTATGTTCTGTGCCCAAACCTCAGTAAATGTGAAGAGTCCAGAGAGTGCTGAATCAAAGTGTACCTGTGAACTATGTCAGACCATATGCCCCTCACCAAAGAGAATCACAGGTAAAACCCTATAACATCAAATCTGCTAAAAAACACTGATTTAGAATTCTAAATGCTCTTCATCTATACTGATTTATTTATAATCTCTTTATAATGCTCTATTATCCTGTTTTGCCATTTGTGTGAATACATGATCTTTCTTTTTGTCATTTGTGAGCTGTGTATTAAAAAAACATACTATTTCTCAGCAGGCTGTCAGTGCTCTGTGTGTGACAATGACTGGGAGAAGTTTGAGAACTCCTGCTACTTCTTTTCTAAGGAGCGTCTAAGCTGGCTGGAGAGCAGGGAGGAGTGTCAGAAACAGGGTGGAGACCTGGTTGTCATTGACAATGAACGTGTGCAGGTTAAGCAGTCAATCACTCAGTCACTCAAACTAAGACTGACATCAGTATTAATGACAGGTTAAAGGTGTATATCTTACTGGTGTAAATTCTGTCTTTATTACTGTAGAGGTTTCTAAATGAGAATGGGGACATGCTGTACTGGATTGGGTTACATTATTCAGAAGAGCAGAAATGGATGTGGCTTAACAGTACTGAACCAACCCAGAGGTGAGTCATCAGTGCTTCGTTTCTTACCACAGTTCTGTTTTATAAGAACCCCAGCAAGGCTATTTGCCAGTGCAACATCCACCACTTAAAATAACACCCAGCCATTGGTGGTCCTACTGCGGCCCCATTCCACTGATGTACGGTTAAATGGGAGTTTCATAAAATGGATAAAGCAACAGATAGGCAATATCTTTTTTTAAATACAAAAAATTAAATAAAGCAAACAGAATAAAATGCATCTATAATCTCATTGACAAACATTTCATAAACCATGGACGTGAACCTTTCCTTGGCTCTTTCCTAAAAGTGCATGTTACAAACAAGTTTTGCTTTACATGAAACAAGGTATAAAGTTTGGTGTAACACTGCCTCAGTTTATTTTATCTATCCCTCTAAGCTCTGGATGCAGTCCTGATTTCTTTCTCTGTTTCTTCCAGTATCTCTTTGGCAGGTCAATTTAAGATTCCATATGTAATCTTTCTGAATTGTTTCCTACATTGATAAATTGTAAACTATAGCATACAATGTTGTAACATAAATTAGATTCATTTTAAATGCATAAAACATGCTATATTACTAAACGTTTGTGGGCACTTGTCCATGACCCCACATGTGGTTTTTCACTAAACTGCTGCAACAAATTTTGAAGCACAAAATTGCATAGAATGTATTTGTATACAGATTCCCTTCACTGGAACCCTATGGATAAAGGGAGCTACATGATGATATGGTTTGCCAAAGCTAGTGAGGAAAAACTTAAGTCCATGTTTCATCATAAATTTCAGTCCTCAATTCATCCCATAGGTGTTCTGTGGGTTTGAAGTACGGCTTTGCGCAGACCACGAGTTCTTCCTCACCAGCCTTGGCAAACCATGCCTTCATGGGCATTGCTTTGTGCACAGGGGTATATTCATATAACAATAGACATTCTTGGCTCTTCTGGAATTTCTTTCAATCACTACATTATGTACTGCTTTTTGAGACCTTTACCCTACTTAATCTTGTATGTGAGTGATGTTTAAATTTTGCAGGGCTGATCATAAATCAAACATCTGTGTGTCTAGTCTAATTAGCACAATTCTCCTTAAATTTCGTTAAGGGGTTGATTCCCTAGTTGGTGTTGGATAACATTTTTTCATCAATAAATGAAATGAATGTTTAAAAGCTTCAGTTCAATTCATTTGTATAGCACCGTAAACAACAAAATTCAAACATCCAAACAAACCGTCCAGTGATGGCCTGCCAAGTCTGCAATATGTATCAGGGTGTTTTTTATTTCTGAGAAGTATTTTCTCTATCTTTCCTGAATCTTCTACACTCAGGGTTTAGAGAAGACTTACTGAGGTTCAGGTGCCTTGTTTATTATCTTGAAATAAACCTTAAGAAGGGACTATTTGCCCTGGTTCAGCAAGAGACATACCTTGTTGGACCATTAGGTTAGTCGTGAAGAGCAGGTGCCCTTCTCTCTTGTCTCCACAGCATTTATTTTTTTTGGCTAATGTGGAGATAAAGCTCCTTGATCAAGCTCCTTAGTTCACACTCTGTTCCTGCATTCATTATTTGAGGTTGCATCTTGGCCAGTAGCACTCCTCCTAGCCCACTCTGGATTTTGAATCCAGCTCTTTTTTATTTATTTATTTCCATTATGCTGAAAATGAGCAAATTGGCCATGAACATTTTGCACATCGTCAGCAACAAAAGTTCTGACATAGTCCTGCTCTACATTGACCTCTCTAATAAACAAGGAAAATCCCAGGACATTAGCAGTTATAGAAGTACTTAAACCAGCCCTTCTGGCACTAACAATCGTGCAACAGTAAAAGTTGTGGTGGTTGATGTGAACATTATCTAAAGCTGCTGGCCTGTATTTGCACGATTTTATGCATTGTGCTGCTGCTTCATGATTGGTGTTCCCAAAAAGATGTCCAGTAACAGTTTATAATCAACAAATACATAGTTCATAATAAACAAATACATAGTTATAAATAAAACTGTAATAAAGAGCTGTACGTATACAAATACAAAGCTGTATGTATGCAAAGCTGTGTGAATTCAAAAACAAAGGGAAGTGGTAGCTCAGTGGTTAAAGTGTTGGAATAATGACTGAAAGTTTGTGAGTTTGAATCCCAGTTTCACCAATCTACCACTGCTAGGCCCTTGAGCAAGGTCCTTAACCCTCAATTGGTCAGGCGTATAAAAATGAGATAGATGTATGTTACCTTGGATAAGCGTGTCTGCCAAATGACATTAATGTAAATGCAAATGATTATTTGGGTATATGAAGTATATTAAGTATATGAAGTATAATTGTACAGACAGTGAAGAAAATTATCCAGACATTTCTCATCAGCAACTTGATTCTGCTGTCTCTGCTGCTCACTGGAGTTTATGTAAACCCCTTGTGACTGTTATAAAAATCCAAGCAGTTTCTGACTTAATCAACACAGCCCATCTGACACCAACAACCATGCCATGGTTAAAGTTTCAGAAATCAAAATTTTCCCCCATTGTGATGTTTGAATGAAATTTAAATGCAGCTCCTGATGTACATCTAATTGATTTTATGCATTGCACTTCTGCTACATAATTGGGTAATTAGATAATAGCATGATGATGCAAAAGTACAGGTATTCCTGTGCTTTAGCTCTTCATTTTGAATCTATTCCCATCTGGTAAGGTAGGATTTTAACTTTTGTGTACTATTTGTTTAACTTGGTTGGATCTAGAGTGTGTTATTTGAACTGTGTTATATTGTATAGCTTGTTGATCCTATAGTGTTGGTCTATGCTTCTTAGTTGTCTCAGGTGATTAATCAAGAGTAGTTTCAGTCTCCCTTAAAGTGTGAATTGTGGGCAGGGCTTACTAATTTATATTAAAGGTTCTCCGCTATAGACACAAGTATATAGCGTATCCTCTGCAAGTATATACAAGTATCCTCTGCCTATGCTTTCTCTCACTCACCACGAGAATCAGGCAGGGGTGGTGGTACAGGTCTGCTGTTGTCGCGGAGATGGTGTTTCACACCTCTCCCCTTTGTCTCATCTAACCATCTCTTCTTTTGAATTCCATGCAGTTTCCGTTACCTCTCTAATCAACCTCTTCATCATTGTCATCTATCACCCACCTAGTCCCGTAGGAGACTTCATGGAAGAAAAAGACACACTCCTCAGTGTCTTCCCTTCTGACAGCACGCCTCTGACGGTCCTTGGAGATTTCAACATCCAATATGACAAGGTTCAGTCTTCTGGCCTTCTGAATTCATTCTCCTTGTCATTCAACAGCTGCCCTCCCACACACAAGGGAAGAAACGTCCTGGATCTGGTCCTCACTTGTCCTTCCCCAGTTACAGACATGACTGCTACAACACTTCACATCTCAGATCATCACTTGGTATCCTTCACTATCACTCTCCCTGTCTCAACTAAACGTAACTCCCTGCATCTCTCTGCAGCTTCCTGCACTCTTTCATCTCTTCCTGACCATGACTTTTCGTCCCTACCCCTGGACTCAGCTACAGACACTTTTCTCTCCTCTCTTTCCTCAACCATGGACCTTCTCTGCCCTTTGTCCACTAAACGCAGGAAGACTTTTTGTCCTGCTCCTTAGCTGTCAGATGTGCTTCACAATATGGAAATATCGGAGAGAATTACGATCAGCAGAGAGGAAGTGGAAGAAATCTTAACTTGACGCAGATCTCATCTCTTATCAAACGCTACTGTCCAAATTCTCTTCTGACATGACTTCTGCCAAGACTTCCTTCTACAAGGAAAAGCTCAAAGCTTCTGCACAAGATCCCCAAAAGGTCCACAACATCTTCTCTTCACTATTCAACCCTCCAGCTCCACCTTCTCCATCCTCCCTGTTTGCCGACATCTGCTCCACGCAGACTCTCTGCTGGTGTCCCACAAGTCTCAGTACTTGGTCCTCTTCTTCTCTCCCTCTATACTCACTCTCTTGGCAAAGTTATATCCTCACATGGGTTTTCATACCACTGCTATGCCAATGACACCCAACTTATCTTCTCCTTCCCTCCCTCAGATACCACGGCTTCTGCTTGGATCTCAGTGTGCCTGGTGGACATTTCATCTTGGATGCCAGCTCATCAGCTGAAACTCAATCCCAGCAAAAAGATGATTCATCCCCATCCCAGAATCTTGCATTATCTCTAAACAACTCCATGATCTCCCCTTCAGCCACTGCTCACAACCTTGGGGTAACCATGGACCATCAACTGTCCTTTTCCTCCCATGTTGCTAATGTGACACGGTCATATCAGTTTCTTCTGTACAACATCAGAAGGATTCGACCATTTTTATCCACACAGGCTACTTGTCAGTCTCTGGTCATTTCGGGACTGGACTACTGCAACTCTCTACTGGCAGGTCTACCTCTGAACGCAATTCGTCCACTGCAAATGATCCAAAATGCTGCTGCACGACTTGTTTTCAACCAGCCTAAGTTCTCCCACACCGCCCCACTATTGCGTTCCCTCCACTGGTTTCCGGTAGCTGCACACATCAGATTCAAAACACTATTGCCACTGATGCTGGCCTACATAGCCAAGAATGGACCAGCACCAGTGTCAGCACGTACCTCAAAGCTCTCATTACTCCTCGCACTGCACCTCGCTCCATCCAATCCATTAGCAGTGCTCGACTGGTACGACCATCTCTCAGGGTAAGAGGTAGGTATACATCTAGACTCTTCTCTGTTCTGGCAGCGAGGGGGTGGAATGAACTTCCCCTAGATGCCTGTACACCCGAATCACTGACTGTCTTCAAACGATGGTTGAAGAATTACTTCTTCCTGAAACACTTAAACTAGCTTTTATTTTTTCCTGTTTTTTTAATGTATTATATGTTGCATGTACATATAAAAAACCCCTCAGTTTTTAGGCTAATGGTATCCTAAGTCTGTGACCTATTGAACCAGTTTAATGTATTCAATGATAGACTTTAAAGCACTTTTGTATGTCGCTCTGGATAAGAGTGTCTGCCAAATGCCGGAAATTTAAATGTAAATGTATTAAAGTGGTTTTGTGTAACTAAACATTGTTTTTTTTTTTTATCAGCTTCTGGCAACATGGCCCACCAAATCCAGGCTCTCAAAGCTCCTGTGCAATGCTAAATGGAGGGATGTCAGACCTGAACAACTGGCGTTCAGACAGATGTACTTTGTATACACAGTACATCTGCCAGAGATGTTAAAAATGGAAAATGGCAGCCACAACCATTACATATATCTGCTACATTTGCCTTTGATATTATTGTTGTGCTGTTATGCTTACCTTTTACAAATGTAGTTCATAAATTGCAACAATTACAGAATTAGTACGTGCAACAATCCTATTCTGTGATGCACAATCAAGTAGTTATGCTATGTACACTAGAAGTTGCTTTCGGCTGCTCCCTGTTCGGGGTCACCACAGCAGACCAACTGGTCCGCACAACAACTTGGCAAATGTTTTATGCCAGATACCCTTCCTGACGCAAACCTCCCATTTTTCCGGGCTTGGGACCGGCGCTGCATCCAGTGGCTGGGGTTTAGGCATTGGCTGGGACTCGAACCCCAGCCTTCCGCATGATAGGCGAGAAACCTACCACTGAGCCACCAATGCCTCTAGTTATGCTATGTACACTGCTCAAAAAAATTCAGACACCCTGAAAATCAAAGTGAAAAAATTATGCAGCAGGCTAGTCCATTTTGCTGAAATGTCATTGCAGCAACTCAAAATGGTACTTACTAGTTTGTATGGCACCCATGTGCTTGTATGCATGCCTGTCAAGGACAGATGGTGTCCTGGGGTATTTCCTCCTAGATCTGGACCAGGGCACCACTGAGCTCCTGGACAGTCTGAGGTGCAACATGGCGTTGTCGGACGGACCGAAACATAATGTCCCAGAGGTGTTCTATTGGATTTAGGTCAGGCAGGTGTGGGGGCCATTCAATGGTATCAATTCCTTTATCCTCCAGGAACTGTCTGCATACTCTCGCCAAATGAGGCATTGTTGTGAACCAGGAGGAACCCAGGACCCACTGCACCAGCGTAGGGTCTGACAGTGGGTCCTAGGATTTCATCCCAATACCTAATGGCAGTCAGGGTGGCACTGTCTAGCCTGTAGAGGTCTGTGCGTCCCTCCATGGATATGCCTCCCCAGACCATCAATGACCCACCACCAAACTGGTCATGCTGAATGATGTTACAGGCAGCATAATGTTCTCCACGGCTTCTCCAGACCCTTTCAAATTCAAATTCAAATTTTATTTGTCACATACAAAATCATACACAGTACGACATGTAGTGAAATGCTTTTTACGACCGTCCTTGTTAAGAGAGGAACATAAAAAAGGATATCAATAAAATAAGGATTAGGGGTGAACCTGCTCTTATCTGTGAAAAGCACAGGGCACCAGTGGCGGACCTGTCAATTCTGATGTTCAATGGCAAATGCCAATCGAGCTCCACGGTGCTGGGCAGTGAGCACAGGGCCCACTAGAGGATGCTGGGCCCTCAGGCCACCCTCATGAAGTCTGTTTCTGATCGTTTGGTCAGAGACATTCACACCAGTGGCCTGCTGGAGGTTATTTTGTAGGGCTCATGCAGTGCTCATCCTGTTCCTCCTTGCACAAATGAGCAGATACCGCTCCTGCTGATGGGTTAAGGACCTTCTACAGCCCTGTCCAGCTGTAGTGAAAAGAAAAGAACCAGTCTTTCAGTAAAAAGAGTGTCCAAAAAAATGGGGAGCTAATTATCTCAGTCAGTGGAATGCCCTGTGGGCTGAAGTGCTTTGGCGGTGAGGAGCGGTGACAAGACAAGACCCAGGAAGCTGGCAGGGCTCAGGGGGTGTTGTCTTCTTTTGTGTCCTCTTTAGGCTCTGCAAGGCTCTGCACTGATTACTTAGAGTCAGTGTTTAGCTACATCCTAGATGTAGCTCCACTTAAAAGGTAAAAAACTTTAAAGATAAAAAACTAGCACAATCTGGTGCAATGACCACACATGTAACTTAGAACAATCAACTTGGAAATTAGAACGCAAATAGCATCAAACTAAATTATCAGTATTTTAGTGTGGAAGGAAAGCCTTCTGAGCTTCAGAAAATCTCTTAGTGCTGCTAGATCAGTGTATCTCTCCACCCTAAATGAAGATAACAAAAATAATCCTAAATTTTTATTTAATACTGTAGCAAAATTAACTAGGAATAAAACCATTTTAGAAAAGTGAACACCATCAATACGCTTCATGAATTATTTTAATGGAAAAATTTATAATATCAGGCTGAATATTCAGATTCTTAATTTAATAACAAACAAATTGATAGATAATCCTGTAGATATTACTTTTTCTGATCAGCGCTTAGAATGTTTTACTCCTCTTTGAGAAATTTTTCTTCAAAATATTAGATTCCTTACCTACATGCTTCTTTAAACAGATAATTCCAGTAGCAACCTAATCCATTCTAAAAATAATAAATTCTTCCCTTAGCATTGGCTATGGGCCTCTCCTTTATCAGAAAAGGTCCTAGAAAAGGTTAACGCACAGAAGTTATGCTTATTCCTACATAGGAATAACATTCAGAAAATGTATTTAGGCCTCATTATAGCACAGAGACAGCACTGGTTTTGCTTGACCTTAATGCAACTTTTGACACCACTGACCATTCTATTCTACTTGATAGGCTAGAAAATGTTGGTGATGTTACGGTGACAGCCCTCTCCTGGTTCAGGTATTATTTGACTGATCATTATCAGTTCGCAAATCTAAATGGTGACTTCTCTAAGTTATGTTCGGTGTTCCACAAGGTTCTGTTTTAGACGCACTATTTTTCTCCTTATATATGCTACCTCTTGTTGCAATTATTTGTGAACGTGGTATTAGCTTCCACTGTTATGCTGATGTCACACAGCTAAGTCAGATGAGAGACACCAGCTTATTGAGATGAAAGAATATGCAAAGGACATTAGACAGTGGATGCTAACTTCCTCCTGCTTATCTCTAACAAACAGAAGTGCTTGTAGGACCACATGCAGCCAGAAGTAAGCTTTCTGATTACAGAATAAAATCTGGATGGCCTGTCTGCTTTATCATGTGCAGACATAAAAAAGACCTTGGTGTTACTTGACTTCAGTCTCTCATTTGAAACTCATGTAGATAATATCATGTGGAAGGCCTGGATTCAATTCCCAAACAATGCCCAAACCCCCACCACTGGATGCAGTGCTGGTCCCAACCCTGAGCATCTGGCATAAAACCTGTGCCAAGTTGTTGTTGCGAACCAGTTGGTCTGCTGTGGCAACCCTGAACAGGGAGCAGCTGAAAGCAACGTCTATAATTTTTATTCTGTTTCTATATTTCTGTACAGCTGCTTTGAGACAATGTCCATAATATAACATAACTACAACAAACACATTTATTATTTAACTGGCAGCTACAACTATTGTCAGAGCTGCTGATGCCAACCATATATGATAGCTACAAATCAAAGAAATGAACTTACAAACATCAAAAACAACTGAAATTTTTCTATTTTTATGCAACTGAGCAATTGATGGTTAAGGGCTTTGCTCAGAGGCTCAGCAGTGGCACCTCTGTAAATGTTTACTTATGACCCTTCAAGCAGCTGTCTGAGCAGCTACCACTGAGCTACTGCTGCTGTTATAGAACATTCTTCTACATCTGAACAATCAGACATGAGAATTTAACACTACTGCGATATAAACATTTTAGAGTTTAAAAAATGGGCTGGATGATATATCACTATCATTAAACTACAAGGTCAACCCTGTCTTTTGTTTAGATGTTTAGGCTAGACTACTGATAGTGTCTGAAAGGGCTATATAATCAAAGATACCAGGTCTGCAATATTCATAATAAAAAAAGTGACTCTAACTGTGGCATGGTTGTTGGTGTTACATGGGCTGGTTTGAGTAGTTCAGAAATTGCTGATCTCCCAGGATTTCCATGTAAAACAGGGTTATTACAGAATAATGCAAAACAACAACAAACACCTTGTTGATGAGATAAGTCAAAGGAGAATGTTTAGACTAGTCTTTATAACCATGGTGAGCAGAAAAAGCATCTCAGGATACACAACTTGATGAACCTTGAGGCTGATGGGCTACAACAGCAGAAAATCACAGGAATCTGAGGCTACAGTGGCCACCGACTTACTGAAACCCTGCAGCTAAAGACTGTAAAAATGTCACCTGGTGTTCTTGCAATTTTCACCTTTACCATCATCACTGTAGTAAAGCATGGTTATTTGAGTTACCATAGTCTAGATATTCACCTTTGAGCTCTCTTATGAACAAGTTGTTAAGTGTATATTTTTGTAAAGAAAACTCTCCTGGAAGCCCCAAAAAGGAACTGAAAAAGATATGCCCTCAAAAACATTTAGGGAACCAAAAACAAACGTTCAAATAACGTTCTCTGTGCCAATAATTGTTAGCGGGTAATTGAAAAAACACTGAGTGAACCAACTCGCTGGCACAAATACACGCAGTAATGCACAGGGTTAAAAGAGGAGTAGAAACGATACACTTCATCACTTCAAGCAAACTCCGCGGAAAAAAATACGCTCTGGTGATAATACTGTGATAGTGCGCCATACTAAAAAAAAAAAGTGTAACTCGATCTTGTTATTTGTGGACTATCCAGAAACAGTGCCCAACATAGGCCATGAGGTTACCATGGAGACAATCACAGAGCCTGCCATTGGGGCATTCACTGGCTGCGTGTGCATAATATAATGAAGAGGTAGGAAACATCAAGCTTCATTACAGATGCAGGAAATCCACCAAACATTGTGCGTAGGTTAAACCCGACTCAGCTACATCAGATCCCACCATGTACATTAAATTTTGTAATTTCGGGCCTTACGCGGATGCGAAAGTGTTTGCGGAATCGAAGGAGGAACTGACCACAGGTGAAGGACTAAACACGCACACATACTGAGTGGAGGAGTTTCTACACGTCATGGGTTCAGCTTCATGATTATTTCTCCTTTGTTTAGATGTTTACAGGAGAGTTCGTCTGTACAAGAGGATTTCTGCTGTTTTCAGCATTCTCTCTTTGCTCTTGCTGGCTGTGGTTCTTGCTCTGGCTATGAAGTGTAAGTAAAGCGTTAATGGTTAACATGTTACTGCCTCATTCACACCAAATTAGTGCTGCTATAAACATCAACGCCACATCTAGCTCCAGCTCTCACTCATATAATAGGTGTTAGCTTTCTGTAGTCACTTTATTCACAATGGAAGGGGGAATAGAGGTCGATGCCCGTCTTAAAGGTTATCGTTGACATCGTATATAAATTTGGTGTATATTTTTTTTAAATGCACGAAAAGTACGAGGTCAGTATATCTGGAGTTATGGAAGCTGATGACCAATTAGGACTATGCAAAACAATGAAACAAAAAAGCAGTAACACTGTATCACGCCATTTCATTAAATTAAATGCAAAACATGACCCAAAGAAATGTCAGAATTAATTTGCCACATACACAACCATACACACAGTACATGCAGTAGAATGATTTTGCAATTTAACAAACAAAGAAAAAGGAAAAGGAGAGACATCAAACACTACAAAATGTTAGTGCTACGTATATTATTACAAAATAATCATTAATCAATAATAAAAAAAATCACTTTCCAGTGCACTATTTATTTATTTACTTATGTTATTTATTTAAGTTATTTTCCATCTCCTGCAGTGCTATTTTTGGTGTTTAATTTTGAGTTCTTGCCACTAGATGGCGCACAAATGCAACAAAGCATTGAATATGATAGAAAAAAAATTTCTTCTGATATTTGAAAAGCAAAGTAAAATTGTATTGGATAACGAAAGCTTTTTACTTTAGGGTTATTCCAAAATTTAGCTAAAATAAAGAACATGAAGAGGATGAGCTCAGTTTCTTTAATTATTTTTTTGGTAATTTGCTGTCCAAGAGCTGATTTTCACTGGCCTTTTTCACCGTGAATGTCTGAGGAATGTATTTTGCATATTGGTTGTTGACTTCTACAATGATTTATGAGCTGTGGTGTGGCCATATATACTCTGTTATTTTATATTGACATCAAATATCTTGATAAACGTACCATAATTCGTCATTTGTTATTATGAATGTCATTTTCTGCAATATTACTGGTTTCCGGTGGACATGGGGAGATATGTAGTTATAACTAATTCATTTTCTGTATAAAATACAACATTAATATTGTTTCTATGTTCTCTTGATGCCCAAACCTCAGTATATGAAGTTCAGTCCATCCAGAATTGTCCAGAGATTGATGACGCTGAAGAACTGAACTGTAGCCGCCAACTATGTCAGACCATGTACCCCTCAACACAGGCTGAACAAAACCAGGGTAAAACCCTATAACATCAAATTTGCTAAAAGTACAAATTTATCATTTATCACATAGGCAGAAGCTTTACAACAATTAGTTTTCTGTCAAAAATACAGCATTCATACTGTTTTCATGTTCCCTTGATGCCCAAACCTCAGTGCATGTGAAGTGTCCAGAGAGTGCTGAATTGAAATGTTCCTGTGAGCTATGTAATATAATATAATATAATATAATATAATATAATATAATATAATATAATAATATAATTAGATATATAGGTAAAAATAAGTTTTGTGTCTAAAATAAATAATAAAAAAAAATCATATTTTGTTGTGCAATTGTTCTCGTTGCCTTAGCCTCAGTATCTGAAGTTCAGTCCAGCCAGAAGTGTCCAGACCTCAGTGCTGAAGTGAAGAAAATGCAAAATTACTCCCCAAACCAAGGTAAAATTCAACCATATCCTAAAATTCAGAATCATCAGAGATGTTCAATACTTTTAGTTTTATATATCTATATCTATATCTATCTATATATATATATATATATCTATATCTATATATATATATCTATATCTAAAATATATAACAGAATATATATATAATGCTCAATTGTCCTGTTTTATCATTTCTGTGAAGTCATTATTTTAATTTTTGTAATTTATGACCTGTGTTTTAAACCCTGCTGTCTCTTAGCAAGGTGTCAGTGCTCTGAGTGTGGCCGAGGCTGGGTAAAGTTTGAGAGCTCCTGCTACTTCATTTCTAAGGAGCGTCGAAAATGGCAGGAGAGCAGGGAGGCTTGTCAGAAACAGGGCGGAGACCTGGTTGTCATCAACAGTGAACGTGTGCAGGTTAAGCAGTCAATTGCTCAGACACTCAAACTGAAAAAGACATCACTATTAAAGCAGTTTGCTGTCATTACATGTTAAAGGTGTATATATTACTGGCGTGAATTCTGTCTTTATTACTATAGAGGTTTCTAACTGAGAATTGGAGAATGCTGTACTGGATTGGGCTTAATTATTCAGAACAGAAGCAATGGATGTGGATTAACAATACTGCACCAACCCAGAGGTGAGTAATCAGTGCTTCGTTTCTTACTACTTGCTGTTTTAGCAACAGATGTGCATCACTGCATTGTATTTATAACTATTTATAGTTATATAGAGCATACAGGCAGTCTGTGGTTTAAATCAACAGCTCAACTCCTCCAAGACTAAGGAATTAACGTCAGTATGTACAACAGTATTAGTGCATCTTTTAGAAACTAAAGAGTAATACACCTTATAAAGTTGTAGAGTACACAGCCAGCTACATCAGACTGAACTGGGAAACACATGTATATTTTAAATTTTTTTTATTTGCATATGTATAATCAATCAGTGTAATCAGTTTGTTTTTTTGGCAGCTACTGGTCCTATGGCCAGCCAAATCCAGACTCTCAAGGCTTCTGTGCACTGCTAAATGGAGGGACGTCATACATGAACAACTGGCATTCAAACGCGTGTGAGGTGTATTCGCATTACATCTGCCAAAGTGGTTAAAAGTGGCAAATGTCAACCATAACCATCACATACATCTGCTACATTTACTCATTTTACTCTTTTGTGTGTCTTGTGAAATAAATAGCAACAAATACAGAATTAGTACATGAAAGTCCTGTTCTGTGATGCACAATCAAGTAGATACTATGGCATAGTATTTTTCATGATTGAGAAAATGAGACATGCTAAGTGTACTTGTTGAAACTGACTCTGCTGATTTTAACAATAAATTTTAGTCATTTTACTTGCACTTTTACAAATGTACTTTGCACTAATTTCAAAGACATTGTTCTGACTAAAATATGCACAATGTATTATAAAACTTAATATCTAACTAAGCAGCAGCTTTTAAAATGTGTTGTGAGATGTCTGAGTATAAGTAGTGAATAAGTAGATATGCCTTTCAGTGGTTCAATTCAAAATACTACTACATTCTGTCTTTACTTTGTAATGCACCCTTTCGTATGCAGCCCACACAGTTTCAGTCATGTAATGTCGGACAACAATAAAATTATGAAATGATTACGTTGTACAGAGTCCATTGAACTTCCAACATTTTTTATTTCCCAAACAGTTTTCATCTCTTGAGCATCCAACTATTCTTTCTTCTTTATCTCTAAACTGAGAGGCTGTGGTGTATAATCTGCCAGTAAATCACTCCTGCATCCTGCAGGCTTTGCATGCTTTGAAAGAAACGCCTTGGTGATTTCTTTCACTTCTCTCTATCTAGTCCTCATATTTTCAGAACACGTCAACGTAATAGCTGATCTTCAGCTGGTCAGTGGGTCATAATCTGGCCAAGTGTTATTACCAAAATTATGTTTAATATTCTAATGTCATGATGTGGGACATCAGTGGTAGGTTTCTCGCCTATCATGCGGAAGGCCCAGGTTCGATTCCCACCCAATGTCTCAAACCCAGCCACTGGATGCAGTGCTGGTCCCAATCCCGGAAAAATGGGAAGGGTGCATCCGGTGTAAAACATTTGCAAAGTTGTTGTGCAGACCAGTTGGTCCGCTGTGGCGACCCCGAATAGGGAGCAGCCGAAAGCAACTTTATTTTAATGTCAAGATGTTCTTAATATGATCATGATAATTATTTTATTAGCAATCATGCTTGTGTTCATCGAGCATGATATTGTGAACTACATTCAGTGTCATAAAGTTGTCTAAGCAGGCATTTGGTTTAGCTTTGCCATTTCTAGGGTATTTTATAGCTACCTGACTCCTCCAAAGTTCATCTCACTCCTGTGCAACCCTTGCATGTCATTCATTATGGTTGTGAGGAAGCTGAGGAAGAGGAGATGGGACACCACACTTAAGAAGCAGAAGACCACATGCACATCAGACCCAGAGTCAGCTCAAACAGTGAAGAGTGTGATAGGTTATGAGCACATAACTGGTACAGACAGATTGCACTGAGTTATGTATACAGTCAACAGAGCTAGATTGTAGGTGAGGAAATTGCAGATTTTATTATTATGCTTTTTGGTCAGTCCAAGGAGGTAGGAAGTAGTATGACTTGTTTTTAAAAATAACACTTAAAACCTTGTGCAACACTCCATGTCGAGGTGGATTGAGTCTGTCATCAGAAAATAAAAGTGGGTATACACCGACCAGGCATAACATTATGAGCACCTGCCTAATATTGTGTTGGTCCCCCTTTTGCTGCTAAAACAGCCCTGACCCGTCATGCACTGTGTATTCTGACTCCTTTCTATCAGAACCAGCATAAACTTCAGCAATTTGAGCAACAGTAGCTCGTCTGTTGAATCGGATCACACAGGCTTCACTCCCCACATGCATCAATGAGCCTTAGCCACCCATGACCCTGATGCCGGTGCACCACTGTTCCTTCCTTGGACCACTTTTGATAGATACTGACCACTGAAGACTGGGAACACTCCACAAGAGCTGCAGTTTTGAGATGTGGTCCGGTGGTCTAGCCATCACAATTTGACCCACAATTTGGTCAAACTCGCTCAAATCCTTACGCATGCCCATTTCTCCTGTTTCTAACGCATCAACTTTGAGGACAAAATGTTCACTTGCTGCCTAATATATCCCACCCACTAACAGGTGCCATGATGAGGAGATAATCAGTTATTCACTTCATCTGTCACTGCTCCTAATGTTATGCCTGATCGGTGTATATATATATAAAAAAGATTTGAATATCATTAATGAAAGGTTTATTAACATTTATTGCATTGAGTGTTGCTGATGGGTTCAGTATGTATAACATAGTAAATCGAAACTGTTTTTACTTATTCTTTTTTAATTTAACCGATTTGTCAATTTAGAAGTAATGCAATTACTGTAAATTATTTACAAAACCCCAAAACAACAGTCTGTGACATGGCAATAACTTCCACAGAGCAGTGATGAAGGTGTCACTATCCACTGTTTATGGCTCTTCTCTGTATTTCTTTGTGAATTCACTGGAAATCACAAAGAAATACAAAGAAGAGCCACAAACGGTTTAGAACCAAGATTAAACTCTACCGAGGCACAGGATCTGCTTGTGATTCAAAACATACATACTCATGGTGGCAGTAATGTCATGGCTTGGGCTTGTGTGGCTCCTTCCAGGAAAGAATCTTTCTTGTGAAGGTAGCAGCATAATGTCTACAGTAACATTCTAAGAGAGCCTTGACGTACAGAATTGGTCTGAGAACACCACAGAAAATGTGGAAAATATGGCAATGCTTTGCACAATATTGTGGCTATACTGCTTCACAAAGATCTACAATATAATTCATTTTAAATGAAATTCAGTGTACAAATACCCATTATTCTGAATAATGGCTATTTTCATAATTACTGTACCGCTTCATTAAATTTCTTTGAAGAGAAATCTGTGATAGATGTACTGTGATAGAAAAATTTAGATTGGTTTATATAAGCAAATGCTTTATTGACTGATCTGCATATACAACAGTGTCTTATAAATGTGGATTAGCAATACTGCATCACAAAGCTCTATACCTGTGTATAAATAACATTGATGGGTATTTTCAACAACAGCACATTCTTAAAGGAAACTTGTGGAAACCTGTTTCATTTGTGTGTGGTTTTTTTTTAAATGATGAAACATCTATTCCAGTCAATATGGGGAAATTGCTCATTGTACAACTAATTCTTCAGTAATGACTAAGCTGAGCTTGCAGTACTCGCTTTTAAAATGCACTTTCTAGTTCAACCACTGCCTGTTTTGTTCACAAGAAAGTTATCTCAACTAGAAGAGACACTGATTTTAATATTAACATGAAGAAAAAGTGTTGGTGAAAGTGCACATATGTGCTTTGGTTTTGAAGAACTCTACAAGAAATGATCTGATTGGATACGTTCAGTTATGAGTGTTCTGTAAGGCAGTCTACACAGAGGTTAGCGTAAGCAGATGCTTGTACATAGACTGCTAGTTAAACCGTTGAGGTGCATGCACGTGTTGGAGGTATAGGTTTGAGGGAGGAGACAGATGGAGGTGTGTTGGTAGTTTGAGAGAGAATGTGGCAGCTTGAAAGATAGGGTTGAGGCAAAGTCCACAAACACTGGTCATATTACTGCTTCTTGTTATAGAGTTTGTGTTTAATAGTCAATTTACCAGTCCCAAAAATCAGCTTACCAGTACAATTCTGATACTTGAGTTCTTAGAAAAAGGAGTGACAATAGTTTTTTTTTTTTTTTTTACTGAATCGAGGAATGAAAAAAACAGAGAAGTGCCTGGGCAGTGTTAATGGTGTACTATAAAAGTGTAATGAGGAAGTATGAATCAAACAAGAAGGAATGAGTGTGGACTGGTGCTAAAGGACTTCTGAATTTCACTGAGTCTTCTGTTTGACTAAAGTAAACATAACTATTTTTTATCATTCATTTTGCTAGCCACATTGATGTACATTGATTTGTTTGAACATGTGAAGACATGAATTTTGGAAGTTATATAAGTCCCTTTTGTCTAAGTCTTGTTTTTCTGCATTAGGTATTTGGTCAAGAAAGTGAAACAAGATCAGCACAGAACAGCACAGCACAGTGAGAAGCCATGGACGCTGAAAAAGGGACTGAGGTGGAGATGAAAGAGCTCACAGAAGTTCAAGGTGATAAGGATGTAGAGAAAGTGAAAATGGAAGAAACAATGCTTGATATTTTTTGTCCAATTTTTCTCATATTTAAACCACTTGTTCATGCCTTTTTTTTCTTTCTCTGCAAGCTGAGAATGGAGCAGAGCACAAAGAAGAAGATAAAAAAGAAAAAGAAGTGAAAGAAGAAGAATCCAATGTGTGCAAAATGAAGAGTTCATCAGAAAATATTTCAGTGCCTTCGTCTTCCAAAAGCAATGAAGGTAATACCTTTACTTATTTAACCATAGTGTTATGTTTACTTTTTGGACCCCTTGATAATGTTTGGGCCAAACCGATTAGGGACATTATATAATACATAAAACATTTGTTCTTAATGTTAATTGTAACTAGCTTACATTTAACAATGAAAGTGTCATTTTTGTGATGAAGTTTTTTTTATTTGTGTAACAAAACAAAAAAAAGACCTTGTTGGCATAAATCTAGAAAAAAAAAATTAAATATTGACAATGAGCAACAATAGAGTCACAAGAAATAAAAGATTGCAAAATACTTTTAGTAAAAATATAAAAGGCTCAGTTTGACCTGAATATCACATGAGGGTTAAGCCAAAGTAAAAATACAAATGTCATTATAGAGAACAGACACTTTGACACTAATAACACTTAAAAATATAGATAAAGTATATATAATATGTTTTTAAAATATTAACATGCTATTAAAATATAACATGATATAGTAAAATGGGCTCATATAGTAAAGTGCACAAGATTGGAGTGCACAAAAAGGATGCAGATGGAACAGTTTTCCTGCATGTGCCTTTTTATTTAGGCTTTTCTATATTTAAATCACTTGGTCATTCAATATTTCTCCCTTTAGAACCTGAGAAAAAGGCAGAAGAAGATGGAGAAAAAAAGGAAAAAGAAGTAAAAGAAGATTTGTACTGCAAACTGAAGAATCCATCAGAAGATATTTATAATATTTCAGTGCCGTCATCTTCCAAAAGCAATGAAGGTAATACCTATACTTATTTAACCCTTGTGTTATGTTTTGTGTGTGTGTGTATATATATATACTATATATATATATATATATATATATATATATATATATATATATATATATATATATATATATATATATATATATATATATACACACACATATATACACACATATATACACACATACATATTGTCTTACATATATGATATATATATATATATATATATATATATATATATATATATATATATATATATATATATATATGAAAGTCTTCCGCACATATTGTCTTAATCTTAATCCCAAACAATATAGACAATTAATGTTTTAATAGATCACATTTAACAATGTATGAGTCATTTTTGTGATGAAGTTATAATTTGTGTAGCACAATAAAGACCTTGTTGGCATAAGTCTAGAAAAGCATTGAAATGGAACAATGTAAGTTTTTGAGTTTATTATTATTGTTATTATTATTATTGTTATTATTATTATTATTATTATTATTATTATTATTATTATTATTGATCAATGTATAAATATAGGTGAACAACAATAGAAGCACGAGAAAAAAAATTGTTAGGCTTTTATTATATTTAAATGACTTGGTCATTTTATATTTTTCCCTTTCAAAGCTGAGACAAAGGCAGAAAAAGAAATAAAAGAAGAAGAAGGTAACTTGTACTGCAAACTGAAGAGTCCATCAGAAGATATCTATAATACTTCAATGCCTTCTTCGTCTTCCAAACGCGATAAAGGTAATACCTTTACTTATCTAAGTGTAAAGCTTAAAAGAACTAAAGTTTAAATTTGTATTTCACATTCAAGTTGTGTGATGAGGTCTTATGAAAGTATGAAGCTGGCTATATATAGGCTGAATTTATATATAGGTTATATATAGGCTGTGTTTCCTCACACATTTCTCTACTGCTAAAACAACAGCACAGTAATCAAAGTGGAAAGACATTATTTTGATGTTGTAAAAAGAAAATGCTTAGCCTGACAGTGATCAGGGTGCAAACTTGTCAAGTGTGAAAAAGGTGACAACCAACTGGACCTTGCGAACATCTTAAAATCCTCAAATCTTTTGGCTTTCTTGGATTGCACCAGTAACTGCAGTGTTTTATTTTAATTGAAATGAACGGTATTGTCCGTCTTCCTCTATTGTTACCCTTCTGCTCTGCTCAGCAGTGGGTGTTGACATTTTTTCCTGAAGAGCCTGTTATCTCAGAGCTTTGTACTTTAGTCCCATTGTTCTCAAATTTTCTCGGAAGTGGTAAAGTTGATCTACCAGGACTAGTCCAATTCTAATATCACATACAAAACATTTCGTACCCAATGTCAGCTAAAACTGATATTATACACAATTCAAGGTATTAAAAAACATTTAAAGACACGTGATTGTTTAGATGCGTTACAGGTTAATTGGTGTTGCATTTACAGCCGGTTTCCATTACAGGGAATTTTCACTTCGCTCTCATTCAGTTTATATGAAGCGACGCGAACGGGATGTCGGATTCTCTTTATGCAGCATTCACAAAATCTGACCAAGAGAGCTGAGTCTGAAGCAAAAATGTTCGAGGACAACTAGGCTACTGTCTACATCATCACAGATTGTTGTTAAAATGTTTCACACACTTAGTAGGGGGAAAACAGACCACTGTAGATCTTCATTTAAGCAGAAACTTTTCCAAATAGCTAACTAAAAGTGAAACCGTTATGGCATTGCTCTGTCTCTGCTGGAGTTACTACTACACCTAATGTATATTAAACTACGCTATACAGTGATGAACAGTTCTCAAACTGACCTCAAGTCAGAGTAATAGCCTTGGATCTGTCAAAAAAGAACATTTTGTAAATGACACACAGTCACCTTATATAGTGACAACGTTATATTCTTTACCACCATAGGCAACAGCCTCACACACACACACACACACACACACACACACACACACACACACACACACACACACACACACACACACACAAAAAGCGTTCTGTCCGGCTCTACAGCGATCTTAATTAGCTACCAAACAACTTAAACTGACAGGCTAACCTAACCACTTCAAGAGGACTCTATTTACCGTTACCTTATTCTGGATGTGTATGGAGACTGAAGAGTCTCAAAATTAGGCATCAAGTAGTGCGATTGGTTAGTCGAGGAAAATATAGTATAATAAAATATAATTATTGCTAAACTAAAATGTGCTCATAGCATACACACAGAACTCTTGCACTTTCATTTTGCTTTCATACAGTGATTACAACATATTTACCTTAAGTGTATTTCCTAAGTGTGTCTCATATGACACAACTCTTTCACTTTCACTGTCTACTATGTTCTTTATAGTCTAGTCTATGGATGTTAGGAGTAATACTGTCTTGATTCAACACTATAACGTTTTTTTAAACAAAAAAAAACTAACTATAAGCTATAATAATTTATGCAACATGGGCTAAATTAAAAGAGCGTTGTAAGACACCGATCAGGCATAACATTATGACCACCTGCCTAATATTGTGTTGGTCCCCCTTTGGATGCCAAAACAGCCCTGACCCATCATGCACTGCATATTCTGACACCTTTCTATCAGATCCAGCATTAATTTCAGCAATTTGAAAGACAGTAGCTTGTGTGTTGAATCTGACCACACGGGCCAGCCTTCACTCCCCATGTGCATCAATGAGCCTTGGCCGCCCATGACCCTGTCACTAGTTCACCACTGTTCCTTCCTTGGACCACTTTTGATAGATACTGACCACTGCAGACCGGGAACACCCCACAAGAGCTGCAGTTTTGGAGATGCTCTGATCCAGTGGTCTAGCCATCACAATTTGGCCCTTGTCAAACTCGCTCAAATCCTTAAACATTTTTCCTGCTTCTAACACATCAACTGTGAGGACAAAATGTTCACTTGCTGCCTAATATATCCCACCCACTAACAGGTGCCATGATGAGGAGATATCAGTCTTATTCACTTCACCTGTCACTGCTCATAATGTTAAGTCTGATCGGTGTATATCATTCAAGTGTATTTTTAAGACCGTGGCTTAATTTTGACAATTTTTTTTCAAGTAGACACGGATGCAATTGATCATCTCTTAGTGTATGCACTCAGATTTTCTCATTTTCTCATTATCAACTTGATCATTTTTCTTCCCATGAAAGCTGAGAAAGTGGAAAAAAAAGAAGAAGAAGACGTAGAAGATGTGTACAGCAAACTGAATGATCCATCAGAAGATGTTTATATGACTGCGATGTCCAGTTCCACTGCAAAACACAATAAAGGTAATATAGAATACAAATGTACTTATTTCAGCAAAAGGTTTAAATGAACTTTAAATCAACACATTAAAGTTGAGCAATGAGGTCTAATGTATGTAAAGAAGGTGCTTATATGTATAATGAAAAAAATTTGGCAAATAATCTATGCAAATATTTGCTGTTTTTAGACATCTTATTTGCAACCATGTAATAATACAGAAACAAGAAAAGATAACAGGAACTATTTGGCAAGAAACCTCATGAGTCAAAAGCAAAACTGAATTTCGCATATTCTTTATTTAATGCACGGCTAATTTGAATTTTCTATTTGTGTGCCATGTTTCAGGGAAGGATTTAAGGTTTAAAGTGCAGTCATTTTATTCAATTGTTTTAACTCTGGCTCTTGTGCCTACTATACTGACCTATAATAAATACTGAAACCCTAACCTAGATAAAAGTGCTTACTCATTTCACTCAAAATGAGTGAGTGAAATGACTCATCTGTTTGGTTCGGTTTGTTGACTGAGGTGTCACAAGCAATTTAATGTACTGAGGGCTACCACATTCACTTTAGAAAGAGTTTTTCTTTGTTTAAAATCAAACAGAACTTTAAATAATTGTGTAAACCGAGTACACTAGGTAACTCTGAGAAGTTGTTGTATATATAAAGCTTGAATGAAACTTTAAATAACAAGATACATTCATTCCATAACAGTAGAATAATAGTGTGCTCTGGTTTCAACATGCTATAGGGAAAATACTTTTCTAGGTGCACTTGTTCAAACTGTCTAGTCCAGTTCTCTAAATGAGACGAGCACCCTAAAATAATAACCTGACTAATTACTGTGCCATGTAATATGCTAGGGGGGGCACGGTGGCTTAGTGGTTAGCACATTTGCCTCACACCTCCAGGGTTGGGGGTTCGATTTCCGCCTCCGCCATGTGTGTGTGGAGTTTGCATGTTCTCCCCGTGCCTCGGGGGTGTGCTCCGGTTTCCTCCCCCAGTCCAAAGACATGCATGGTAGGTTGATTGGCATCTCTAAATTGTCCATAGTGTGTGATTGCGTGAGTGAATGAGAGTGTGTGTGTGTGTGTGCCCTGTGATGGGTTGGCACTCCGTCCAGGGTGTATCCTGCCTTGATGCCCTATGATGCCTGAGATAGGCACAGGCTCCCCGTGACCCGAGAATAGTTCGGATAAGCGGCAGACAATGAATGTAATATGCTTTATTAAATGATTCACAGCCGTCTAAAGGAAAGATAGGTTTTCATCTTTTAAAGAAGAATAGCTATTATCTTAAGGTCACTTAAGAATCTTAAGGTCGATTTTATGTTTAGTAATGAAGGAACATTTATTTTGTTAATTTCACAGGCAGCCACAGTTACATATTAAATGGCATCACAATCACATTAAAAAACAAATTCCAAACAAATTCTTTTCTAAATTCATCCTCAGCATAGTAATACTAATATTGTATGACCTCACTAGACTAAATAAAAATTACAACATATTAAGGTCTTGGCCTGAGTAACATTTCCATAATTAACTTCCTACAGCAATAACAATAACAGGGTTTGAAACATTTTCTATATTTTACAAATTAATAATCAGTGTTTTCTAAAATGTTGTCTGAACAAATACCACTAAATTTTAAATGCTATTTCCTGAAGTAGCAGCATAATACAGAATAAAAAGTACTATATTTAAGTAGTAGCGCTAAGAGCATGCACAGACATTGATTGTTGTAGAGTTCAGGCCAAAAGTCTACAGAGACATGGGCTAAAGACAATTAAGGTATCTACTTTACTTCCATAAAATGGGGCCATTTCAAAATAATAGCTAAGAGTTAGATTTATTACATCTTTTTTTTCTACTTAATGCGCAGGCAATTTCTATGATGTCATGAATTAAGTCATGTTATTTTTATCAAGCAGTTTTAGTGCAAGATCTATCTGTCTTGCTTGTCTTAGCCGTTGCTTTGTCTTGCACTTTTGCATTAGTGAGGAAAAAAAGGACTGGTCTGCCATTCTGTGCCAGAGCAGCACCATTTTTGGCCTTTTTAAGTTTGTCATGTAAGCATTCGTTAAAATACAACTTCTGCAAAATTTTTCTGCACACTTCTGTGATGTTCACTGTTTTGCTGCCTGGCGTTACCATAATGTTAAGTGTTGCTATTTCCTTGTTTTCACATGATGTGAGGAATGCACTGTTCATTTTCTGATGTCAGTTGGTAAGCATCTAGAAGCAACATTCTAAGCCATAGCTTATCTCGCTTCTAAGTGTAAAACATTCCTCTAAACGGAAAAAAATGCACTTTGACAAGAATGTTAAGCCTGGAGCTCAGTCCAAAACTGTGCACTGTCATACTGCAGAGTATGCTTAAATATTGCAGCACTAGTTGTTTTTTGACCGCATAAAATAATGTATGAAGTTCAGAGTGAGTGTGAAAATAGTTTTCACAAGTTTTTACATGTCATGGGTTGAGCTAGCTGGTTATTTCTCTTATGTTTAGAAATTTACAGGAGTGTTCGTCTGTACAAGAGGATTTCCGCTGTTGTCAGCATTTTATCTTTGATCTTGCTGGCTGTGGTTCTTGCTCTGGCTATGAAGTGTAAGTAAAGCATTTATTGTTAGCACGTTACTGACTCATTCACACCAATCTAGTGCTGCTATAAACATCAACGCCACATCTAGCTCCAGCCCTCACTCATGTAATGGGTGTTAGCTTTCTGTAGTCATGGAAGGTGGAATAGAAGTCTATGCCCTTCTTAAAGGACATCAATGACATTTTGGTGTATAAATATTTCTTCTTTTGCAATACCACTATGAGGCCAGTATATCTCTTGAGTTATGGAAGCTTATGACCACCAATTGGGATAATGCAAAACAAAGAAACAAACAAAAAAAGCAACAAAACAACACGGCAACATGCCATTTCATAAAAGAATACTGGAAAATATGCATGAAATATGCAAAGATTTCAAATTCAGGTTCAGGTACATACACACAGTAGTAATTGTAGTAAAATTATGAAAAACTATGTAAAATTAAGTAAATTTAACAAAGAAAAAGGAAAAACAACATCCTCTTCACTGCTACGTGTATTATTAGAAAATAGTATTGTGTAAAGTAAAAATCCCAGCCAATGCCTCAACCCCAGCCACTGGATGCAGTGCCGGTCCCAAACCCGGAAAAATGGGAGGGTTGCGTCAGGAAGGGCATCCGGTGTAAAACATTTGCCAAGTTGTTGTGCGGACCAGTTGGTCTGCTGTGGCGACCCCGAACAGGGAGCAGCCGAAAGCAACTTCTATTGTGTAAAGTAAAAAGCATTTACCTACCCAATTTTTTTGTTTGCCGTTTCCATTTTCTGCAGTGCTATTTTTGGTGTTTTCTTTTCAGTTCTTGCCACTAGATGGCGTAAAAATGCAACACAGCATTAAATATGATGGATAAAATACACAGATCAGGCATAACATTATGACCAACTGCCTAATAGTGTGTTGATCTCCCTTTTGCTGCCAAAACAGCCCTGACCTGTGTATTCTGAGACCTTTCTATCAGAACCAGCATTAACTTCTTCAGCAATTTGAGCAACAGTAGCTCGTCTGTTGGATCGGATCACACGGGCCAGCCATCACTCCCCATGTGCATCAATGAGCCTTGGCCGCCCATGACCCTGTCACCGGTTCACCACTGTTCCTTCTTTGGACCACTTTTGATAGATACTGACCACTGCAGACCGGGAACACCCCACAAGAGCTGCAGTTTTGGAGATGCTCTGATCCAGTCGTCTAGCCATCACAATTTGGCCCTTGTCAAACTCGCTCAAATCCTTACACTTGCCATTTTCCCTGCTTCTAACACATCAACTTTGAGGACAAAATGTTCACTTGCTGCCTAATATATCCCACCCACTAACAGGTGCCATGATGAGAAGATTCATTCATTCATTGTCTACCGCTTATCCGAACTATTCTCGGGTCATGGGGAGCCTGTGCCTACCTCAGGCGTCATTGGGCATAAAGGCAGGATACACCCTGGATGGAATGCCAACCCATCACAGGGCACACACACTACGGACAATTTAGAGATGCCAATCAACCTACCATGCATGTCTTTGGATTGGGGGAGGAAATCGGAGTACCCAGAGGAAACCCCCGAGGCACGGGGAGAACATGCAAACTCCACACACAGGGGCGGGAATCGAACCCCCAACCCTGGAGGTGTGAGGCAAACGTGCTAACCACTAAGCCACCGTGCCCCCTGATGAGAAGATAATCAGTGTTATTCACTTCATTTGTCAGTGCTCATAATGTTATGGCTGATCGGTGTATCTTCTAATACTTGAGAAGAAACCTGCATGAAGTTTGTATTGTATAACGAATGCTTTTTACTTTAGGCTTATTCCAAAAATAAGCTAAAATAAAGAACATGAAGAGGATGAGCTCAGTTTATTTTTTAACTTTTGGAAATTTACTGTCCAAGAGCTAATTTTCACTGGCCTGTCAAATTTCACTCTGAAAGTATCAGGAATGTATTTTGCATATTGGCTGTTGACTTCTACAATGATTTATGAACTGTGGTGTGGCCAAAACTAGCCATATATACTCTGTTATTTTATATTCATACCAAATATCCTTATCATAACATAATTAATTATAAGTTAGTATTATCTGCAATAGTACTACAACATTTGTTCATTGTTTCTATGTTCTTTGCCCAAACCTCAGTAAATGTGAAGAGTCCAGAGAGTGCTGAATCAAAGTGTACCTGTGAACTATGTCAGACCATATGCCCCTCACCAAAGAGAATCACAGGTAAAACCCTATAACATCAAATCTGCTAAAAAAACACTGATTTAGAATTCTTCATCTATACTGATTTATTTATAATCTCTTTATAATGCTCTATTATCCTGTTTTGCCATTTGTGTGAAATTAAAACCTGCTGTTTCTCAGCAGGCTGTCAGTGCTCTGTTTGTGACGATGACTGGGAGAAGTTTGAGAACTCCTGCTACTTCTTTTCTAAGGAGCGTCAAAACTGGCAGGAGAGCAGGGAGGAGTGTCAGAAACAGGGTGGAGACCTGGTTGTCATTGACAATGAACGTGTGCAGGTTAAGCAGTCAATCACTCAGTCACTCAAACTAAGACTGACATCAGTATTAAAGACAGGTTAAAGGTGTATATCTTACTGGTGTGAATTCTGTCTTTATTACTGTAGAGGTTTCTAAATGAGAATGGGGACATGATATACTGGATTGGGTTACATTATTCAGAAGAGCAGAAATGGATGTGGCTTAACAGTACTGAACCAACCCAGAGGTGAGTCATCAGTGCTTTGTTTCTTACCACAGTTCTGTTTTATAAGAACCCCAGCAAGGCTATTTGCCAGTGCAACATCCACTACAAGCAGTGTAGCTGCTGTACTGAGAATGATTTACACCTGGTCATTGGTGGTCCTATAGTGGCACCATTCCACTGATGTAGGGAGTATTGGGGTTTTATAAAATATACATTGAAACAGATAGGCAGCAGTAAGCATTACTGTATTTGCCCTTTCACTCAACTTCTATAGCAATGAATATTGAACTTAAAGATTTAATGCATCTTTTTTAAAAGAATGAATTACAGTTAACAGAATAAAACACCTCTATAATCTCACTGACAAACAGCGGTTTGTCAAATCCAGGTGGTGGCCCACCAGGCAGGCTGTACGTCCCACTGTCTGTCTGACCACAGATTCCCTTCTTTGACCAAACTTCATGGCCCACAATAGATAAAAACATCCGGACCTGCATCCCGGCCTGCTTGTTCTATCGGATTCTGACTAGAAAGCCACTGAAGAACATTGAACTCAGTGTCACATTTTGACATTGTTATGCTGAAAGTAGCTAAATTGGCCATGAAGGTTATGCACATGGTCAGCAACAAGAGTTCTGACATAATCCTGCTCTGAGCTACTGTAGCCTTTCTGTCAGTTTGAACCAGTCTGTCCAGTCTCCACTGACCTCCCTAATCAACAATGTGTTTGGGAAAATCCCAGGACATTACAAGATATAGAAGAAACCAGCCCTTCTGGCCCCAACAATCATGCCACGGTAAAAATCTCTGGGATCACATTTGTTCCCGGTTGTGATAGTTGATGTGAACATTATCTAAAGCTGCTGTATCTGCATGATTTTATGCATTGTGCTGCTGATTAGATAAGTGCACAAATGAATAGGTGTACCGGTGTTCCTAAAAAGGGTGCAGTGAGTGTAGTTTTAACAGTTTACAATAAACAAATACATACTTTTAAATAAAACTGTAATAAAGAGCTATATTCATACCAATCATTATTTAAGTATACAAAGTATAAGGCACAGAAAGTGTATGAAAATTCTACTGACATTTCTCAGCAGCAACTTGCTTCTGCCATCTCTGCTGCTCACTGGATTTTGTGTAAACTCTAGTAATGGTTGTGTGTAAAAATCCCAGAAGATCATCAGTTTCTAACTTAAACAACAGAGCCCATCTGGCACCAGCAACCATGCCATGGTTAAAGTTTCAGAGATCACACTTTTCCCCCATTGCGTTGTTTGAATTACATTTAACAGCAGTGTTGGGTCTATATCTGTTTGATTGTATGCACTGGTGCTACATGATTGGGTAAGTGTATAATTGCATGATGAAGCAAGAGTACAGGAATTCCTATTAAAGTGGCCAGTCAGTGCATGTATTTGTGTAACTAAACATGTGACTTTTTTTTTGTTATCAGCTTCTGGCAACATGGCCCACCAAATCCAGGCCCTCAAAGCTCCTGTGCAATGCTAAATGGAGGGATGTCAGCCCTGAACAGCTGGCGTTCAGACAGATGTACTTTGTATACACAGTACATCTGCCAGAAATGTTAAAAATGGAGAATGTCAGCTATAACCATCACATATATCTTCTAAATTTACTTTTAATATCATCACTTTACAGTTATACTTACCTTTTCAAAATGCAGTTCATAAATAATAACAAATACAGAATCAGTACATGCAACAATCCTGTTCTGTGATGCACAGTAAAGTAGATATGCTATGTATTTTTCATGATTGAGAAAATGAGACATGCTAAAGCTACAAGTGTAACTCTGTGCTTATGTTAATTGCATACTGTAATGCTATTCCTTGCACTGATACAAAATAATTTTGCACTGATTTCTAAAAAACATTTTATTGAGTTTGCAGAATGTAATATACAGTGTCTTTACAGTGAATTAATATAAAATAAAATGTTAATTTTTCACCATAAAGTAGTATTCACTCAGTAAAAATAATGAAATGATTAAATTGTACAGAATAACTATACTTTCATTTCTCAAGCAGTTTTCATCTCTTGAGCATCCAAATGCTCATTGCACTCCATCCTAAAGGCTGCCATACAATCTGTCTGCAATTTTTGCTATGCCTCTGCAACATTTTTTCTTAAATATCCTGTTTGAATTTTATTTTATGTATTTGAGGCATGTAACTTATTACTAAGTATGACATAGATGTTGGTGGTAAAGGAATCCGAGTTTAACAGTGTTGGTGTTGAGTCATAAAGGTGGATAAGGAAAAAGCAGATGAAGGAGTGTTGGTAGTTTGGGAGAGAATGTGGTAGCTTAAATGAAATCTCAGGATGTCAGGATGCTCTGGACAATGGGAGTCTACAAACATTGGTCACATTTCTGAGTGAGAAATGTGAGATTTTTGAGCTTCTTGTTTTGGAGTTTGTGTTTGGTGTGGGTGCAGATTTTCCTTCCAGTAAAGCAGAAGCCATGCCTGATTCCACCTGTTTAATCAAGGTGTCCTTGGCTTTCAGAAGACCCACGTGTGGCTTCTGCTCAGGTGCCAGAAGCCAGAATGAAAACCTACACCCACACTGGCCCTTTGCGCATAAGATTTGACACCACTCTCTTAGATAAAGCAGAAAGAATATATATATTTTTTTAAGTGAATGCAACAGTGTAAAAAGTGAGATGTAGCTGGGTTGTGTTAATGATTGATGAGGAAGTGTAAAGCAAGCGAGACATGATGAGATTAAATTTAATATAAACATAAATCCGTTAAAGTCTCTTATTAACAGTATCCATTATATAACATTATAAAAATCGATCAGTTATTTTGAATTATTTTCTCACTTGGTCATTATTTCTTCTCCTTTCTTTTTGTTCTTCTCTTCTGTTTTCTCTAAAAAAAAAAGCGAAAGAGGAAGCAAAAGAAAGGGAAGAAGATGATAAACTAGCAGAAGAAACTAATGTGTACTGCTAACTAAATAATCCATCAGAAAATGTTTGTATGGCTGCAATGACCAGTTCCACTGCAAAACACAATCAAGTTAATATAGCTCAAAACTAAATGTACTTATTTAAGCTGAATAAACTAAGTATGTGGCACAACTACACATTAAAATTGTGTAATAAGGTCTAATGTACATAAGAAGGTTGTTATATGTTTAGGCGGAATGCGAGACCTAAAAAAAGTTCCTTTCAGACATCCAGCTGTCTTGAAAATCACTTTGCAACTTCGAAAAATACAGAAAAAAACAGAATTGTGTGACAGAAATCTCATGAGTCAAAAACTGAAATTAGGCGATTCTTTATGTAGACTAAATCTGATGACATGGCTAATCTTAATTCTTTTTTTTTTTTGTGTCATGTCTCAAGGAAAGATTTGCAGTCATTTTATTCACTTTTTTAAATTTAGGCTCTTGTGCCTAGTACTGACCTGCAATAAATACTGAAACCCTGACCTGGATGAAGTGCTTACTCATTTCACTCAAAACATGTGAAACAATAATGACTCATCTGCCAGATTTGGTTTGTTGACTGTGGTATTACAGGAACTTGCCACTGCAATTAAATGTATTGAGGGATTTCACATGAAATGGAACAATGTTTCATGTAATGTATATTATTTTGAACTGATTAATAAAGTTCAGGTGATGAACAACAAATAAAGTAAAAACAAATTATTGCATTTACTGGCTATGAAATACAGCTCTTAAAAATACATCTGCAAATGCAGATGATTTACAACAAATGCAAAACCTTTAAAAAAAAAAAGTAAAATCACAACAGGAATGTGAGTTAGAAGGAGGAGTGGCAATAGTTTATTTTTCCAATAAATGCAGCAGTGAAATAAATAGAGAAGTGGTTGTGTTACGTAAATGGTTTCTCAGTATAAATGTGATTAAGTATGAAGCAATCAAGAGCATGATCCAGGGTTTAGAGAGTTCAGAAATTCCACTTAACAGTGATTCTCCTGTTTTGACTACATTAATCATCCTTCCTTATGATTCCTATTGCTAACATTGTTCACGTACATAGATTTAGTCCGAGCAAGCACACAAAGTGAGTAAACATGGAGGACAAGATTGAGGTGGAGATGAAAGAGCTTATTCCAGGAGAAGCACAAGACAATAAGGATGAAGAAAAAGGCAAAATGGATGAAACAAAAGGTAGGAAATAATGAAGAGGATATCCTAAAGAAGCTAATTTGCATTAACAGCATTCTGTGAATCATTTGGTAAATAAAAAGCTACAGAATTGTATTTCTAAATAGCTCCCAGTTTTTATGATTTTCTAAAGTTCCTGATTGTGCTTTTTGGTGCCTAATCTTTTGTCCAATCTTCCTGTATTTGAACCACTTCTTTATACAGAAGCAGAAACAAAAAAAGGAAAGGAAGAGGTCAATGTGTACTGCAAACCGAACAATCCACAAGAAAATGTTTACAGTCTTGCAATGCCTACTTCTTCTCCAGAGCACAAAGAAGGTAATACTTACTTTACTTACAAAACTTGAAAGTTTTGTAATAAAGTTTAAGATGTGTGATAAAGTCTAACTTATGTCCTTGCAAACACCTTGCTGTTTTCGATATATAAATTTCAACCTGTCATAATGAATAAGACAACATAAACATGCACTAAAATATTACAATCACATTAATTCCATTTGTATGTGTCTAAAATGGGTTAAATGTACACATTTCACTTAAAAAAAAAATATGTTTATGAATTTTTTGGAGCCTATTTAATTATTTTCTTGTCCAAAAATATATTTTATTTTGGATTGTTCAAATGTCTTGGTCATTATTTCTTCTTTCTATAAAAGCTGTAAAAGTGGAAGAAAAAGAAAGAGCACAAAAAGAAGAAGAAGCTGTGTACACCAAACTGGAGAATACATCAGAAAATGTTTATATGTCAGTGAACAATTCCACTGCAAAACAAAATGAAGGTAATATAAGTCAAATACAAATGTTTTTATGTAGGCAAAACACATTATAGTTGTGTGATATGGTCTGATACTGTTAAAAAGTAAAACAGAAGTATTAAAGATGATAAGAAATGTGTGAGTGAGACCTTGTGAAACAACAGCTGAAATGTGTCTGTTTTATATTTAGACTAAACTTGATGACATGGCAAACCTTAATTTGGTTAAAGCAAGTGTGCTAGTTTCGCAGACAGATTTCCGGTTTGAAAGTGCAGTCATTTTATTCACTTTTTTTTTTAAAGTCATTCTCTAGTGTCTAGTATACTGACCTATGATTGGGCAGTACTGAGACCAGGGTAAAGCTTTTACTCAAAGCAGTGAGTGGACCTCCTAATCCATATCATCTGTTTCCTAGAAATAAAATTTGTACATGCACTTGAAACCTTTACAACTGCACCAAGAATGATACAAACACAACACAAACTTAGGCTAAATTAGCCATTAGCCTTTAACATAAAGCCATTAGCATGTTTTTACAGCAAAAACAAACAAATGAATGGCAACTGTATCCAGTTTTCAATTTCAATCCATGTTAAATTTCCACTGAAAACAAGATGAGTTGTAAGCGTGTGTAACAAACTGTGACAATCGCTTTCGTGATAAGAATATATGCTTTGAGTTGTTGTTGTGCTAAAAGATTAACTTTCAAAATCTCCAATCTCTAATCTCCAACTTTCCAGCAGACACCTAAAGGTTTTTTTTTTGTTGTTGCCAAAATCTACTGGTATTTGGAGCTATTCATGACTCCCTCCATCTCAATTAAAGCTCAGTTTCATATGAAGAAAAGGCAAGATACTGCCACCAACATACTTCTGTTCTGATGTCTTGGTTTTTTGTTTTTTTTGCATTAACATGCCCTTTGGATGTCTCTAAATGGGTCTCTTCACTTTCTGGTACTAACTGAGATCTGGATCCCTCCACAGAACTCTCAATCTATGTAAAACCAAGAGGGGTAGAGTTACAGGTTTGCTTTTGTCTCAGAGATGGTGCTTCCCATTGCTGGATATGGTTACAGTTACACTCACCAAAAACACCACTCCATTGCCCCTTCCTCCATAGAATACTGTGTCCTATCATACCTTTCTGAAGTCAAACTGCTTGTCCTCTTTTTCTGCTGAAGTTAAGAAACTGAAGAGTTAACCACATCTTCACTTTCTGCACCCGTGGACATCCTCTGCCCTCTGTCTTCTAGACCCAGGAAGCTTTCTTACCCTGCTTTCATTGGCTGATGGGTCTATTTAACAACAGCCATAGAGAATTAAGAGCAGCAGGGAGAAAATGGAGGAAATCACAACTCGATAGAGATCTTGTCTCTTTCCTGTCCAAGTTCTTATCTGCTGCAACTTCTGCTATGTAAAAGCTGGAAGCATTTGCACAAGATCCTTGCAAGCGCCACATCTTCACACCTTAATCCTACAGATACGCTTTCATTATCGTCCCTGACAACTAATGACTTTGCCACCTTTTTTGATTGGTAGACTGAAAAAATCTGCCAGACCTTCACTCTTCTACAATGGAAAAGGAGGGAAAGCAAAGAGAGAGAGAGAGAGAGAGAGTGAGCAAGAGAGAGAGTGAGAGAGAGAGAGAGAGGGAGAGAGAGACAGAGAGAGAAGAGGTGGTTGCTTGTCCCTGGATACACTGCCGAGTTGTTCTCACCCAGTGGGAGCGGCTTCTTCAGCAATGATGGCCAGTGGCATTGGACCTATTCCGCCATCCCTGCAGGCAGTCTGATGGCAAACTGTTCTACTCTGCCAGCAACCACCTTTGATTGGTGTCTCAGAACTTCTGGGAAAAACAAACAGGTGGTCAACTCACTGAGCATCTCTGAGTCAGTGAGTGTGACCGTGATGATGTTGTTTGGGCATGTGGCATTCTACGAGATAGCTTTGTTCAGGTCTGGGTACTCCAGTCGATTTACCACAGGTCTCTGGTTAGCCACACATTACAACTGCATGGACAAATAGTTAAAAAAAAAGCTTCTACATCATTGTGTAGCCTGGTTGCTGCAGCCATGGTTTCTCATGGACCATGATCTGATGTACCAGTTGGTCTTCAGTCTATCCTGGAGGAATAAGAGTTGTTCAGTCTATCCTGTTGTGAAGAGTTGCATTGCTTCACATTCAGCTCGAGAACAGCCTGATATTTGCTGCCTGCAAGGGTCTTGATGATGCCAACAAGGGCTGAGGACTTCATGACAGCGTATTAAAAGGTTCAATCTTTCGGAATAAAAGACTCCTTAATTTTTTTATTTTTTTTGCCCGAAAACAGCCTAGCTAAAAAGTGGGATAAGAGTTTTTGGTTTTTGGGACCCACAAGTAGAACACTATCCCTGACACTGTTGGAAATTGTGGTCACAATAGCATCATCCATGCAACCTCAACAACCTAGAGAATATCTGCTGAGAAGATTGGGCAAAAAATTCCTCTCAATAATGTACAAAGTCAAGAGAAACTTGTCCCAACACACTTAAAGCTGTTATTGCAGCACTGGTTTCTAGTAAGCGCTAGTCTAAAGGTATTGAATATTTATTCCAGCAGATCTACTGACAAATAGTGAACTTTGTTTTTGAAAATGTATTCAGTTTGCAACAAAAATGCTTGCAGAAACAATCTATCATTTGTACAAAATATCATTTGTAATCCAGATCAAGAATCTGATGACATTTAAGTGGGTTAATAGTTTCGCAAGGATTTTTATGTTAAAAAGATAATAAGCAGTGACTTGTGCGCATTAAACCCTGCTGAGTTCCCTATGAGGATGTGAAAGTGTGTGAAAGAATTGAAGGAGAAACCGACCACAGGGGAAGGGTTAAAATAAAATGTGCATAAAAAGACACACTTCTAGCTTTAGATGTTTCTACACACCATGGTTGACTTAACCTTGACGTTTATTTCTTTTATGTTTAGATGTTTACAGGAGAGTTCGTCTGTACAAGTGGATTTCCACTATTTTCATCATTCTCTCTTTGCTCTTGCTGGCTGTGGTTCTTGCTTTGGCTCTGAAGTGTAAGTAAAGCATTTACATATTAGTGACTCATTCACACCAAACTAGTGCAACAAAAAGAGTACAATCAACAACAACAACACTTGTATCGCCAGCCTTGTCCCAAATAAAGAAAATATAAAGGATGTTAGCTTTCTGTACTCGCTTTATTTGCACTATGGAGGATGAAATGGAGATGGATATCTAAAAGGACAGCATTAGCATTTTAATGTATACATATTAACACCAGTTTTGTACATAAATTCATTAAACAAACTAACAAAAAAACACCCCACAGAATTGGACAACATACGTTTCAACAAATGTTGCAGCTGTGTTCATTATAGCATAACACTGTCTAAACAACGAGCATTTATTTCCCCATTTTTCAACTTTTCCACCTCATTGGTGCCGTGCTTGGTTCAATTTTGGTCATGCTAGTAGATGAGTACAAATGAGACACCATTGTGCTACACTCGATATGATGAAAAAATGTGATCCTAATCTGATCCTAATAATAAACTCGACTCAAAATAAGACAGCTTTGGATAATTGGTGCTGATGATTCTCAATTTTCTCTGTGAATGTATCAGGAATGCATTTTGCGTTTTGTCTGTTAACATCTCCATGGATTGATAAACTGTGGTTTGGCTTCTATATTGGCATCTTGAGTAACATAACATTTATTCAGATTTTCTGTAATATTAATCATTTTGGTATCATGTGGGCAGAAGCTACCTTAGATATATAGATAGAAATAATATAATAATAACTACGTTTTCTGTCCAAAATAGAAAATTCATATTTTGTTGTGCAATTGTTCTTGTTGCCTAAATCTCAGTGTCTGAAGTTCAGTCCAATGAGAAGTGTCCAGATCTCATTGCTGAAGTGAAGAAAATGCACAATTACACCCCAAACCAAGGTAAAATTCTACCATATCCTAAAATTCACAATCTCTAAAGATATTCCTTACTTTTAATCATTTCTTTATATAATAATGCTCAATTATAATGTAATATTGTTTGTCTGAACTTTATGACCTGTGTATTAAAACCTGCTGTTTCTCAGCAGGCTGTCAGTGCTCTGTGTGTGACAATGACTGGGAGAAGTTTGAGAACTCCTGCTACTTCTTTTCTAAGGAGCGTCGAAAATGGCAGGAGAGCAGGGAGGCGTGTCAGAAACAGGGCGGAGACCTGGTTGTCATTGACAATGAACGTGTGCAGGTTAAGCAGTCAATCAATCAACTGATAAAGAAAACTGAAACAAATTACTGTTAAAAAGATATTAAAGGTGTATACTGGTCTTACTGGTCTGAATTCTGTCTTTATTACTGTAGAGGTTTCTAAATGAGAATGGAAACATGCTGTACTGGATTGGGTTACATTATTCAGAAGAACAGCAATGGATGTGGATTAACAGTACTGCGCCAACACCAAGGTGAGTCATCTGTGCTTCATTTCTCACTATGGATCTGTTGTTTGTTGGATAGCTTTAGTGGGTGGAGTGTTTTTTTAAACCAACAAAGCTGCTTGCCAGTACAACATCCACTACTATCACTGTGGTTGCTGTGCTGAGAATCATCCACCACCCAAAGTAACATGCGGTCACAGGTGGCCCTTATTGTTGTCCCATTAGACTGAAGTAGGTAGTAGTGGGGGTTCATAAAATGGACACAGCAACAGATGAGTATTATTTGATCTAGTCCTAGTTTGTTCACTTAATTACTTCTATCACAATGATTACTGAGCTTACAGACTTAATGCAACAACTCAATAACTCAACTCCCCCAACCAAAAAAAACGAAAGAATCATTTTTGTACAAAATAACAGAAATAAAGTATTGACATCAGTACTTTTAATGCTGAAAGATTCAGTGCTGTATAATGCAGAAGGAAAGTGTTAAATATCCCTCAACTTTAACAAATTTGGCAGATAAACTTTGTGCTATACAGCTTTTCATGGACTTTAATTATTTGTGAAAATCTACATTGTGAAAATTACATTATAACTACAGTATTTTTATTTAGTGTAACTGCACTGCCTCCCTTATTACTTTACTGTATTATATTACCCATGAAAGAGATCAAATGATAGGCATTATTTTTGGCCACAGAACCGAGTTTTCTGAATTTTAATAGTTATTGTAATTATTTGTTATTGGCCACATGTTAAGCGTTTTCAGTGAATAAGTCCCAGAATGGGCTTTTTTTTGGTGGTTGCACCACATGATATTTTGAGATTTCCAATAATCCCAGTGCATAAAAAACTGGAAAAAAACAAAACAAAACCAAAAAACCCACAAATACAGTACATGATGTACAATATATATTTTGTTTTTATTATACATTTTGATTTTTTTTTTCAAGGCAAATTAGATGGACATAAAAACTCATAAACATTGCATCATGTCATCAACCAGCATATATTCTTCTTCTTCTTCTGACTGTTTATCTGAATACACACACTGTTTAACTGCTTTTGACACATTATAGACTGATTACTCTGTAAAGAGCAGATTTTGCAGTCTGTATCCTGAAGTAGTCCTGCACATTACAATTTTGTGAGGTCTGTAATCCATCTGAGACAGACTGATGAAATATGTATACTTTCTTTAATAGGAACACCTGCACATTTAAGAAATTATACTAGCCAATTATACCAGCCAATGATGTGCTTTTCTACTGTTAAACTGCCCATTTTATGTGAACCTGTGCTCACTGTAGCCTCAGATTACTACTGTTTGTATGTTTATACATTTTTTGCAGCTTCTGGTCCAATTACCAGCCAAATCCAAACTCTCAAAACTCCTGTGCACTGCTAAATGGAGGGGCGTCAGTCCGGAACAACTGGCTTTCAAACTCCTGTGAGGTGTATTCACATTACATTTGTCAGAAACGTTAAAAGAGGGGAATGGCAACCATAACCATCATCTATATCTGCTACATTTGCCTTGAAAATCATCACTTTACTCTTGTACTTACCTTTTACAAATGCAGTTCATAAAATAATAACAAATACCGAATCAATACATGCAATAATCCTGTTCTGTGATGCACAATCAAGTAGACATGCTATGTATTTTACATGATTGAAAAAATGAGACATGCTAAGTGTATTCATTGAAAGTGACTCTGTGCTTATATTACTTGTAAATTGTGATGCTATTAATTGCACTGATACAAAATAATTTTGCACTAATTTCTTTAAAACCTTATTTGCACTAAAAACTTTGCAGAACGTATTATAAAACTAAATATATACCTATGTAGCTGCCTTCAAAATAATTAGTCAGAAGTCATTGTCCTTAATAATTAGTGAGAAGTCATTGTCCTCAATTTAATAGTCAGTACTTAATGCACCTTTTCTATGTGATTTTTCACCTCAAAGTAGTATTCTCTCAATAAAACAATGAAATGTAAAGAATCAGTATACTTTCAATACATTTCATCTAATAAACAGGTTTCATCTCTTGAGCATCCAAATGATCTTCATTCTCTATTTCTAAACCGAGAAGGCTGTGGCGTATAATCTGCCAGCAAAGCACAGACTTCCTGTTGCCATTTGAGCCGTCGTTCTGCATGCTTTTCATGTCCACAGAGTCATGGGCCATGTCATTTCTCTCACTTCCCTCTTTCTTGTCCGGGTCATCATTTTTTGAAAACAGATTAACGTAGCGTCTGATCTTCTGCATAAACTGGTCATTGCGGTCCTCCACTCTGAAATAAATACAGGGTTAAATGAAATAAGTGTTCATATTATTTCTTTGAATAGGGGGCCTGAGGTAGACACTGACTGGGGCACCCTGCACACATACATTCACACACTCATTTATATATAAGAGCAATCCACCTACATACAACTGCTACAGTAAGACTCAAGAAACCCACGCGGATGCAAAAAGAACAATATTCTTTAATATATTAAAGATCATGTCATGAAGTGTTTAAAATGGTCATCATCACAGTATAATTGGCCATCATGTTTGTGTTCCTTACCGGAGGTACCAGCGGTCTTCCAGGCCATAGTCCAAACCACATACGCCAAGCCTTGGCCACAAACACCGTGGGAGCCGATGTTCCAGCATCAAAGTGGTGGCTACCACCTACGCAGATCCCAAAATAATCAGTCCTCCAACATGATACAGTGATCCATTCAATCTCTCAAAGGTGTCAATTTGTAGGTTTTTTACGATACCCACCTGGGTTCTCCAGAGTTCATCACGCTCCTGCGCAACCCTCCACTGTGTGTCGCTCATCATGGCTGTAAGGAGGCTGAGGAGGAGGAGATGGGACACCACACTGAAGCAGCAGAAGACCACATGCACAATGGGGTGAGTGTGGATGGTGTGGTCCACAGGCAAATCAATCAGACCCACAGTCAGCTCAAACATAGTGAAGAGTGTGATGGGGTATGAGCGCATCGCTGGTACGGACAGATGATCCTGAGTCATGTAGACAGTCCACAGAGCTAGAGTGCAGATGAGGAAACTGCAGGTTAAGTATATGTTTTTAAAATTGTCATGGTTGCCAAATGGCTAGATTAATTTATGCTACTTCTAACTGTGTCTTCTAGAGTTTAATTTACCTGTGGAGAATCCTAAAAGGGCAATGACACTCAACCACATGAACTTGGTTAGGTCTCCAAATATAATCTACAAAATATAAAAAATACCTGTCAAGATTCTAACAGACCCTACAATTGGATGCATTTAGCAAGTAGCAAGTGCTATACCAAAAAAGATTCTCTTTAACCTTTTTTAACCTAGGGTAAAATGTTATAAAAATGTTTTTTCACCAAACATTACAGATTTATTAACTTTTAGAGTGGTTTATATATCTTTGCTTTGTTTACAAATGGAAATGTTAGAGAAAGGGGGAGTTTGAGAGGAAAAGGTCTGATCTGATCACCTTCTGGATCACGATGACGTAAGGCCCAAGCATTTCAAAACCTCGAGCAAAGTACAAGACATTGCACCAGCCTAAGACCAGACACGCAGCCATAACTCCAGTCTCGCCTGGCATCTCAGTGAGTCTCAGTACACACAGTAACACTGCCAGCACTGCATAGGTGACCCTACACACCAAAATGGACAGAAGAGAAATGAACAGATGATATTCATATAACCCAATGTGTGACCCACAATGTTGTGGGTTTTATGAGTCGGTGTGACAGGATCATTGACAATGTGAAGTAAATTAGACTTACAGAGTGACATGGAAAGGGCCTCCAAGTGCAGTCTGACCAAAATATCTCTTTGCTCCCACTCTTAGGATATCTGGTATCTGAGCATAAATCACATGCATAAGTACAAGTGTTATAACTATTATTAAAATCATATACTATATACTAAATTTTTGTCTTGTAATTCAGCTGTGTGAAAAAGAAATTTGTTAACTGATTATTTGGATTTCCTGCAATAAACATATGACATCTTCTTAGGAACTTATTGTGAAAATGTTTCTTTATATGTGCATATTGACCTCCAGTAGCAGGATGATGATGGCTCCTATAACACTGATGATCTCTCCACCCAGCCGCAGGTGATCTGCATAAGACACATAACTCTCCTGTGCACACACATACACAGACACTTATTGTCTAACACTTATCTATCTATCTATATGGGGGGGGGGGTCAATCAAGCAATCAATAAATTAAAGGTAGCAATGAAAAATGAGTACCTTGAGAGTTTTCTGTATCCTGGTGGTTTGGTCATTAGGTGCTTTTGTGTAGTTCTCTGGTATCGGCTTTAGAGGGCGGTGCATACAACACAAAGTGAAAGTCCCGATGTACAGCAGGTACACCAGCAGCAACAACCTGTATGACAGCATTTCCCATGATATAAAGCAAACATGATACCAGATCAGCACACTGTCTCTTGGTGTGGGCAGCGTGTTTACAAAACATTAAATATCTCACATATCAGTGAGATAAGATATGTTGATGTTCCATAAAATACATTTTCCGGTGACGCAGAGAAAATCTGATATAATGAGGTGATGTTGAGAATTTAGACTGTTTGTACAGTGGGAAAAAAAAACCACTTTACATGTACACAGGGTGTATTGAATGAGAAATAAAACATAACAGTGCATGCTATTACAGGAAAATAATTGGGCTGTTACCATTCAGAGCTTTCTTATTTTCCTGTAATCACACATCCCTAAGTTTTTCATTTCCTTTATACCACAGCAATTAACCAACAATGGCACTTTTTAATTTATTAATGTACAACATATACTTTATATCTGTTTATATGTTTTGCAACATCCTGCTCACACTTCCTCTGCTGTAGAAAATAAATTAAAGCCTTCTGATAAATCATATTCGAGAATTCAACAGTACTGTAGGGTAAGCTGAGTTATTATAGCCCTCCTTTATAATGTATATTTTTATTACCTGAAATAGAATTTCCCATAAAGATTCCACTTAAGATTGATGAGCTGCTGGATGGGAGTCAACTCTAGGATTTTTCTAACCTGTGAAAAAAAATGAAAATGAAAAACCTATAGGAATTAACCTGGTAGGAGTATGCCAGTTCAGAAGCAAGTGAATACAATACGAAATATATGCTTCTCTGAGTTTAGTTCATAACTTAGCACCTACGTTCCTTTTTTGACTGGAGACAATTAGTTCAAGCACTGAGACATCGTCTGTGCGGGAATCTATTTCTGTAAGGTCATAGAGGTAGGAGCTCAAAGGCCCCAGGCTCCACTGGACGATGCGTCTGCGGTTCACCATGTGCTGAAAAGCCTTGTGATGGAAAAAGAAAATCACCTCAGTCAGTACTAATACTAATATTTTTGTAAAGATACACCCAAAATCAGTTGCTATGTGTGGAAGTTCTCCCATGACTGTAACAAGTATGTTACAACGTTTTTGGATTATTGTGACAGTTCTGTGGGTGAAAACACCTTTGTTGATATGAGAGGTCAGAGCTAAATGGACAAATTGGTTTTAGCTGCCAGAAAGGATAGAGTAACTCATATAAGCACTGTTTACAATTGTAGTGAGCAGAAAAGTATCTCAGAATGCACAAAAGATTAAACCTTTATGTGGATAAGCTATAGCGACAGAACACATTGGGTTCCAAAAACGTGAATCTGAGGCTACTGTTGACATAGGCTTACCTAAACTGGACAGTCACCTGGTCTTTTTCTAGCATCAGATTCCTGTTCTAAACTGACATGAGTAGAACCTGATGTGGTCTTCTGCTGTTGTAGCTCATCCACCTTCAGGTTTGATGTGTTGTGTGTTCTGAGATTTCTGCTCACTACAGTTGTACAGAGTGCTTACTATAAATTACAATAGATTTCCTGTCAGCTCAAACCTGTCTGGTCGTTCTCGTGACTCTGGTTGTTAGTCTGGTCAGTCTCTTTCATCATCAAGGTGTTTCAGCCTCCACACATCAGATTCTAGAGACTGTTGTGTGTGAAAATATCGGCATTATTTGAAATACTCAAAGCAGCTTATCTGGTACTAAAAATAAGCCACAGTTACAGTCACATGGATCAACTTTTTCCCCAGTCTGCTTTTTGATGTTAACGTGATTTTATGCACCGTGCTGCTGTCACATGGCTGCTTAGATAACTGCATGAATGTGCAAATATACAAGTGTTCCTAATAAAGTGGATACTAAAGTATATAAGCTGTCTATGCGTGATACATGGTGAATGCATAAAGTCTCTCACCACAACATTGCCCTTTTTTGCAGCAAGCTTGAAAGGAGTAAGACCTCTGTAGTTGGGCACCATGTCCAGCGGTATTGTGGTGTCCAGCTCAGCATCCAGGTTTAGCACCATGTCCATAACTTGACACGAGATAATTTTGTTAGGTTGCAGAACCAAAAGGTGCAGAATAGTGTTCCCTGTTTGGGAGCAAGCAATAAAGTTAGACGGGTGAAGTTAGGAGAGTTGAATATAAATAGATTACTTTACATGAATGGCACACGTTTAGTAGATTTCAAAATTCCTAACAAATCTTAACATTAACGTTACATAGACGTTACAACAAGAGTGAGACATTACTGTAACATGTCCCAGAAACAAACTGTTAACTGTTTTACTTTCACTCTGGGTGAGGGTGGGTGATACATAAAAAAATGAAAAATTTAAAAATACCAACAGCACCGTCTATAGACTGCACAAGACCTCTGAAGGTGAACTGTGGTATCTGGCACCATGTTTACAGCAAATACTTTATAGGGCCTCCATGGATCAAGCTTGCACATCCCCCAAATGCTTGATCAGATTGAGATCTGTTACAACTCTTAGTTGTGTTCCTCAAATCATTCCTGAACAATTTTTTTGCAGTGTGGCAGGACACATTATCCTGCTGAGAGAGGTCACTGTACCAATGCTATGAAGAGTTTAAAAGTAACATCCACATGAAAGCCAGGACTCAAGGTTTCCCAGCAGAACATTGCCCAGAGCATCACACTGCCTCTACCAGCTAGCCTTCCTCCCATGGTTCATCCCAGTGTCATCTTTTCCCAAGTAAGCACCATACAAGCACCCAGCCATCCTCATGATGGAAAAGAAAACATGATTCATCAGACCAGCCCTTGGAGCCCACTGTATGTGCTTTTGGTGGTATAGAGGAGTCAGCATGGGCACTCTGAAAGGTCTGTGGTTACGCAGCCTCATAAGGAGGTGTGATGCACTGTATGGTCTGACACCTTTCTGTTTCTGGATCACCAGTTGTCTTTCCTTATACCACTTTTGCTAGGTAGTCACCACTGCATACAAAGAACGCCTCAAAACACCTGCTGTTTTGGAGATGCTCTCACCCAGTTGTAGAGCCATTACAATCTGGCCCTTGTCAAAGTCACTCAGATCCTTATGCTTGTTTAGTTTAACATATTAACTTCAAGAACTGACTGTTCACTTGCTGCCAATATATCTCACCCCTTAATAGGTGCCACTTTAATGAGATAATCAATGTCAGTGGTTCTAAGGATAGGGATTGTGTATATAAACATGTACAATCTTGATAAGCACATTGATTAGCAAAAATCATGTTAAAACTTTAATTCGTGAAAATCACACAGCAATACTTATTTTTTTACCTTTATACAAACAAGCCAATTTTTACTTTTATAACTTGTCTGAGGACTGTGTATATATTAAGTGAAATTGCACTTTCCACTGAATAAATAATTTCAGTACTTTTACCACCTCTGTAGACTGTGCTGCAATGTGCATAAAAAGGGGTATGTTACCCATGGGCATATTTTGCACTTACCGAGGGAGTCCTGAGCCCGAATGTTAGCACCAGCCTTTAGCAACATGGAGATTATTTCTTCATTACCAATACAACAAGCGAAGGCCAGGATGTGCTCACCTGAATACACAGAACATCAAAAACCACTTTAACATAAATGTTGCTATTAAAGCATTTTTTCCTCCTTCCTGGGATCATTAAAGTCCACAGGAAGCTCAATAACATTTAGGACTGATTATTTCCATTTACTTTTTCATTACCATAATAAAGAAGTCCTCCTTTTCTTTTGTTGAAGTAGATGCCTGTGGCTCTGGGTGTGGTTACATCAGCTTCTCTGTGGATTAATTCCTGGACCATATTCACATTCTGGTTGATGACAGCAATATGAAGGGCTGTTATACCTGTAAGAACCGAGCAGGACTTTATTGACATGAAAAATTCATGAATACAAACAATCAACATTATTTCATAGACTCCTTATGCTTATTTCTGGTTGTTTAAGTGTAAGAAAGTGTGTTTACCTTGATAGAGTTCACTGGTCATAGGCTCATTGATGAGTTCTGGTGCCCCTTCCATTAGTGCCACAGCTGCCTCTAAGTTATCATTCATCACAGCTATGTGCAAAGCAGTCTCACCTAGTACACCTGACACAAACAAACACACAAAACACTTACAGACTTTTAACTTACAAGTATATTACAAAAAAGACTTCACTTATGACAGCAACTCACCTCTTTCAAAGATATTTGTTGTAGAACAATCCAAAAGTTTTTTAATGCAGCCCTCACTGTTCACCTTTGTTGCATAAAACAGGGGTATTTCATTTACTCTGATGAATAAAGAAGAGGAGATTTGATATGTTCCTTATAGATGCCAGGTTTATGATATTTAACTGGGTAAACTAACAAATATATAAACAAATATATAAACATATGCTTAGTTTTTTGCATAGTTTTTTTTTTTTTTTTTTTAAATCGGGATAAGAAACCGTATAGTTCTAATAATCATCTCTATTGCTGCTATAGTTATAACAGTTAATAATCATTTCCGTGCAAATGCATTCATAACAACACTTATAGACATTGCACCCTATAATTTTCTTGTTATTACACAACCATAAATATAATGATATTCGATTATATGATTACAATGGCATGTGTCTGTGTATTTGTGTAAAAACAACCTTTTAGACTGACAAAGAAATGTCTCGTCCAACATTTCATCCCAGCCCTTCCTGTTTTGGAGTCGGAATTTAAAGTGATTCCACCAGTGAAGTATATTCCCCGGGGCAGACCGCGTAAGAGGTGGAGCCATGTCCTTGAGGGGGGTCGTCTGATTTCACTGCCTGACAGGGTGACAATCAGAAGAGACACTTAAACATGACACACTTGTTTCAGATAGAAAACAACTTTTAATTATATCAATAATATCAAATTCTAATACTTAATAATTCAGTTAAGCACGAAAAACTGTACAAATTCTACCAAAGACGATATGCTTAGAATGTGCTTGATTTTACACAAACGGAGTTGTGGGAAAAAGTGCAAACACTAACTCCATCCCGAACCTTAAACTTAGTAACTTTTCATACAAGTTCAGCAAATGTTTTAGATTTGGACCTCTGATACCCTGCAGTAATTTGCAAGCAAAACATTAAAACTGTTTTCAAGGTTTCATTCTACTACTTTCTAAAATATCTGTGAGTTTGTTTAATAAAGAAAAAAATCATAGGATAAAGACAAAATTTATTTAAACATTTAAGGTATGCTGTAAAAAAGTAACATGAATAAAGAAACAAAATAAAATTCCGCAAAAAATGTTAAACCATAAATGATTGATCGTAAAAATAATTTGTTAAAGACTATTAAAGAACATCATTAAAACAATACATGCAACATGCCCAACGTTACTTTAAAGACTTACCCTCTTGAAAGTTTTTTTTTAAATTCCTCCCAATGACCTCTTTAAAAATGAAGAACAACTCTGATAAAGCCAAGTCCTGGATATCCTGGGACAATACACAATAAGCAGCAGTGTGTGATGTGTCACCTGTATTTATATGGAGGCTGTGCTTTAGGTCCAGAGGCGGGGTGACAGGAGGAGAGGAACAAGATAAGAGAAAGGTCAAGGTGTGAGACTAAAGATGAGAAAAAAAGAGAATGAGATTTTCAGTTCAGTAAGGAAAGGGCAGGTTGGGGAAATTTCTACACTTGCTTCTGGAATTTGCCATCATTTAGTCACCGTCCGGTCTCTTCCTACCTTTCCTCAAGCTTGTTTTGTGAATGAACAGCCCACATTTCACTGGTGAAATGATGGAGTGAGTAAAATGATTAGACTTTTATCGGTAAACACTGAGACGCTTGAAATTTTAAATTCTTCAAATACTGCTGAAACTTGACTGGTCACTTCAATAGATCTCACAGCAAACCTGGTGAACTCGTTTAAAGTGAGCGGATGACTGCTGAGGAAACCGTCCTGAGGCACGCTGCTTTCTTTCAGGTTCACGCCTCCCGTATTTCTTGAACAGACCTTTTCTCTGTGTTTATTAGTAGTTTTAAACATTTAAAACTTAAAAACATAGCCATTTTAACCAGTGTAGCGCATCCTGTGCTCAGGCCCGGGTGAGGGGCTTTGACTCTGGATTACAGCTCTCTGGAGCTAAATGACTCACCACACAGGTTTCACATTGTTTTGCACCATGAATTACAGTAGCCTAATCACTGTTTATGTTGCCTTGCACTTGTTTATGCCCAAAAGTGTGAATTAGTCCCTGAAAGGCGTTTGTGTTTCAAGCCAAACAGAATTAACATGTAGCTATTAAGTGAGAACAACAAGGAGTGTTTTATTTAGTCTGTTCATTATTGTGTTCAGATTAAAATCCCGACCGGGTTTGTGGTCAAACAGTTTTCAACGTTTCTATACTGCAAAAAAATGGCTGTGAATTTTTATAGTAATTTACTACTACTCTTTAGCAAGATTTTTACAGTGAAAATGACATTAAACAACTCTAACACATATGTAGTATAAGGTACTGTAATATCTCACATAGTATAAAATAACATAATCCAGTACATCCAGTACATTTGCTCATTTGGATGATGTTTATAAAAAATCAGTTTACAATTGATGAAGGATTTCAGCTGAGTTGAAAGACTTGTTCAAGGACCCAACCCAATGAGACACCATAAGCTACTCGACATTGATTCAAATGTGAATTGGTGAAGGTTTTCATTTATTTCTTTATTCATTCCAGCAAATGGACTGGATTATGTGTTGGTTTGTACTATAAAATTTCATCTATTTTTTAATAGTGTACAATAAAGTCATTTCTACAGCACTAACGTAATACTTAGTGCTATAGAATTGCCACAAATACGTATCATATTAATACACACACATACCCCAATCTTTAGTGCATCAAGAAGTAATAATATTTGAATAGTTATAGTTAACTTCATTAATAACATTCATTGTCATTGTCTACTGCTTATCTGATCTATTCTCGGGTCACAGGGAGCCTGTGCCTATCTCGGGCGTCATTGGGCATCAAGGCAGGATACACCCTGGATGGAGTGCCAACCCATTGCAGGGCACACACACAATCACACACTACAGACAATTTAGAGATGCCAATCAACCTACAATGCATGTCTTTGGAGTGGGGGAGGAAACCAGAGTACCCAGAGGAAACCCCCGAGGCACGTGGAGAACATGCAAACCACACACACACGGCGGAGGTGGGAATCGAACCCCCAACCCTGGAGGTGTGAGGCAAACGTGCTAACCACTAAGCCACTGTGACCCCCATTAATAACATAATTTTCTCAAATTAATATCATGATGCACTATTAATAAAGATCATTTGCATTTAGATTCCAGCACACCCAATTCTAAGCAATCATCGAATATTATGATAGTTATACACTTAAATATAACAGTTATCTCAAATCACATGCTAAGTAGCCTTAACAATTACTTTTATTAGCATATTCCACAGTCCTTCCCATTATACAGTTTTTATAACATCTCACTGATACAGTGGCTTGATTTTGCTTATCTACATTGTATAAAATATCTTTATCAATTCTGAGTAACTCATGATAACGAATTAACAGAATGGTTGTTAATGTATTCACTACATCATTTCATGAGATCTGAAGGATTCATGCATGTATTAATTCACATCATTATGGTAAGAATTAGTAAAGTATTAAAATATTGCCAATTGATGTACCTTATATTAAGACAGTACCAAACTCATTTTATAAACTATGAGGTAAAATTTCTAAATGTGGTGTGGAAAAGAAAAAAACACAAAAACAACACAACAGCCCCTCATTATTGGACCTCAACCATGACGTATGTACCTAGGAAGCTTTACTCTAAGAGCTAATTAAGGTAAAAGATACATGCTAAAGGCACAAACTTTTTGTTACGTGTGGTAAGACCCACGTGATAAGGAAAAATACAGTTTGATAACTTTATTTCTCAGAGCGCATGGCATTGTAATAGAACTAAATAGAAATAAATCATTTACATTTATTGCATTTGGCAGATACCTTTTATCCAGAGCAACTTACAGACGTGCTTTGAGGTCTCTATCAATGAATTCATCGATACTGGTTCACAAGGTGACGGGCTAAGAACACCATCACTCAGATACTCTATTGTGAGGTAATATAAGGCACAATTTTTTTTAAAAAAACAACAAAAAAACAAAACAAATGTTGGTTTAAGTATTTCAGGTAGAGAAAGGTCCTTACACAACATTTGAAGACAGTTAGTGACTCAGCTGTTTGGACATCTAGTGGTCATTCCATCAGCTTGATCACCTTGATTTCAGAGTTGAAAAGAGTGCATACCTTGATGCATACCTTCCTTGTACCCTGAGAGATGGATGGACCAGTTGAGCCGTGCTGGAGAATCTGAGGGAATGCGATGTAGTTGGAACTGAAACCACTCTTGAAGTGTGGAAGACATGGCTTCAAAATCTACACCACACACCGACTGTCTAATACAGTTCAAAATAGTACACAGGTGCTATATTTCTAGAACAAAACTACATAAATTATACACACATATTTCAACATTATGTTCAACGGACATAGGGACAGTGATGTCATATGCCATACTTTTTAGTTCATGCCACAGGTTAAAATGATCAGATCCTTTAATTTAACAATTTTGCAGTAGCTTTTAAGAAGAAATTATAAGCTGTCCCCACATTTGAGATCAGTTGTATTAAAAATGGAACCAGTCTACTACATAGACTCCAAAAAAGGGGGAGACATTAAAATTTTGGAGTGATTTATTATTCTGTGTGACTGAAATACTGTAAGGTTATGCATCACTATTTATGCTGTATTGTTCTCCTTTTTATATAACCCTGTACAATGGTTCTTCACCTCTCTTTCCCTTTCCTGTATATTTTCCTATTTTTTTTAACAAAAAAAAAAAGTGTTAAAATATCTGACCAGATCAATTGGCATTTGCTTTACTCTACTAAGTTTACATGTAGGCTAATTATGCTTATATGTGTGAAGTACGAAACAACATAGTGAGCAGTTCTGATATTTTCAGACAAGTTAGAGGTCGTAACCGTTAGCCTAAAACATCAAGATCTGTTATTTAATTTTATACAGGCTATAAAAGATTTCCATTGGCTAAGACAGATGTTAATAAGCTGCTTTTTAAAATTCATCAATAGAAGGTTTGTTTAGGGACAAGAAAAAAAACAAGCCTTAGTTCTAATCACATATTTGGGTTGTAGAGAAAAGTTTTGTTGCTATTTGAAGAAAGGCATCTGGAAGGATGAGCCAAAGATAATGTGTATAGTCGGAGCCTACATCATGTAGCTTTTATGTCCACATACAACAAAAAGTGTCCTTGTCTGTTAGTCATTTATCAGCTTAAATGATTTGTGTTTGTTAATCCATGAGGGGAGAGATAGAAGGCAGGGTAACCGGTCAGCTAGTCAGCTCAAATAATGAGTAATAGTGGTCAGCCAACTGCTTTTTAAAGGATGAGTGAATGTCTTAAGAAGGCACTGTGCAGCACTATCTTTAGTACAGGCATTGAATCCAGGTCTGCTAGGTGTTTACTAAGGCCTAATAACCATTTCAGACTCGGCTCTGTAATGTTTTGTTGTGTGCTGCAACACTGCATGTCCCCTGTATCATTATGGGTCTTTGGTAAAGGATGGCCTTTTCACCTTGTTTTTATAACCTCTTCATTGGTTTGTTGCTCATGTTGCGACAGATTGTTTTTTGTAATACTGGACCTTTGAAACTTTTGAAGTGAAGCAGAATACAAATTAAGCAAAAAGCTGATGAAGTAGCTGAAAACAGAACTTCAACTGCTTATTTTTATTTATTTATGTTTTTACCAACTATTCAGAAACATAATGTGTAATTACACAACATAACACTTTGTTCTATTGCATGACAGCCTGAAGGTTGTGAGTTCAAACCCCAGGACTCCAGGACTGGGATTAATGCTCAATAACTGCTCAACCATTTGTTGGGATTTGATTCTGCTTTGGAGAAACATACCATCCAAATGCTTAAAAACAAGGGCTGAGACAGTGTTGGGATTGATGTCCAAGTCCATTTGTCTTCATGCTTTAAATGTTAAAGCTAAATAGTGGAAGTGATATAGTTCTATTGTGAGGTATGTGTATGCTGTACTTTATCAATTTACTAACATTTTTGTACAAATATTGCACATTATTAAATTATGATTATAACAATTGCTACTCTTTTTAAGTTAGATTAAGTATTTAACAATATTAATAGTCTATTAACTTATAATATAGAAATATAATCACATGCCCTCAGGCTTGCAAGCTCATAAGACTTCATATAAAAGATAAGAAAGATTATGGTCAGTGTTAGGGGCCAGGTTAGTGGGCCTACTGTTGTGACTTCATTTCCTGTATATCTTATTACACTGGCTATTAAATTATATGTATGTTTATTTACTTCAAGATGCAATATGGTAATTTACTATTTACACCTGTGTGAATTTATCCATTCCCATTTCTGGTCACTTGACCACAGAATTCATTCATAATTATCTAATTAATAAGACTACTACATGTATACATAAAATATATGTAATGTAAGTAATAGATACTCAATTTACTACTTAGTACTAACCATGGCTCAATATACACAAGCTATCAGCCATAACATTAAACCACTGACAGTTGAATAACACCGATTATCTTCTTGTCAGAGTGGCACCTGTCATGGGATGTGATAGTTAGGCAGCAAGTGAAGAGCCAGTGCTCAAAGTTGATGTTGGAAACAGGAAAAATGGGCAAGTGTAAGAATCTGAGACCCTTTGACTAGGGTCACATTGTGACGGCTAATATAAAATTGTTCAAGAATGGTTTGGACAATGGTATCAACATGTCTGCAATGTGCTGGGAAAACTTGGCATTCATGTGGATGATACTACCTAAACATTGTTTCAGACCAAGTACATTGCTTCACAGCAGCGGTACAGTGACCTCTTTTAGCAGGAAATTTCTTCAGGAATAAAACAGAGTTCAAGATGTTGACTTGGCCTTCAGATTCCCCAGATTTCAATCTAATCTAGTATCTGTGGGACGAGCTGGACAAACAAATCTGATCCATAGATGCCCCACCTCAACACTTACAGGACTAAAAGGATCTGCTGCTAGTGTCTTGGAGCCAGACACCACAGCACACCTTCAGAGGTCGTGTGGAGTCCATGCCGTGACAGCACAGAGCTGGTTTGGTGGCACAAAGGAAAAACTACACAATTAGATAGGTGGTTTTAATGTAATGGCTGATCGGTATATAGATATAATTGTGTTGCCTGAAAGAAGTATTAATGTGCTAATAACTGTGATAGCAATGAAAACTGTAAATTCCTTTAACACAAAATTTATCAGACATAAATAACGAGTAATTTTCCAGCATTGCCCTAGATATACAGCACAAATGAATAGAAATTCTCTCTTTTTTTTTTTGCAGCCTTAAGCCACTATGTGGTAGACCGAAATAAACCCATTCTGAAACTGCTGTTTGTGTTTTTCACCCGTATTATAGATTAAGATCTTATGCTGTATACAGATCAGATCTCTCTATCTAGAGCTGACTAAGACTGAACAGGAGCTATATGCTGACTTGCAGTGTTTTATGGGAACAGTGCAGTACACAGTGGGGAGAATGTTATGAGAAGGCATGTACTGGGTGGTTCATAAATAATTTAGCATAATTCAGTGTAAATAAAAAAAATGTGTTGCTATGTTTTTAAAAATGACATCTAGTAAGTTCAACCAACTGGATGGGCTATTTAATTGAATGCTGCAGACAGAATTTGATTATAATATTTAGAAGATAGATACTTTCTCATATACCAAAGATATATACCAAAAAAAACATATAACGAAACCATAAATATTAATTTGGTTCCACATAGGTTTTTACTATTTACCCTCCTCCCATCAGGAAGATGCTACCGGTGCCTTAGCGCCCACACAAACAAATAACTTCTTCCCTATGGCTGTTTCCATACTGAACAGCGGATCACACTGTACTATCTGTTTACATTTACTTACTTATACAACATTGTCTATCCACTATGTATCTTTGCACTACACATAACTTAGAATGCCTTCTTTGCTCTTCTCTATATTTTAGACATAATCTATTCTGTATTATACAGTTAATATTTCCTTTCGCTTAAAATTGTTACATTTTTCTTGTTTATTTATATGTTTATTCTCATAGTTTTTCACCTTTACCTTTTTTTTCACCTTGTTTTACATTACTACGCATCAACACACCAAGGCAAATTCCTTGTTCATGTAAAACCTACAGTATTGGTCAATAAAGCTAATTCTGATACTATATATTGTACTATATAAACATGCATATATCTAAATATGTATATTCCTATCAGCATATTATATTTTTAACATGCCTTCACCACTGCACATTGTTTGTACATACAAATACAGACCACTCCTTTTTTCAATACCTACTGCACCTCCTGTACATAGGACATCCACTCTTTTGTACTCCCTGCACATAGCTGTATATGTTTATTCATAATTTATTGTAAATTTGCCACTTATGCATTTCTGGTTAGATGCTAAGGCTTTGTACATGGCTTTTGCACAATGACAATAACTGAATCTAATCTAATCTAATCAAATTTTCTAATAAAATGATTTGATGGTTCTTGATAATGTAGGTCATATATCTTTGAAATATGCTGTAGCGTCATTGTAGTAAATAATATATATATATATACATATATAAATAAAAATTATTTTATTTATTTATTCATTTTTACAAATTTTCACAGTAGTGTAATATTGGTGAACAGTAGCAAATTATACAAACTCAGGTGCTCCTGTGAAAACACACTCACCCACACACACACACGAGACACAAGTGTGAACAAAAAGCATTGTCCCCTTTTCTTTCATTAATCAGAAGTCCCATAAACTAACATATTACCTTATTTGATGTGTATATTGTTACTGCGTGATGTTACAAGCAGAATAAAGCAGGTGACACGGCAGGTGGTGACTTGTGTAATACACAAATATAGGGTGATTTGGACAGAGTACTGCCTCTGGGAGATTCACAGTAATGACCATATGCTTTTAGTACAAGGAAAAACAGTGTTTCCATTAAAAGAGACAGGGAAGTGCTTGTGGTTTTGGTGGGCTCAGCTGTACCAGCTGTTCTTCTGCAACAAAGCTTAATGCTTTTGAAGCATTTATTACAGTTATTTAAAATATGCACTAACAAATGTCCTGATTAACAGTGGAGTCCTGAGTTCTACCAGGGAGCCATGAGTTTTAACGGGCAACTATAAGTCTGTGACAGGTTATAATAAAAAAGGACAGCAAAGAGAAAACATACTCCAGGTATAATGCATATACATTAACTCCAGATAACATATATATGCACTATATAGGGATTTTTACACTTGGAATAGTTAAACCTGGCTTACTGTAAACACAGAGTAAGCAGAATCATGATTTATCTTGTTTCTATCTAATCTATACTTAACTACCTGGGGTTAACAATGAACCCTGAGTATTTATAATCTCAGTTTTCACACTGTACATTCCTAAATCCTTGGTTAACATTTTTATTCGCATATTTGTGGTGTTAACAAGCATGATAAATACAGCACATGACTGCTTTAAATAATGGCTTGTCTCTTGTATTCTTGGTAAGCTTCTAGCCATAATATTCGAACACCGCAGGTTTCACATTGTACACATTTGGCACCACAAAGTGGAGTTAACGTCACAACAGTGGCGCTTAACCTCCTTTGGATCAAGGTTTTAACCTTCAACAAAATGCGGTGCTAACAGCACTTGTAAATTACAAGTGTGAAATGTTCCTCCTAAACGTTCCTGTTAAAAAGCAGGGTTCAGAATGTCAGTAACCAGGGGTTAAGTGCAGTGTGAAAAGTTCTCATGTCATTTTGATATATATATATATATATATATATATATATATATATATCAAAAAGACATGAGAACTTTTCATGAGAACTGGGGTTATGCAAATGGGATATATATATATATATATATATATATATATATATATATATATATATATATATATATATATATATATATATATATATAATCCCATTTGCATAACCCCACCATAACTCATGTAGTGGCTTGTCTCTGGTCTGTCACATAGTTTGATAAATATATGCCATAATTTTGCACCTACAATTGTAATTATATACTGCATTATTTACTGTATTACATAATTTAGGTGTTTCTGTGTTCTATATAAAGTATATAAAAGGGCGTTAATAGATTTACCAAGCATGCAGAAATCCTGTTTGAATTATAGACTAATCTGCTTTGTTAATATTCTTCTACCTTTACATAAGTTCTCCAATCATAGGCCTTTGCATGTATCATAAAATATTATGTCGGTATAAAATCTAACTGTAAACTACAGGCTATCCCAAAAGCCTCTATATATAGGCGACTGATTTGACAGTGGATTTGTTTGCGGACGTCCAGTTTCTGGTTGGTCTTCAACACTTCCAGCCTTTTTTAAATTTGTTTGTAAGATTGGGAACAGCGTCATGTGTGAAGTGCTTGCTATGTTTCTGTTAAAGCCTCTAATGATCCTTGCGACAGCTTTCTGATCCAGCCTTTCTGATCATTTCTCCTATGTGTTGATACTTTTTTTGGGACACCCTGTAGAGTCACTGTGTCATCAAGAATGGTTCTGAACAGTTACATGTTTTGCTTTCTGGCAGCCTGCATACCTCAAGTTATTCTGCTGCTGAACTGATGAATTTGCACATTACAAGTGTAAGCTTAGGGTCATTGACTTGAAACTTGTGGGTTTGATCCTAATCGTGGTATATTTAGCTCAAGGATCTGAAACTGAAACTCTGAGCCAGTGACTTTAGGGAGCATATATATATCCATATCCATATCCATATATATTATCTAAATCTGAAGCAGCGTATATTGCATGCAACTGAAAAATAAATAAATATAAATATTAAATAAAATGTTGTGCTAAATTAGAAAAGACTCCAACAAAATACATTTTCTCTATTTTTGCAGGCAATATATGCTGGTCTAGAAGATGAAGAAATGGAGAAATTGCTGACGGACTGTCTTTATATTTAAAGTCATGGCTTGATCATTTAAAAAAAAAAATGTTTCCTATGAATGTTCTTACAAAATGCACACTAAGTTCCAGTAGCCAGCACTGGTAGCAACTCAACATACAGCATTCTACAAGCAAACAAGAATATGACAAATAGAATAATGATTTGGTTCAATTTAAATTAATCTAATTAATGAATCGATGAAAACAAGCTAAATCATTACCAAAATCCTTCAGTGAATTAGTCAGATGAGTGCTACAACAAGCCTATTGCTATAGCGTGGTAAATAAGTGCACTTTTGCTAAACCTTTACCGTAGTATAAGCTACATTACAAGAAGCATGAATTATGAAATAGCTTCTAATAACTACTCATACATTTCAGTGTAATGCAGAAGCTTGCGTTCTACTCAGCTCATTACACAATACTCAGGGACAATACACTTAGAAACACTTTTGGCTGAAATTGTACATGATGAGGTGACAAATGATATCCTGTTTCAACAGTGAGCACTGTTTGTTTTAAGACCACCAGCCTATAGCTGACAATGAAAACTTATATTTTACTGTGTGTGTAAAAAATGACTAATAGGCCTTCTTGTAATATATTGTTGCAAATAATAATACAGAAATGTACCTCAGTTTATGATCAGCAATATGATCAGAGTCAAATCAATGTGAAAAATACCCAAATCTTCCCATTCCGTAATACTCTCAAGCCGTAATGCTGATTTTAGCACATATCTGATGCTTCTTGCCCTCCCCTGAGCAGGTGTATGTGACTCATATGTAACATTAGTGCTAATCTGATCGTCATGCACATAAAATGAATGAACCAGCAGTAAAAGCCTTGAATGCTTGCAGGGTCATTGCGCAAAAAGGGTAATAGTAGGCCAATTGCATTGCTTTTGCTGTGTTGCAGATAGTACTGGTGTTTCTTTTTGTGCAAAACTGGTGCCAGGAGTGATCATGGAGATTTGAATCACATTTTTAAGATGGGCACAGCTGTGTATCAGATCTGAATGCAATCTTGGATCAGAGATGACAGTGGTTGAAATTATATTTGAAAAAAAACTGAAAAACAATCAGAATCATATCTAGGCAAAAATCTGGATTTGAGCCACCTCAGCCATCAAATCTGACTTACAAATTCAGATTTGCAAACTGGGTAAAGAATTGCAAACTGGGTACAGCTAAAAGGGTTTTGGAATAGTGTTGAATGTTACTGATTTGCTTTTTTTTTTTGAAAAGGTACATAAATTACCTTAAACAGACATAAAAGCCTCAATTTGCATCCATCTCTTAATTATGATTAAGAGAAAGTGAACAAATCTGCCATTCTGATTGGTGCTTGACATTAATGAGTGAATCAAAAGCAACTGAATACAATCATATAAGCTCCAACATTTCAGCTTCACTGTCCTGCAGAGTTTTAAGTAGTCTCTACTTCAAAACAAATGGGATTCAGCTCATGAAAGCTGATGAACTGTCTTATGTGTATTAGAGGAATAGGGTCCCTAACCATTAGAAATGAGAAGCCTCAAATAAAGTGGAAAAAGATTTGAATTAATATTGAAATTCCTAATTTAAATCAGTATCTGAAACCAACCCAAAGCCTCATAATTGCTCAATTAAATCAAGGAGTCAGTCAAATAATGCCATTGACCGCTGTTGTAGTTGACAGTAGGGGCAACTCCCTATTAGCTTATAGCTTTTTTTTTTTTTTTTTTTTTTTTTTTCTTTTTTCAATTTTCATTAATGAATAATAGACATTTGAGTGTGTGTGGGGTGTTGGTGGCTCAGTGGTAGGCTTCTCGCCTATCATGCGGAAGGCCTAGGTTTGATTCCCAGCCAATGCCCAAACCCCAGACACTGGATGCAGTGCCGGTCCCAAGCCTGGAAAAATGGGAGGGTTGCGTCAGGAAGGGCATCCGGCGTAAAACATTTGCCAAGTTGTTGTGCGGTCCAGTTGGTCTGCTGTGGCGACCCTGAACAGGGAGCAGCCAAAAGCAACTTCTTCTTCTTCTTCTAGACATTTGAGTGTGTGTGAGTGAGAAACAAGGCAGACAGAAACATGGATGGATAAAAAATAAAGACAAATGATTGAGGAATATGGACACCTAAAGAAGCATGGCAAGAAGAACAAACAAAGTTCTTCTCATGCCATAGTACTTAGTCCTTTTATTAATAATGTCCCTGTGTTGCAGGGCTTGGGCTGCTGTGTAGGCTGGACTGGACATCTGTATATTTAAGTGTCCAAACGAAAGTAGGGCAAAAGTCCTCTATACCTCCACCTGTCCCTGAGTGAGATGAGTCCTTAGCTGCTGTGCTGCATTCACAATCTTCCTTTGATGACCCAACAGGTTCACTCCCAAAGCCTGCACATCTCTGAAACACACACACACACACACACAGAAAGAGAGAGAGAGCAGTTGAGAGAGAGATTTATTCAGCTATTATATATAATAATGACAAATATACATAATATATAATGTATGCACAATTTGTATAGGTGCACCAACAAGGTCCAGTAAGTGCACACGTTATTGGAAAATATCAGCAACACTGCTGTTAGACTCATACAACCAAGACTCATACAACCACCACAGGCACACACACACACACACACACACACACACACACACACACACACACACACACACCACACACACACACACACACACACACACACCACAATGCCAGTATTACTGCTGTGCAGAGAATGATCCACCATCCAAATAATATCCGCTCCGTGGTGGTCCTGTGGTATCTGATAAAATGTCCAATGAGAAGACACACAAGGTATATGTATATGCATGGGAAATCATTAACATGATGTTAAAATATGATTGGTCTTCCATAACTTGCTGTTATTTAAAAAAAAAAAAAAAAAAAAGCATAATTGCCTGCACACCTCCTTCCCCACTTTCTTTATGAAAGAGAAAGCTGATAGTTGTTTTATTTTTCTGTTCAAACTGAGCAAACAGCAATGTTAATAATGCTAGCCCTGTGTGTCTCTTGAACAAGATGGCTTCAATAATAAAGCGCTCGGCTACAGAATTTAAGATCAGCTCATTTTAACAGAATAATACTGTATGTGGGAAATCCCATAACAGCTTGAGATGACATGAATCTGGACATTGTGGATTACAGTGGTGTGAAAAAGTATTGGCCCCCTTCCTGATTTCTTATTTTTTTGCATGTTTGTCACACTTTAATGTTTCAGATAATCAAACACATTTAAATATTAGTCAAAGATAACACAAGTAAACACATCATGCAGTTTTTAAATGAAGGTTTTTATTATTAAGGGAAAACAAAATCCAAAACTACATGGCCCTGTGGGAAAAAGTGTTTGCCCCCTAAGCCTAATAACTGGTTGGTCCACCCTTAGCAGCAACAACTGCAATCAAGCGATTTCGATAACTTGCAATGAATCTGTTACAGCGCTGTGGAGGAATTTTGGCCCACTCATCTTTGCAGAATTGTTGTAATTCAGCCACATTGGAGGGTTTTCGAGCATGAACCACCTTTTTAAGGTCATGCCACAGCATCTCAATCGGATTGAGGTCAGGACTTTGACTAGGCCACTCCACAGTCTTCATTTTGTTTTTCTTCAGCCATTCAGAGGTGGACTTGCTGGTGTGTTTTGGATCATTGTCCTGCTGCAGAACCCAAGTTCGCTTCAGCTTGAGGTCACAAACAGATGGCCGGACATTCTCCTTCAGGATTTTTTGGTAGACAGCAGAATTCATGGTTCCATTTATCACAGCAAGTCTTCCAGGTCCTAACTGATAGATCTCAATTACTTTCTTTCTCATTTGTTTTTGAATTTCTTTGGATCTCGGCATGATGTCTAGCTTTTGAGGATCTTTTGGTCTACTTCACTTTGTCAGGCAGGTCCTATTTAAGTGAGTTCTTGATTGCGAAGAGGTGTGGCAGTAATCAGGTCTGGGTGTGGCTAGACAAATTGAACTCAGGTGTGATAAACCACAGTTAAGTTATGTTTTAACGGGGGGGGGCAAACACTTTTTCACACAGGGCCATGTAGTTTTGGATTTTGTTTTCCCTTAATAATAAAAACCTTCATTTAAAAACTGCATGATGTGTTAACTTGTGTTATCTTTGACTAATATTTAAATGTGTTTGATTATCTGAAACATTAAAATGTGACAAACATGCAAAAAAATAAGAAATCAGGAAGGGGGCCAACACTTTTTCACACCACTGTATATGTAAAAGCAAAGCAGACTGCACTTTGCAGAAAATATCAAGAGTGACCTGATAAAACATCTTAAACAGAGAACTCAGAGTTCATTGATGGTAGCAATTGCTAGGTAGGGAAGACACACACACACACACACACACACACACACACACACACACACACACACACACACACACACACACACACACACAAAAAGCCTAGGTAAGGGAAAATAACAGCCTTTAACCAGTATGAGGAAATAAAAAAGCTCTATTTACAGCTATGCAGAAATATATTTGCAGAGTGAAACACAGCCTGCTCTCTACTGCAACCCTTTGTACTCTATTAGGTAGCTGAACTAGCTAGCTAATCAACTCAAAAACAAGCCTCGTAGCTGATGCACATCAACACACTCTAACTAGTATCATAAACAACTAAACACTCATGGTACTAGTATAGACCAAAACATAATTAAATAATACGGATGTATCTCTACCTTTTATTCACACTGTGATATCAATCTTTTTACAAATTTACTCTAGCCATTCTCTCAAAACTTTTGGCACGAGTGAACTATAGATCTTTGTCACAAAGAACAAAAGTTCCCCTCAGTTGTTCAACTTTAGTGTTCTCAGATGATGTAACCCTGTTCGCAGCATGTCTATTGTCTGAAAATCATAATGACAGGACCTTTGGCCACTTATCTAAAGGACTCATCAAATGAGTGGTGGCACATTCTCCAGCAATTAAACTTCAGCGTGTGAATCACATCAGTGTTACGAACTTCATTAAGGTCACAACAGATTTGCTGTATTCTGGAGGTGTAAATGGGAGTGAAGCTGTCAGGCCAAAGATGAAAGTTGTTATCATAGCTTTGGAAATAGCTGATAAATGGTGGCGATGGCCTCCATTTCAGTATGACATAAATGCCCTCCAGACTGTCTTGTCTGTCAAAAAATGTGCTAGTGGTCACTCTTTAAAGTAACCTGCATGTCTTGACTGCCTGGAGAATCCTGTCCTGAGGAATTTGCGCACATATGGAGTATCTGCTTTCTTTTCGCAATTTACAAGTCTGTACCTTCCCTGCACTGTACATGTTTTAGTGAGATATATGATGGTGAAGTTAACATAGGGTATAACAGTATTATTCCATTTGCAGTGTTTCCTTTGTGACCTGTTTGTATCTATTCCTATTGTTTGAGAACAATCTAGTCAGAGTAGCCATAAAACTCATATGAAATGTTAGCAGTTCTTGTTTTTTTTTAGATTCATAATATCTTTACTTTGGCAGTTTTACACAAGTTCACAATACCTGTCATTATGTCATCGTAGGTGTGCCTATGAGTAATGAATAATGAGTGACAAAATGCCTTTCAGGATCAAGCAGTTGCTTTGACTTTGATACAATCAAAACAACCTGGATAGGGGAAAACCAGTTTATTATTCGTAGTAGGTGCTGAATGATTATTGAGTGTTACCAATTGGTGGCTCATGCAGAAGGCCTGGGTTCGATTCCCAGCTAATGCCTCAACCCCAGCCACTGGATGCAGTGCTGGTCCCAAGCCCGGAAAAATGGGAGGGTTGTGTCAGGAAGGGCATCCGGCGTAAAACATTTGCCAAATTGTGCGGACCAGTTGGTCCGCTGTGGCGACCCCGAACAGGGAGCAGCCGAAAGCAACATTCACCAGTAATTAATGACATTGCTATTTTAGACTATTTTAGTAGTGCAGATAAATGCTATTAAAAAGCATATAATAATTACAGTTCTGGCTTTAATAAATTCTTAGTCTACACTTAAAAAAAGTCAGTGCAATAATTGTATTATATTGCACTATTCACCGATGAACCAGTTCTTAAAATGCATTGGTCTGAACAACCTGGTGGCTGATTGTGGAACTGAGGCTGGACAGCAGGGAAGCTCTGTCCATCAAGGGCGTTATAGTAGCATCATAAAAAAAATCTGGCTTAGATGTGCCACTCTACCCTAGCTGAGTGGATTTGCATTACTCTGTTGTCTGTCTGACTAGTGAATGTATTACTCCACTCGCCCTTAATACAAAACAATTACTATGACTAGGTTATAACCGTGTATGTTAAGAATACTTACTCCATAGTTAACAAGCTCACTCTCTCCAGGCTGTTTAGCTGAGCTCTCTCAAACTCATCTTTGTATCGGTCCATCCTCAGCGCACTCAGCCACTCACTGACTGTCGTCACTGTTGACAGATCTGTGGAGGTGGGGCTAAGCAGGGGTTGGGTGGGGCTTAAAAAGAACATGTTAAGAGGGATATAATGGGAGAGAACGCATTATCCAGAATGAATCCGAGTGCCGTGTTGTCTGAATATATATATATATGTATATATATATAATGCAGTGGCTCTTTCAAATATTTACATTGCATTTAAGAATTTCACAAAATTTATCAGGAGTATGTTATTATTTTAATAAGGAAGGACAGCCTTGACAGAAGGCAAAGTTTCTCTAATGTCTTGGACACATTTGGATTACCCCTCTTTCTTTTATTGGCATAGGCATTTACCTTTATTTTATATAAATTTTTTGTAATGAGATACGCAGTAACAATCTGACTGCATGCTATGCGTAGGTTGCAAAGATCCGATTTTGTCATTATCATGGTAGAGCAATAGGCTGAATATGTTTTGGAATTCCAAGTGAAAAGCTGACACAGTTCCTTGTCAAGGACACATAAAAGCTACTAAAGGACAGGTCCTGATGACAGATGTAGTTTGTAGTGCTTGTCGTACCGAGCATGCTCAGCCTTCAGGGATGCAGGGTGACGTATGAGACGGTCCAGAGAAGAGAGGATAGAGTCGAACCTGGGACGGTCCTGTCTGTCAGCCTGCCAACACTGCAGCATCAGAGCGTGTAGAGCAGGAGGGCAACTGTTAGGAGCGGGAAGACGATACTGATCAACTACTGCCTTCATTACCTAGAGACAGAGAAACAGGGAAAAAAAATTAAATAATGTGTATGTTAGTAATGATGACAGCTGTCAGTTGCCATTTCCTACTTTGTTTGTCTACAAATTGGTTTGTGGTTCATTGCATAATTGCAGTAAATCTGAAAGGACAATTTTATTGAGTGTCGGCACACAAATTTTGCTAGTGGGTGCCTCTTATTTTAGACTTGATTAGATTAGATTAGATTCAGCTTTACTGTTGTTGAGTATCAAGTACAAAGCCAAGGAAATTCAGTTAGCGTCTAATCAGAAGTGCAAAATAACAAGTAGTGGTCAGCGACATGAACACTTCTTCATGTGAATTATTTATGCAGAGAAGGCATTCCACAGAAACATAACCTTCCAACCACAATTGTTATAAAAATAGATGCACATGCCACATGAATAACATTGCTTCAGTTGCATGGCTGGAGGACTTTGGTGACATTACGCATCTTAGTGTGCACTCCTCACACACACACACACACACACACACACACACACACACACACACACACACACACAGTTTTCATTCTGACTGAATCACATAACAGCTCGTTCATCAGAATGCTGTAGGCATACACAGATTTATTCCTCACTGCACATAACTGATTTAATTAGAAATAGAAAAACTGGAGGTTGCTTATCATGTATTGAGCTGCACTACACAGTCATGGTTAAACAGCCAAATAAAAAATCAATTATTTGAATAAACCCTCATATGAACAAGCTCCTGCAAAATTTAGAGGCACATTTTTGACTGTACTGATGCCTAGTGTATTAACCCATTGTGCCTTATCAAATTGGTGATCATGTTGCATTTGGAACATAAAAGTATTTGTACACCATAAGTCTATTGACAATATGGATTTATTTGCCCATAAATGATTCATTGATTAACCATCACAAGACCATGAATCACTCAGTAATTTTCCTTTAATTCAGTTCTTCAGCAAAAATCTAAAAGGCCTTAACAAACACAACAGAAAACACAAGCCTTACTTCCTGGTTGCTCATGTCCCAGTAAGGCCGTTCTCCATATGACATCACCTCCCACATGAGGATCCCAAAGCTCCAGACATCACTAGCCGAGCTGAACTTACGATGCTGGAAAGCCTCAGGAGCTGTCCATCTTATAGGTATTTTACAACCCTGAAAAAAACCCAAAAGCTAATTTACTAGTTCTGGTAAGATATAATGTGCCAAATGTATTGTTGACTTTTTTTTTGAACATTTAAGGCAATTCTGGTACGTACAGTGACTTGTGTCTTAACGGTTTTAAGTTTCAGAATAAATTTTCAATCTAAATCTAAACGGTAAAAGTAAAATTGAAAAATAACCAGATAACCTAATTGTTTAATATAAATATTAAACATAATTGTTAAATCAAAATGTTAAACCTAAATGTACATTTTAAATCAAAATATTAATTATAAATGTCAATACATTACAACTGGTAACTGAGTCGTTACAGGTACTATATGTATTTACATTTACCTACTTCTGTATGTTTATGCATCAGTAATTTAATAGCAGACACTAATTTCAGATTTTATTAGTTAGTAATGGTGACTGCATTTCCAAATGTGCATCCTGAAAACAGAAGTGGTTCTGTTTGTAAATAGGTCTAAACCATCTGCAATTAAATTTTCCCTTTGACGTTGCATATATTCACAAAAACTGATTTGATTTAATTCCAATTATTTGCTTTAAAGGAAAATCTTAGCTGGCTGGGTACTGTTTTTAAATCAGCCCATAAATTTAATCGGTTGACCTGCTTTTTACATCTTCAACCTAGCAACCTCCAAACTCGCACCGTGGTGTACCAGTGATTTAACTTTTATTGATTTTTGCATTTAAGATTTACATTTAACATTTATGTATATTTTTAACATATCCATTTGACCTTTGCATTTAATATTTACATTTAAAATTTAGGTTTATATTTAAAACTTATACTGAAACAGTTATTTGAGAGTAAGTTATTTATATTTATAGCGAAGTGACTCGGAGCTCAGTTTCCAAGAACATACCAGTGATGCAGTGTAGGTGGGTATATTGTGGTCCAGGTCCTTCATGAGCCGTGACAGACCGAAGTCTGAGACCTTACAAACCAGGTTTGAGTTCACCAGAATGTTACGAGCTGCGAGGTCACGATGGACAAAGTTCCTCTCAGAAAGGTAACACATTCCTGCTCCGATGCCTCTCACCATACCCACCAGCTGCAACACACTGAACTGGTCCTCATTTTCCTAGAAGATGGAAACAAGGGACATAACAAAGACATCACATACTTTTTGATTTCTAGGAAAATCAGATGTAGAAAACAGATTCTCAAACTATTGCCAAAAAGTAACCTTGTTTCAGTTAGAGCAGAATCTACCATGTTAATAAGATCTATGGTACATTTTTTACCCCCCTCTTACCCTGAGGAAAGCATCCAGGGGGCCATTCTCCATATACTCCATAATGATTCGCTCAGGTGGGGTGTGTGTGATCACACCCTCGAGCTTCAGCACATTGGGGTGATCGAACTGACCCAGGATCCCAGCCTCGCTGAGGAACACTCCTCTCTCACGGTCTGTGACTCCCCAACGCAGAGTCTTCACCACTACCATCACTTCTCTACGGCCCAGAGGTCTGTATCTGCCCCTGGACACCTCCCCGAATTGTGCTGAAGAGAGAGACAACAGGAAAGACAGAATGAGGTGGAAAACTGAATCACAATATAATACAACATACAGCAAAAATTCTAATACAAATCTAAAAGAAAGAAAAAGAGATGTAAAGACATGGGATTAGCAATATATCTTAGAATACATCGATAGAATAATAGCTTATGAATAAAACAGACATAGTGACTCTCTTCTAATGGCTCTTGCTCCACATTTAAATTTGCAGTTTTAGAATTCATGATGTCCTTCTGCAAAAATCTTCCACATTTCCATTTTATTTCTTGTTCCATTCTTGGCATTAATATTCACTCCCTCTTCCTATTATCACTGGACTCGTCCTCAGCAGGCCTGCTAGTTATCTGTAGCAGCTTCACATTTCCATTTTCCTACATTATCTACAGTATGTGTCAATATTAGTCGCTGTTATAGCAAACCCAATTACACACCAACTCTTCTTCTGGCTCTCTTTCTTTCTTACATACATCTGTGCAAATAAAATGAAATGTCTGGGCAATGTATTTCAAATGTTTTTGTAAATGTGATTGGTGAACTTTCCTGCTCGCGTGTTCTAATTACACTCTTAATTATAATTATTTTTGACTGTTCTTTCTCAGCAGGTAAGTCACTAAAACAACTCTGTGGTGCTCCCAGAGGCCTAAGAAGCTGACCTAAAAAAGGTAATCAAAAATAGCCATCACAAAAAAATGTACTCACTTTCTGGATGACACTTCAGTAATTGCAGGCTTACCTATTCTAATTACACTCTTAATTATAATCAATATTGACTGTTCTTTCTCTGCAGTGTAGACACTAAAACATCTCTGTGGTTCTCCGAAACAGCTTAAGAAACAATAAAAGAGGTCACATAAAAAAGCCAAGACAAAAAAGCATCTCAGTTTCTGCATGACACTTCAATAATTTATGGCTTTCTAGAAAGACTGTTCAATTTAATGTCAGAAATTAAAAAATCCACGTTACAAAATGATATATGAAATGATATTAATGCATGCAAACTTGAAATATTTTCCCCATACTGATATTATACACTTTTCACATGGATTACTTTACATATTTTTTTAAACCATAGCACAAATTTGACTCTTTTAGATCTGCATTGCAGCGTAGATCACCAGCCGAGTTAAACCCTCATCTGTCTACTCACCAGCACCAATGACTTCCTCAATCTTCAGGTGAGCAGGGTCAATTTCTCTGGCAAATTCTTTGACTGCCTCACTCGGATCCTCATAAGTGGAAGGATCCACGTAGTACTTTACCCCAGCTAAACAAAAAACAGAACACATGTTAATATTCAGAACATCCTAAATAGCAGCTCATAATGTAACCTCTGGAGCACAAAACAAAATCAGCACAAGCACCCTACAGACTGCAGGAAACTCATTGAGAATGTGCTCTCATCCTTAGAGTACAACACACCTGTCAACCAGTCAAACATGAAAAATTACAGTGCAGCAGGAGAATTATTTACCAACCTAGAACATCGAAATAGAACACATGATGCTGTAAGTTTCTTTGATATGCTAATACATTTCGAAAAAACATGCATTTTAAAATAACATCATGAGCTCGCAACCTGAGCAGTATAATGGAAAAAAACAAAACAAGGTAAATATAGAGGCTGTAAAAAATGCAAAAGATGTGTTCATGATCCTGAGGGAAATGTGCTAAAGAGAAAATGCATTCTATAAAGCATTCTTTATTGTAGCTAGAGGAGAAGAAAGCACTATAGTCATATTACTGCTGTTCACACACATGTGTGCGGGCACACACACACGCTCACCTCGGTTGCTAATATATCTCTGAAGTCTGTCACTGTAATGGCTTTCTCTTCTTTTTCTGTTGAAGTAAAAACAGAGGGAGAATTTTCATTAACATAACATTGTTATTACCTTTTATAGATTCATTTCTTCATGTCACTATTCAGTTTAATCAAGCTTATTATTTATCAGTGCATCTGGATCTTTGTATATGCAGTGTACACCGATCAGGCATAACATTATGACCACTTACAAGTGAAGTGAATAACACTGATTATCTCCTCATCATGGCACCTGTTAGTGGGTGGGATATATTAGGCAGCAAGTGAACATTTTATCCTCAAAATTGATGTGTTAGAAGCAGGGAAAATGGGCAAGCGTGAGGATTTGAGCGAGTTTGACAAGGGCCAAAACTGCAGCTCTTGTGGACTGCTCCCTGTCTGCAGTGGTCAGTATCTATCAAAAGTATCATTTAAGTCCTGTAAGTCCTTTAAGTCCTGTAAGTATCCTATAAGTCCTGTAAGTTGTGACTTACAGGACTTAAAGGATCTGCTGCTAACATCTTGGTGCCAGATACCACAGCACACCTTCAGGGATCTAGTGCAGTCTATGCCTTGACGGGTCAGGGCTGTTTTGGCAGCAAAAGGGGAACCAACACAATATTAGGCAGGTGGTCATAATGTTATGCCTGATTGGTGTATATAGTATACACAACTAATATTAGAGTCGATTAAATATTCAGATAAACCTACGTCCTGAAGACAAACACGATGACGACTGCGGCCACAACTAACAGGAATGCAGCTCCGCCCATCACTGACCCGACCAGCAGAGGCAGACGGCTCTGAATTTGCCTTGACCGCTCTTCTACAGTGACAAAAACAGCAATCTAGACAACTTCACTGATTATATGGATACTTTCCGATCAAAGCCATATACTTCAATTCATTTTTCCCATTTCTTCCCTTTTCTCTTATTCACTCTATACAATACTGTGTATCCCTTTCCATTTACAGTTACACTGCAATGCCATTTAAATTTCACTCATGTTTGCTGCTTATATCCCCAATGTTTACATCCAATACCACATTGCAGTCTTACAGTGTATTCTTGTTGTTTAAAAAAAAAAAAAAAAAAAAAAAAAAAAAAAAAAATATATATATATATATACTGTAGTTTACTGCTGAAATATGTAAATGAATGAAGTGATCGATCGGTCGATCTATCTATCTATCTATCTATCTATCTATCTATCTATCTATCTATCTATCTATCTATCTATCTATCTATCTATCTATCTATCTATCTATCTCTCTATCTATCTATCTATCTATGACTGGCATGAAAGGTGTAATGTTGGTGGAAAAGTATATAATCTGTATAATCTGTACCCATAGCCAGAGTGCTGAAGTAAACCGAATTGCTGTAAGGGCCATAGCCTCTCTCATTGCGGGCTCGGATCTGGAAGGCGTAAATGGAGCCTGGGGTCAGAGCATGCACGGTCACTGTGTTGGTCTCAGTGAACACACTGGTTGCACTGCTTTCATCAGAGCTCTGCAGAGGGAAAGATGGATTGTTAGGCACCTCTTTCCAAATGACATATTTTACTGTTTTTCTTTCCTAAGAATGAAACATTTTAAAAATAACATTGTTGGCAAATGTTAATGAGAGATCATTTACATCATGTAAACATAAACAAAAAAAAAAAAACAGGAATTGTGGCAAGTTTGGACATCGTACTCAGTACTCAGCACTTAGTAACACCCGCTTTGGCAGTGTTCATAGTGTGCAAATATTTTTCTAGCCTGCTAGGAGTCTCTCATGTTTTAAGAATTTTAACACACTCTTCATGGCAGAATTCTTCTAGTTTTGAGATATTCTTGGTCTGTCTTGCATCAGTAAATTTTGCTTCTGATCAGTCTTCCATGTAGAAGCATGCAGCACACACAGCAGAGCAGAACAGTGCACCACCAGTCCTGTGTCAGCTAAACCATCCTGCAGGTCCTTTACTGTCATATTTGCTTTGACTGTTTGCCCAGTATACAGGCAGTTCCATCTGAGTGATTTTTTAGTCTTCCAGATCTTGTCTTGGCTTTCACAGCTCCCTTTAACTGTTATTTCCAAATGAGACTTATTTCCAAAAAGGCATCTTTTTCTAGACTTTGTTTGGCTTTTAGGCATCAATTAGTTTGATTTTCTAAGCAGATCCTTAGTCAGCTACTTAGAGAAGCCCAACATTGCTGAGCGTTACAAGTAAAAGGTTTGAAGAGTCAGAGAATTAATTACACTCTAATTCCTAATAATATCTTGACCTGCCTAAGAAGTCTTAATGAGCCAATTAAGACCTAATGAGTTCATTATATTCTGTGAGTAGAAGGGCATCCATTTTCCCCTTATTACATTTTTGCATTTTGATTTGCAAAACAAATGTTATTTTGCTTAATGATTTGTTTGCTTCAGCTTGTGTTTTTAAAAAAAAACCCATGTAATTTTGGATAAAGGCACCCAGAATTTTATATACAACAGTACTGACTGCAAGGATTTTCAAGGATATTAATATTAATATTAACATAGACGAAGACACATGGTGAAAAGCTGCACATGGCTATACAGACCAAAAACATTTTTAATTTATATTTAAATCAATTCAATATCTTAACAAACAGGTGTGGCAGAAATAATAAGAATAATAAAAAAAATTAATTCATAATTTCCATTAATAAGTTCACATCCCTCCCCCTTCACTTTATTTTACGACACTAATTAAAAAACATGCCTTGGAGTCACTCGTGACCTAAAAATAGCATATTGAAAAAACTCAAATATATGTCATGACAATGTTATGATTTGTGAATTTTAGTGTAGATGCAGTTAGACCTTGTCATAGTATCTAAGCTGATACTCGAGGATGTCTCCGTTGGGCCGGTCAGGCTGAGGCCAGGACAGTGTAATAGAATCTGAAGCACTGTTGAGCTGATGCAGCATGGGAACCTCAGAAGGTACTTAAAGAAAGACACATAGTGAGTGAGACTGCTATTATAACTGTAACCACATGGGGGCATGAACATATAGCATGGTCAAATATTGTATAATAACACTGTTTTGCTTTACTAAGTGGAGATTTTTGTTATTTAAGGGGCTTGTAATGACTTTTAAAAAGGAATAGATTAATGTTTAGTTTCAGATGAACTCCCTAACAAGATGGATGTGGAGAGCAGGTTAAGAACAAAATCTATTATTTGCCAGTGTTCAGTTTGGCAGTTAGAAAGAAACACTGGGTGACTCTACTGACCCTGATGTCACACACATTACTCATCCACTCATTGCTCAGGGACAAACCCCCTCTCACTCAGCTACCTCAACTCTCAAGCAATCATGTACAAGAGCAAACACAATCTACACTGAGAACTGGCACAGACCACTTGACATTTAAATAAGCGTTACATCATATCAATTTAGGGAATCTGTAAAGAGTAAATGCGTAGGTGGGTGCAGATTAAAGCTTTGTACTAATAGACCAAAAAGTATAGAGATGAGAGAGAGAGAGAGAGAGAGAGAGAGAGAGAGAGAGAGAGAGAGAGAGAGAGAGAGAGAGAGAGAGAGAGAGAAACACAGAATCTTTTCATGATTTCATGTGGAGGGGGGCTTGAACTGTGTTGTTCAGCCCCAAAGTTTCTGTGAACTGCCATAACGATTAACCTCTTCCTCTTTCTGCGTACTTGAGTATTATTTAAGCTGACAGGATATCGTGACCTAAAATCACCACAGTCCAAAGCCAAGGAGGAGAAATGATAAGACTGTGAGAGAGAAGGAGACTCCAGGCAAAAATACACTTAATAACAAATGATGGACATTGATATACAGAATAAGCATTTGCATGTTACAGAAACACAAAGCAGACACCAGATATGACTCAATCACTGACCTTATCTGAAAACAATCAGAGATAAAGAACAAATCGTTTAAAAAAATCCATAGAAACACAACCTGACAATATGACAGACAGAAATATGCTCACATCAAATCTATACCTTTTGTCAGTGGTGGCTTGCCTGGAAGGGTAGCTGGAGCAGAGCCCCATCACATATATCAGCTGTTCAACAAATGTTAATCTTTCTAATCTTGTCCTCATTCATAAAGCTAAACATTTTAAAATTTCATCTAAATATTAAGATTAATGACATCTAAATATAAATATTAATTTTGAGTGACTAAAAATGGGAACTGCAACAAATGCTAATAAAGGCCATTGGGGCAGGAATCACACTGCCCCATGATCAGAGAGGAACAGCAGACAGGACAGTTCATGGGGTTATCTGGAGTTGTTTGTGGGGTTAACCAGGCTAGTTTGAAAAATACTAGTTGAAATCTTGTTTTATAGCTATAGCTAAATGTAATAAATTGTCAAAAACAGAGGCTTTGTATGTTCAGTCAGGGTCTATGTCTAAGACATGCAGAAGTATTTCGTTTGTAATATATACTGTATTGCAAAAGAAAAATTGGGTGAAGTCAAGGGGGATTATAAAGGGGATTTCCTGCCTCTCAGTGTACACCTAAATCTATATACACAGCTACAGACACACACATTGATTAGACAAATCAGTTTAATCAAAGTAAAATAACTCACCTGATTGGCTGGTGGTGAAGTTGATACTAGCGAATTGTGGTGGGAATGGACTGAGAGGAGACACATCGTTCATAGCTTGAACCTGCCAGTCAAATATTTTTGACAAATCATGCAAAGTTCAAAGTCGTTGTTATTTCTCATCAGTTTTTATTTTCTTTGAAAAGAAATAAAATTCAGCCAAGATCATTGCATAAACTCCAGTAGAATCTTGTGAAAACAGAACCATAAAAATCTATACATTTTCTTAAAAATTTCATACATTTTTACTGCAAATGGGATTACAATCAATGTATACAAAAAAACAACAAGATAACTCTTCAGTGCATCACTGTTGGACATGTTTAACAAATGAACCCATTTATTCTCACTGTGAATGAAAATGTAGTTTGCAGAGTAAAAGAGAAATATCTGTCTGTGAAAATGATGGATAGTCCATTTAGGCTCATTTTAGTAAATGGGTTGTAAATGAACATCAGACTACATTGCTTTCTTCTCACATCCACTTTCAGGTTTAGTTATCATTATAAAACGGGGTCAGGTGTCTTTTATAGAAAACAGGAACAAGAGATTGACTGAGACTGGAGCAACATATACAATAAGACATGGGTTTAATTGCTCAGCCGTCTTATTCTTTACACGTGGATGATGTAAAGGGTCATAGGAAGGGTACTAGTCTTAGTACGGGAGTGAGAGAGTTAGAAATATAATATGATAATCTTAGGTTTTGTATTATGGATCACAATGTAATGCAATATTAAATTATTCTATTAGCTAAAAAACTGCATGGGGATTTTAAAAACAAGCCTGCTTTTTATAAATGTATTACAATAGTGTTTTTCCAGCGCACCAGCTGTTTTACACTGGATCCAATAAAACAATGTCTGATTTTTATTCAAGGTTTTGATAATGACTCAAAGGAAAAGGTAATGAGTTTTGGAATAGTCACACCACACAGTACCACCCTGCGTGTTTCTGAAAATTTAAACAGTAATAACCCAAAACAGTGAAATGGTGAAAAGATGACAAATACTCATTAGAGAAATCTCCAACAGATGATCGATTTCTCGTAAAGCAATTGATGATGATCAACAGGTTTTAATGTTAATACTGAAAAAAACAACACACACACACACACACACACACACACACACAATCACATATCTATCTATCTATCTATCTATCTATCTATCTATCTATCTATCTATCTATCTATCTATCTATCTATCTATCTATCTATCTATCTACAGGTGCATCTCAGTAAATTAGAATGTTGTGGAAAAGTTCATTTATTTCAGTAATTCAACTCAAATTGTGAAACTCGTGTATTAAATAAATTCAATGCACACAGACTGAAGTAGTTTAAGTCTGTGGTTCTTTTAATTGTGATGATTTTGGCTCACATTTAACAAAAACCCACCAATTCACTCTCTCAACACATTAGAATATGGTGACATGCCAATCAGCTAATCAACTCAAAACACCTGCAAAGGTTTCCTGAGCCTTCAAAATGGTCTCTCAGTTTGGTTCACTAGGCTACACAATCATGGGGAAGACTGCTGATCTGACAGTTGTCCAGAAGACAATCATTGACACCCTTCACAAGGAGGCTAAGCCACAAACATTCATTGCCAAAGTAGCTGGCTGTTCACAGAGTGCTGTATCCAAGCATGTTAACAGAAAGTTGAGTGGAAGGAAAAAGTGTGGAAGAAAAAGATGCACAACCAACCGAGAGAACCGCAGCCTTATGAGGATTGTCAAGCAAAATCCATTCAAGAATTTGAGTGAACTTCAAGGAATGGACTGAGGCTGGGGTCAAAGCATCAAGAGCCACCACACACAGATGTGGAAGGAAGGAATTTGGCTACAGTTGTCGTATTCCTCTTGTTAAGCCACACCTGAACCACAGACAACGTCAGAGGCATCTTACCTGGGCAAAGGAGAAGAAGAACTGGACTGTTGCCCAGTGGTCCAAAGTCCTTTTTTCAGATGAGATCAAGTTTTGTATTTCATTTGGAAACCAAGGTCCTAGAGTCTGGAGGAGGGGTGGAGAAGCTCATAGCCCAAGTTGCTTGAAGTCCAGTGTTAAGTTTCCACAGTCTGTGATGATTTGGGGTGCAATGTCATCGGCTGGTGTTGGTCCATTGTGTTTTTTGAAAACCAGTCACTGCACCCGTTTATCAAGAAATTTTGGAGCACTTCATGCTTCCTTCTGCTGACCAGCTTTTTGAAGATGCTGATTTCATTTTCCAGCAGGATTTGGCACCTTCCCACACTGCCAAAAGCACCAAAAGTTGGTTAAATGACCATGGTGTTGGTGTGCTTGACTGGCCAGCAAACTCACCAGACCTGAACCCCATAGAGAATCTATGGGGTATTGTCAAGAGGAAAATGTTTTTTTTATTGGTCTTATGAAGTATTCTAATTTGTTGAGAGAGTGAATTGGTGGATTTTTGTTAAATGTGAGCCAAAATCATCACAATTAAAAGAACCAAAGACTTAAACTACTTCAGTCTGTGTGCATTGAATTTATTTAATACACGAGTTTCACAATTTGAGTTGAATTACTGAAATAAATGAACTTTTCCACGACATCCTAATTTATTGAGATGCACCTCTATCTATCTATCTATCTATCTATCTATCTATCTATCTATCTATCTATCTATCTATCTATCTATCTATCTATCTATCTATCTATCTATCTATCTATCTATCTATCTATCTATCAATAAAACTAAGCTGAATTTTGTATAGCATGTCAGGAGTAGCATGTGTGGCTTGAAACATGCAGAAAGAGAGAGAGAGAGAGAGAGAGAGAGAGAGAGAGAGAGAGAGAGGCATAATCTACTTACTATATATATATATATATATATATATATATATATATATATATATATATAATATATATAAAAAAAAAGCAAGGCTGAATTCTGCATAGCATTAAATAATTAATATTTTTCTGAAACACATTCCCTATGCAGTGTAAGTACCCTGCACTCTTTAATGTAAGTCACCACTCTTAGGCTGCACTTTACATCAAATGCCTCTTGGTAATGATAACATTTCGCCTTTTGGTGAGTTCTGGAAATAGTTCTATGTAATTTTCACACATACATTACATTTTTATAATATTCTTTCGATAGTGTTCTGTTTGTTGAACTGCTGCTGTGTTAGAGTGTCTGAGTGCTTACCTGTGTGTGACTGCTTACCTGTATGAGATAGGTGACTCGGGTAAGCAGATTGCCGAGGGTTATTTTAGTTTGTCTGAGGGCACTTTTATAAGGAGTATAAGTGACCGAATCTCCGCACCAGGAGCAGGCACCAGTTTGTGTCTGTGTGGCTGAGGGACAGATTCTACACACCACACTATATGTCACTTCACTCCGACCCCCCAAGTCCAGAGGGGGCTTCCAGAATAGAGACACCCCTCCCTCTGAGCTCTCGTACTCCCAGGACAGAGACACAGGAGCTGAGGGTGGGGCTGGCAAGGCAAACACACTCAAATTACTCAGAGTTCCCAAACAGTATTTCAGTCTTTAAATAGTGAAGTCTCAAATCCCGTTTGAGCAGATGTGGAGCCTACAAATAACTATCATGACCTGTAACTACTCAAACTGCCCTGCTTAAGCTTCATCACTTTAGAATGGTCTGTAATTAATTAGAGTATTCTTAATCACTTTGTTGATTTGTTCCTTTATTTAGACTTTTTTTCTTGCATTTGTGACAGTGTTTGCAATGAAGCCAACTTTCCCCCCCTGTTTATCTGGTAAATATAGCTTTGCCTGTTGCATAATATCTGGCTGTTCCTTTAACCCAGCTAGAGACCAGGATTATGACGCTACTCTCCTGAGCTCCTAAGAAATTATTTATGAACACCTACTGCTTACCTAATTAGGTTTCTTCTAAATTTTATTAGTTGCTGGAATCTGTAAAGACATGCTGCATTAGTCATGTGGTCCTTACCAGTGCAGGCAGTAGTGTTGGCATCATTTGGTGCCCGATAGTAGCCACTGCGGCACTCACAAACTTTAGAAGCCTCCAAGCTGGTTCTGCTATTAGCTGGACACTCGGTGCATGAAATCGAACCTGACACGGCTTTATAGAAACCCATCTGACAGGCTGATGAAAAAAGATGCAAAAATTAGTGCTAGGATGGGTTTGATGTTTTATGAAAAATGCTGTCAGCTTTAATGTTGCAGAGTAAAACACAGAGGCAAAACATCAACACAAGGCTTTGTAGAATCTGAATTCATCTGGCAGCCACAGGTAAATAATGAAACATAACGAATTACATATTCATACTAACACTAAGCCAAATAAGAATGGGCAGGTGTATGTGTGTGTGTGCGTGTGTGTGTGTGTGTGTGTGTATGTGTGTGTGTGTGTGTGTGTAGATGCAAATATACATGTAAAGGTGTGTAAAGCTCCATTGAGCTTCCTGAGTCTCACGAGCAAAGCACTGTCTAACAAGTGTAACACCTTTTCAAGCCATCAGTAGTGTGCATGTGTCTGAGTGGGACACGTCAGAGCACAAGAAAGAGAGAGAGAGCGAGAGAGAGCGAGAGAGAGCGAGAGAGAGAGAGAGAGAGAGAGAGAGAGAGAGAGAGAGAGAGAGAGAGAGAGAGAGAATACCAGAAAGCAAGAAAGTGTTGCAATTCTCCCCAAGATAAAAGCTTTTCCTTGTTTTCACTTCTACTAAATCTGTGATTCACTGATGTGAGAGGCGAGAGAGGAAGAAAAATAAGGCAGAGAAAGAAAGTGACAGGGAGATGTTTTCTATCTTTTATGCTGTTGGAACTCATTATGTGATTTTCCCAGAGCTTTGACAAAGAAGGTACAAAAAATGTCCTGGCTCTTTGCTCCCCATCATTTACTAATCACTGCTCCTCATATCCTCCTTCTCTGCCTTTTTTCCTTTCTGTGTAATATGATAAATGCAGGAACAACAAAGGACATATGTTAGAAGAAAAGTTTTCTTTTATCTCATCTGTGCAACATTTTGTCTTTTTACTATTTGTCAGCCATCACAGTAAGAAAATGTAATGCCCGTGAGTTATAGATGGAAGAGGCATAGAAATCCTTCACTTGACTGAATGCATAAGCTGATGTCAAATTGCTCACAGCATCACAGGATAGTGAAAGGAAATAGATCAAATGAATAGATCAACGCGAAAAAGGGATGCATGTGTTTGTTGTAGTTTGGATTTTCTTTTGATTTATATATAAAAATAAGGGGAGCGCTGACATTTCAACATGAGGGAATAGATTTCGCAGGAAAAATGGAAGCAGCAAACAGGAAAGAGAGAGACATCAGTGGCGTGTGTAATCTGCCGTTGACATTGTACTTGGTATTTAGATCACTGACCCAATTTCATCCTCTCTCTCTCTCTCTCTCTCTCTCTCTCTCTCTCTCTCTCTCTCTCTCTCTCTCTCTCTCTCTCTCTCTCTCTCTCTCTCTCTCTCGCTTATTCTGTTTTGCTCGCAGCGCTACATACTGACAGAAACATGCAGGCACAACAACATACACACTTCCTTATACTGTGTCTCCTAGAGAGCATTCGAAAAACAAAAAGCAGTCCCCCTAAAAAAACATAAGCTCACTTTCAAACTCATTTGTGCAGACACAAATAAATGTTTTCTCTATAGTAGACTTTTTTTTTTTATTTTAATTTAAGTTGATGCTATGCTCTTTTAGCTCAGTGGTCTTAAATATATATAAATATATACACCGATCAGGAATAAAATTCTGAGCACTGAGAGTTGAAGTGAATAAGACTGATTATCTCCTCATCGTGGCACCTGTTAGTGGGTGGGATATATTAGGCAGCAAGTGAACATTTTGTTCTCAAAGTTGATGTGTTAGAATCAGGAAAAATGGGCAAGTGTAAGGATTTGAGCGAGTTTCACAAGGGCCAAATTGTGATGGCTAGACCACTGGATCAGAGCATCTCCAAAACTGCAGCTCTTGTGGGGTGTTCCCGGTCTGCAGTGGTCAGTATCTATCAAAAGTATCCTTTAAGTCCTGTAAGTCCTTTATGTCCTGTAAGTTGCGAGGTGGGGCTACTGCTAACATCTTGGTGACAGATACCACAGCACACCCTCAAGGATCTAGTGGAGTCCATGCCTCGATGGGTCAGGGCTGTTTTGTATATATATATATATATATATATATATATATATATATATATATATATATATATATATATATATATATATACATATAAATGTATGACTGTTGATATGGAGTATGTTTATTGAACATTTACATACGGAGTCTCCTGCATAGTAACTCACCTCAAACTCTCCATCTAAAGGAAAGCCTTCAGGGCAGAGCTGTATTTTTATTTTTATTTTCTATTATCAACTTCAATAGAAGGAAAAAAAGAGAGGTTGCTAAGGGGATGAATGTTTGTATCTGCTATACCGTTGTTATAACTTGTTTCCATGGGCGTTGACTGTTTGAACATTGGGAGCAGTGATCAAATGATTGTTTCATTGAAAAAAATTACACAGAGCGTAATAACAGTCCAAATGAACGTGCTGTAACTGATACACATCGTTCATTGTGATATTTCAACATGCCATGGTAGTGCAGACATGAGAAAGGGAAAATCAGCTCTCCTACGCACAACGTCCAATGTGAACAACCTTGCTGTTGTTGATAATAATGGGTTTTCGATAACTTGTTATATTGATAGTTATTGCAATGAATTAGCCAGCTAGCTACAATATATTTGGAGTGCTGTTAGTTAGATTACACCTCCTTATCCTACCTCTTAACTTTTCTTTTCATTATTACTCTTGCTATCTCACCAGCAATGCAAAACAGTCTGCAGAGCAGTCTTCATCTTTAAGAGCTACCTGTGATCTGCTCTCTCGGTCAAACGGCAGTAATCAGCTGCAGTGTTGCGAGGCAATAATTGGCCATTACCAACTAATCCAAAGGGGGATTTTTGTATTTTTACCTTTTATATTTATTATGACAAACTTACAATCTATTTGGATCACCAGTAATGTTCCAAAATAAATTACTTCTACATGCCTTTCAATCGATCACGGTATAAGACATTCCACAAAAAGAAATCCTACTATAAACGGTTAAACATAATCCATGCCATTCTTTAATAAATAAAAAAATCAAATTGCTGTGGTATAACAGGAATAAACGACTATTGTACTAATACAGCACACCCTGACATGTATTATTTCTTATGTAATCTTTTATTGTTATGCAATAGAGGGTTCTGTTGTCATAAGAGCAATTTGACTGATATTCATCGCTCATCGTTTGTTCTTTCTGTTTCTGCTCACTACCTTGACAACAAATCCCAGCATCTAGCAGACTGAGCTGGACAGTGATCGTGTGACTTAAACCCAAAACAAAGACCACAAACCTGGGTTCAGAATCCAGATACAAGCTGAAATGTTCTCTTTTGATACCAAAAGGCAGTGAACTAGTCCACATTCACTATAGATATTCTGCTGCTTTAAAGTCAGGTTCCATCAATGAGACTATTATATAATTAAGATTGTTATGTATATTCATTGTGTGGAGGAAGATGTTTAGTGGTTAACACATTTGCCTTGCACCTCTGGGTTTGTGATTCCCGCCCACCTCCACCCTGTGTGTGTGTGTGTGTGTGTGTGTGTGTGTGTGTGTGTGTGTGTGTGTGTGTGTGTGGAGTTTGCAAGTTCGCCCTGGGTTTCCTCTGGGTACTTGCATTAAGTTGATTGGCATATCTAAATTGTCTGTAGTGTGTGAGTGTATGTGCATTTGCACCCTGTCCATGGTGTTCCCTTCCTTGTGCCCCAAGTCCCCTGGGACTCCTGTCTCCCAACAACCCTGTGTAGAATAACACTTCAGAAAATGTGTGTATGGATGGATTTATATTCATTGTGCACTTTGGCAAAAACTGCTTATAGTATATTGCCTCAAGGAAGCTGAACGGAGAACATCATCTTTTATTATTTATCACAAAAAAAACTGGAGGAATCTATATATAAATCTATATGATATGGTTCAATGTGATTATATATATTATTTCTGCATGCAGTGTAGAACAGGGCTAAATTATCAGAGGCAATGAAAGAGATACCATGTGTGTGTTCAGTCCGCCCAAATGGGCATGTGTGTGTTTTTTGTATGGCTGCCCAACATGTGATCATTTGATCCACAAACTCTCTGATCTCTGTTTCTCTGTGCTTGTATTTGTGATTGAACATAAATGAGAGAAAGTGAATGAGAGAGAGAGGAGAGAGAGAGAGAGAGAGAGAGAGAGAGAGAGAGAGAGCAAGAGAGAGAGAGAGAGAGAGAGAGAGAGAGAGAGAGCAAGAGAGAGAGACAGAGAGAGAGAGAGAGATGCAGGAACAATTAGAAAAGTTGGTATTAGAGTATTTAACGTCAAGAAAAGATGCAACTTATGATTTATGGCTTCAGAACACTGTTCTTATGAGTGTTTGGACTGAGATGGGCAACTGTTTTCCGCTCCCTCGACATGGAACAGCTTACAGAGGTAACATTTCAGGCCCTTGTTACTCACTGTGAATTTAATGTCATGTTGACTTTTCATGCTTTAAAATATCCTCCAGTGTTTCGATACCAGGCACAACCTCAGTCGTTCCCATACCTTTTATCAATCTTTGTCGAGGATTTACTCTAGCTTAAGTCTTGTGTCATTAACTTGTGTCCACTCACTCTACTGTATGTTGGACCCCTTCCCCTGCACTTTCTGTCACATGTTCACAGTTGAGTGGCCAATACATCAATGTGACCTAAATGTGTCACACCCTGCTCTTTTCCTCTGCTCCCTCACTCTCTTTTCTTTCCTCTTCTCTCCAAGATATGTTCTCCTCTGATTTTCTGCCATCTTCCCTGGAATTAAGCTCCACCCTTTGTTGCTGGTCCTCTGGGAGGACGAGCACTTGTTGCTCCTTCTCCTTCATTTCTCTCTCTCTCTCTCTCTCTCTCTCTCTCTCTCTCTCTCAGTACACACACAAAGCATCACTTTGTGAACACTCACATCAACTGCTTACACACACATACACAGGCAGATACAATGTTAAAGTGTTCAAGGGAGAGAATGATGCACACACACACACACACACACACACACACACACACACACACACACACACACACACAACATACACACACACACACACACACATTCACTGGGGGAGGAAACCGGAGCACCCGGAGGAAACCCCCGAGGCACGGGGAGAACATGCAAACTCCACACACACACGGCGGAGGCGGGAATTGAACCCCCAACCCCCCCCACACACACACACACACATACACATAAACACACAAATTTTATATACGCACATCCAGTAAAAGCTCACAGGAGTATATTGCAGTGACACAAAAATGTGCAAATTTGACACACAAACAGTGCAGTGACACACACATTTACAGACTGGCACATGCACTCACAGATACACAGAGCATAAAAGAACACTGCGTGCTGCAGATGGTCTCTTTTGTCCATGAACAAATCTGTGCAACTGACTCCCCCCCTACACACACTGTCCACTGTAATAACACACACAAACGCAGACATACACACCATCTTCTGTCCATCAAGCCAAGATTACAATTACAGTGACAGGAGAACGCATGGACTATTGACTCAGAGCCACACTGGCACAACGAAGACATACAATACTCTTACGCTCTATTGGTGCGGACAAAAGGAAACAGTTAGGGTTAAGAGAAATATTCCCATAATATGTATAATAGTTAAAGTTGGGGATGTGTAATATGCTTGGGGTTACCTTGACCTGGTTTGTCCTTTTTCCCTTAATTAATATTTTGTATTAAGATCAGTTTTATCTTGTTTTTATTAGATGGATTTTTATGTCCAATTGATGGGTCTTGTTCAGAGGCATGAAAATCACAGATGGATGTTGTTGGCCCTGGAGATTGGTTGGTTCAGTGATTGTACAGACAGACATATCTTACAGGCAGTGATGGTTCAATGGTTACAGTTCTATGCTATAAATACTGTAAATACTATGAGCTCTGAATCCCAGTGTTGACTCAAAGCCACCATTCAACAACCTTAGAATGTACCCTCAGAATGTATGATATAAATCACTTCGGATAAAAGCATCTGCCAGAGGAATGAATGTACATGTAAATAGTCCCACAACTTAGACATATTGATTTTGACGTCAGTAAAGCATTAGGAAACTCACCAAGACAGGCAGAGCCATTATGATTTGGTTCGTATCCTGCGTCACATGTGCAGCCTCCTACAGGCACCATCCATTCACCCTCTGCATTACAGTGCATCCGGGGAGCCGTCCCGCCCTGTGATTGGCTGTGAGGTACACAAGTCCCAGTCACTGGCACCAGAGCTGAAGGCTCTGCCCCTGAGGGCGTGGCCATATAGGAGGCCAAGTACAACGTTGTTACTGGACAACGGCGATAAAATATGGACACGCCCATGAGTGACACACATGCTCCACTGTCTACTATAGCCAGCACGAATCTGAGAGAAAGAGATAGAGAAAGAATGAGAAAGAGGGATGAAAGAAGGTGAAAAATGTCATGCACTGCGTGCTCAGCTGTCATCCAGAGCAGAAGAAAACAAGCCAATGTGGACTGACTAATTCACGTTGTCTGTTTTCTCTCCATCCAGACATTCGTTCCTGCAAATATTAGCACTGGAACACACTGATATTTACTCAGTTGAATTGCTTTGGCTGTGCAGGCACACAGAGCCAGCTGAACCATACAGAGTTTAATTTCATCTCGGAACAGTGATCCATCACATATCAGCATTGGACCACGCAGTTGTATGAAGGTGACCATGAAAAGGTCAAAGGGAATAGTACCCGCGACGTGTCAGGGGGCCAAAGCTGCGTGTCTTGACGTTGATGCGGCGCATCCGGTCTGGTTTGTACTGGTGAGGAAGACTCGGCTCTACACGACTAAAACTCTTGTCTGCTGCGATGGTGTCTATCTTCATCCAACCCTCTCTTGTCTCGCCACTGGAAGGCTAAAGAGAGAGAGAGAGAGAGAGAGGAGAGAGAGAGAGAGAGAGAGAGAGAGAGAGAGAGAGAGAGAGAGAGAGAGAGAGAGAGAGAGATTTGAGCGATTTGAGCACATACCAAAGAGTACATGACTGGGTTTAAGCTGCAGTTTGGCAAAAACACAAGTTTTGAAATGTTCATTCATTCACATCCACTAACTACTTCCAGTAACTCTCTCTCTCTTGCTCTCTGTATCTATCTTGCTCTCTCTCTCTCTCTCTCTCTCTCTCTCTCTCTCTCTCTCTCACACACACACGCTCTATGTCGAGCTACACTTGCTGCTCCTGAGATACCACTGATCCTGACCACTTCTGCTCTCCGGACCGGCCTTAATTCATTCTTATGCCCTCGCTGCTGCTGAGGATCGCCCCATATGGACAGCATCAAGATACACTGGACTACTGTGGATAGTACCACATAGAAACCATGTAGATGGCTTTGGGTCAGTAATTGCCACAAACAGTTTTGCACTCAAGTCTCTATCAGTGAACTGCTGCTAACTTCAACAAAATAGGCTTCATGTTAAAACTACAATTACAGAACCAGATATGGTTTCCTTTGGAGTTTGTTTCCTCTCAAGGTTTCTTCCTAATATTGTCTCAGGAAGTTTTTCCTTGCTTGTTTTTCCTCTGGCTTGCTCATTAGTGATAAACGTTTAAATGTTTATAATTTATATCCAGAATTTATATATTTCTCTTAAGGCTGCTTTGTGACAATTGTATATTGTTTAAGTATTAAACTAATAAAACTTATCCTAGCCATTTACCACCCACCGTACCACCATGTTGCCCCCTCCAAATGTTTTTATTTGATTTTTTTCCTATGTTCCTTGCCGGTATTCATAAGGATAAGTGAGACTTATTAATCCCTGTTTTCAAAATGTTTGTATTTCAGTGTAAGGTGCCATTGCTTATGGCCCAGAGGAACAGTAAATTGATTTATTGTTCGGTATTATGGATATTGTTTTCAATGTTTTTTTCTGTGTAAAAAACATTAAGGCCTGGGTTTGTTGTGTTATTAAATGTTTTGGGATATTAAGTGTTTTCTTAGTTCTGTTGTGTTCATTTTGGACTGTGTGTGTGTGCATATAGATTGGAATTGGTTCTGCCAACTCAACTGTAGTTGAAAAACTAGAATACTAGCATAGGTTTAAGTCTACACTGATTAATAAAAATATATATTTCCAGACCAATATAGACATGTTGTTCCTGTTAATGAACTGGTGCAGAAAGGAATATTATGAAGTCCTCAGCACAGCACCAGAGATTAACACATAAATGTGTTAACTGCATTAGCTGATCCTGAGAGAACAAGAGCAAGAATAGAATGCATGCAAAGATAATATTTGAAGAGTGTGTTAAAGGTGTCGTGGGATGTGCCAAAATAAAAGTGAGAGCATTTTGCAGTCCAACTCCCTGATTTTCACTCTCCAGATCCCCTCTCATAATGCTGGACTTTCCTTTGCATTTTAAATTCATGTAGGACAGCTACATCAAATGTCATGTCCCATGAGCTAAGTCTAAACTTATCAAGCTGCAGAACTGTCAATAAAAAAGACAATCCCCCCAAAAAAAAGACAGCCTTTAAGCATGTTAATTTTCACTGATGTATAATGCTATAGAATGAGATCCAAGTTTAATGTGAACAGGTGGATTTGGAAGTTCAGCAAATGTAGGCTATCTATTTTGGTAATTCCGTAGCCTCCATTTCCTCTGGCCCTGGGATGCACTCTTGAGTGAGGATACCTCTTTACACTATGTAGTGATTGGAGAACACACTAGCAAACTGGCTCAAACAGAATGGCAGACAAATATATCTCAACTTGCATTGCAGATTGGAGCAAAGAAACCATCTCCACCCCTTGAATTTAAAACAAGTGCATGAGTCAGTGTCGTGGATGCACACAATTGCCATTACCTGATGGGGTGTTGCATTTGTAGTAATTAGAAATTAAATAATACATTTCATTTAGTAATTATATCACAAGCAATTGAGCTATACTGTACATTAGTATTCAAATAGTTCAATAAAAGAAAGGTGTGGCTAATTTGATCATATGGACTGGGAGTCATGCTATGAGCCCTGAACCTTCTAATCTTCTCTCTACTTCAATGGAAATACACTCTGTTACTCCAAATGATTACCTTCTAACTCTGACCAGATATTACCTCAATTTACTCCTTTCATATTTCCACACATTTGCTATTTCTTACTCTACTAGGAAAAGGGAAACCTACAACATTTATAACGTTTATTCTGAGACACATGAAACCAGGTACTATATTGTTCTCCACGTTGTGGATCAAGATATCACATGCTGTGACTGACAGTCAGTAAGGACATTTCTCCCATCCAGTCCTAAGACCCGGTCTCAGATGACAATGCCATTGTTGGAACCAAGCTTCATCAGAATTTTAGTCAAGCTGTCAGAATGCAACTTTTGCTTGAATATGTGTCTGATTAAGATAGCCATGTGTAATATTTTGCCAGTAAATTCATCATATTTGAGCATTCATGAGTCTGTGGTGGGTCTTCTACAACTTCCATGATGCTTCCATGCTGGTACATCTGATAGTGTTCACCTGTTTAGTGTTTAGTTCTTGATTAGTTTATCCATTTATATTCTGCTGGTTTTTTTTGTCTTCCTGCGAAATCTTAATGTGCATTCAGGTTGGTAAGTTGCGGGTACCTCATGCATTAGGTCCATGTGTGATATTTCCTGGATTTGACCGTCACTTGTTTTACAGGTTTAAAGATTATGGATTGCTAGTCTCCAACATGGTGCAATAGTAAAGCATCCAACTCTCAATCTATTGATGATGCCATAGCTATCCATGGCAACATAACAATCTGGCTGTGCTCTCAGGGTGAAAGGGATGGCATACTTTCTCTTTCCTGTCAATAAGAATGACACTATTTAATTGCTGGCATATGTGAGCTCATTCATGTGGAATAGGGCAGATAACGCTTTCCTCCGAGTATGTTACACTGCCCTGTGATGCTGCATGAGCGGCAGTTAAAAAAAGACTGTAAAGGTTAGCTTCATGTCTCAGAGGAAGCATGTGCCTGCCCCTGTCCCTGGTTAGTAAATGGCTTGTGATATTTGCAAGAGTTATATTATGTTTGAGATTATATGACAGTGGGTATGAATTGGAAAAAGATAACTGAGAAAAAATAAGATAAAAAAATCATTTGCATGTTGCTAAGTCACTAAGTGGTAAAGCATTTAATAGACTGATTTTCAATCTCCTCTGAAAGCATCTAGAAGTGTTAACATATCTCAGACTCTGTGATATTTTCAAGAATATCACATAAAAAGAGAGAAAAGAGGGATGATCTCAGCTGGTCTGTCCCATAGCTAATGTGTAACATTAGCAAAAGCATCAGAAAAGCATGGAGATGAAACTATCCAGACAACCCCCCCCCCCCCCCCCCCCACACACACACACCCCCCTTGGATCACTCTTATTCTTGGCTGTAACTCACACAAAAAGACTCTACTCCAGGCTGAGAGTTGTTTTATGTCAGTGTGTGTGGGAGTGATAAACAAGACGCCAAAAACAACACGTTTTCAAATACTCAGAGATGCCAGTTTTAGACACAGAATATTGAAAAAGAAATGCAAGTTAGGAAACACTAATTTACTCCACTGCCCATTTTTATCAGGTACAGTCACTAAAAAAGTGCACTTTGTTCTCAGCATAGCAGTAACACTGAGGTATTTAACATTCCTGGCGTTTGTACTGGTGCCACACACATACTAAGATGCCATCGCCATGTCAGTGTCACAACTGTGCTGTCAATGGATAACCACCCACAGGCGGTCCTGAAGTGGTCCTGAACAGCTAAAAAAAAACACATCAGCTAAAGTCACCGACAAAATGCACCTAATTTTAAACATAGCTGTTAAAAGTATCAGATTTAGATTATACAGAATTTTGCATTATAGATAATGGTCTGTCTGGCAAAACAAGATGGTCTTTTGTCTCTGGTCTGAATTGTGTTTTGCGTGAAAAATAAATGGGCTTCCAATTTAAAATCATTACCTCTCCTTCTTCCAACTGTGCCAATTCAGAAACTAAGTGTCTTATAAAGTGGCAATTGATTGTGTGTGAGTGTGCATTCAGCCTAGCAAAGTCTGTGGTTCAGTATCTGATGATGCACAACAAGCTTCTCTGTGGTAAAAACCAGTCACCCTATATGACATTCACTTATCAGGATTCATCTCGATTTGTATACATATTGAAGACATGTAGTCCTGTGGCTCTCACCTCTGCGCTCCAGGTCCTCTCCAGCTCTCTCTGAGAGTCAGCCTGCCTGTAGTAGAGTGTGAGTGTCTCCCTGCAGGTCGGCGAAGGTGAGCGCAGACTGGCGCAGTCACGTACGGAAAAGTGTAGTGTGACGAAGATCCGAGGAGCCGAATGGCTGTACAGGAAGGGCGTGGCCAACCAGTTGTCATGGAGGCGCTGGTTTTGATTGACGTTGCATACCTCAAAGGTGCGGATAAGCTTGCCCTTGTCATCAAGCACGCTCACTTCATCCCACTAAAAACAGGAATAGATGTAAAATCATTAAAAAAATCACAGGGATCTCTTTTTTTTACAAGTGTGACTTGGTGCTTTAATGCCAGTGTATCATTAATATAGTTGGAAGTCATATTTTATCTGATGTGGTTGGAGCTGTGTAACAAGCAGCGATGATGTAATTTTCAACACATTGTAACCCAAGATTCCTCTATGTTTAAACTAGCAAGTGATAAATTGACAGGTTTCTGGTTATTTTCTACACATACATGCACTTTCTGCTACAGTGACTAACTACTTCACACCAGAAACACCTTACAACACGAGTTGTTTTGGAGATGCTCTGACACAGTCTTTAGCCATCACAATTTGGCCCTTGTCAAAGTCACTCAGATCCTTACACTTGTCCATTTTTCCTGCTTCCAACACGTCAACTTTGAGAACAGACAGTTCAGTTGCTACCTAATGTATCTCACCTCATGACAGGTGGCATTGAGATAATCAGTGTTTTTCACTTCACCTGTCAGTGCTTTTATGGTTATGGCTGATAAATCATTAAAATGTAGTCCTAGAAGCTCATACATGAGAATGCAGGTATAAAATTGCTTGAAGAGACTGAAGACACATTTGTTGTAAGTTTGGTCAGTGAGTTTACTAAATTATTAATATCAACTGTACAAGTAAAATCTAATAAATTATTTATATATATATATATATATATATATATATATATATATATATATATATATATATATATATATATATAAATATAAATATATATAATATTCCTGCGGAGGCAGGAATCGAACCCCCAAACCTGGAGGTGTGAGGCAAACGTGTATGTTATGTGTATGTGTGTGTGTGGGGGGGGGGGTTGGGGGGGGGGGACGTTTAGCACGTTTGCCTCACACCTCCAGGGTTGGGGGTTCGATTCCCGCCTCCGCCGTGTGTGTGGAGTTTGCATGTTCTCCCCGTGCCTCGGGGGTTTCCTCCGGGTACTCTGGTTTCCTCCCCCAATCCAAAGACATGCATGGTAGGTTGATTGGTATCTCTAAATTGTCCGTAGTGTGTGTGTGATTGCGTGAGTGAATGAGAGTGTGTGTGTGCCCTGCGATGGGTTGGCACTCCGTCCAGGGTGTATCCTGCCTTGATGCCCAATGACGCCTGAGATAGGCACAGGCTCCCCGTGACCCGAGAATAGTTTGGATAAGCGGTAGACAATGAATGAATATATATTTTTACATTTATACAGCTCTTTACCAGATTACCACCTGCCCTGATGATGGAAATACCAAAAATATTTCTGTCATCTCCACATGTGCCGACATTGTAAATCTTACACCTTATTTTGTCTCAGGAAATATGGGCAAACAATCATTATTATTGATTTTCTTACACAGAGGAAAAATACAGTGAGAAAGAAAATCTTTGTTGTTGTAAGGGTGATTTATTTGTCACCATACTTCATCATAAAAATAAATAATAAAAATTTGTCAGTTATCTTGGGCAGAAATAACAGACTGGATCAGAGAAATGACTCAACTTCAGTCCCTCTCAAAGTGATGTGATGTAATCTGATCTGAAATTCCCAGAAAATGCACCAAATCTCTTCAGGACAACTATCACGCAGACACAATCACACAGAGACAGGGAACAACTGGCATATGAGAGAGAACGATATGAAGGACGGACAAATTGAAGAGAGAAGGACGCCAACAAGACAGAGATGTGTGACTGATTCAAATGAATGCTAAGGGACAGAAGAGGGGATGAGGAGATAGAGACTGGCAGCTCGAACGGGAGAACGGGTGTTAAAAAACAAGTAGGCAGATTGAGAGGGGGGTGAGAGAATCGAGGAGGGGATTATATAAAAGCACAGATGGATAGATTAACAGGCTGCAGAACAAACAACAAAAGAGATGGAAAGAGACGGGCGAGAAAAAAGGATAAGAGGGAGAAGACGAAGCAATGAAAAAGGCTTAATGTTGCATGTGGTGTATGTAGTATGTCACTAAATAATCATATGAGAGTGGATCAGTATGAAAGAGAGGAGAGAGAGAGAGAGAGAGAGAGAGAGAGAGAGAGAGAGAGAGAGAGAGAGAGAGAGATGAGTAGTGCACTCATCTGTAGTTCAGTCACTAAGATGCTCCAGGGCATGAAGGCAGCATATCTGACTGGTCTCTTGGCATCACCGGTATAACATACTGCAACTCAAACAAAAGGAGAAAGAGACAGAGAGAGACTGACAGAAGAAAGACAGATCACCTTGAATGACTGAAGAGGCTGTGAGTAATAAAGGTTAATAATAAACTCATGTCTCTCTCCCCCACATCTTTATTCCTCCCTCACGCTGTCTGAGCCCTGGGTCACAGCAAGTCTGAGTCACAATGTGAACCGTTAACACCAGCGATATCCCCTTAATGTTCCCAATAGCCACATACACCCACACAAACACACACAGATCCTATACATACATATTCTACACATGCTGAGTATTTATTTACGTAAGGATTTTTGACTCAGATCACATCGATTCCCTATGAGATAAATAGGACAAAATTTCTGAAGCAATGAACGTGAAGAATCACAGCCCTCTATTAAATGTACACAAAGTCTTTCCTTTAACAAGATCATCTTAATTCGATTTAAATAGCTTTTTTTGAAATTTTTTTCCCCTGAACCTGAATTTTGAAGAATAAAAGTGCTAGTTATGAGAATGCTTATGCTATACGCCACTAATTGTAGAAAGAATTTGCAAAATGGCTTTACCCTTTCAAGAGTGATTCATTGTAGGACTTGAAATCATGGAATGTGCACATACATACACATACACACACACACACACACACACACACACACACACACACACACACAAACATAGAAAGAAAGAGAGAGAGAGAGAGAGAGAGAGAGAGAGAGAGAGAGAGAGAGAGAGAGAGAGAGAGAGAGAGAGAGAGATACACACTGCTTATATACTCACCCCAGTATCAGGATAAGTTGTCCAGCCAAGTTCAGAGGTGGACTCAGTCGTGTCCAGCAGCATCACTCAGAGAGAGAAAGAGAAATGTTCAGAAAATGTAAGTGAAATAGTCAAAACTCCTGAATTTTTCTCTAGGTTCTGTCATATCTGCTACAGAAATAACCAACATTACAGTGATATGAGCAAATACATATTTATACCATACACTGTTCTATGCCACTTTAATAGGAACACCTGTACACATGCAATTATCCAATCAGCCAATCATGTTACAGAGCATAAAGTCATGCAGATACGTCATGTTCAAAGGGCATCAATTAATGTTCACACTGAACACCAGAATGGAAAAAAATATGAGATTATATATAATCACAGTGCCTTGTGGAAATGGCATGTTGATCTGAGAGATCAGAATCGAATGACCAAACTGGATCAAATTGCCACGAAGGCTGACACGTGATTGGCTCATTGAATAATACCTGAATAAGGTGTTCCTTTTAAAGTGGCCAGTGAGTATATATGCAATAAATTACACCTTCTCTAATATTAAATATTTAAGACTGACCATTATAAAGTGCCAGACAGAATGAAACAGAGATTATTTTATACATGAAACCTGCTGCATTGTTTACAAATAAATTATTTCTATAATTCAATGAATAAAACTTTGATGTTTCATGTTTCTTTAACGCAACATATTTTTTCACTTGATGGATGAGTCGATGCTCCTTTTAATAAACACTGCTTGCTTGTGCTGTGCATACAGTCCTGTCTATGCCATGATAAAAAGCTTGAGTGAGAATGCTAGTCTAGAGAAGCTCGCAAAGCATAAAACTGAGTGATGAGTGAGTTCAATACCTGCTTTAGTGAGTATGCTGAATAAACTGGAATATATGTTCAGTCAGATTTAAAAAACAGTATAGTTCACATTAAAATATAATGTTTCTCAACAACACATGACTTCATTGCTTATACTAAATTTAAACATCTCCAAAATGTTGCATTTTCCACCCTAACATCTGGAGTTGTAACATACACCTGAGATTGATCTATACAGTAGATACATATGCAGAATATATTATAGCAATGTTAGTATGTTGATGGTCTAGGTCTATAATGATATATTGGAGTGCTTAGTCATGAGTATGTTGGCTCTTGCTTTGTCAGTGTTAACTAATTGGTGTTAACTACTCATTTGTGATTGTTTCAGAGCGTGGTAGCTAAAATAAGCTTGTTAGTCAGCCAAGTTAGCTATGACTTCTTGCTAAACAGCCTACATGGGAATATGGTAGATATAGAAACTGACAAATGAAAGGAAAAAAAACTTCTTCTTTCTTTCTTTCTTTCTTTCTTTCTTTCTTTCTTTCTTTCTTTCTTTCTTTCTTTCTTTCTTTCTTTCTTTCTTTCTTTCTTTCTCCCCCCCCCCCCCCTCATTATACAATAAACCACCAGGGCCTCACTAACTGTTTTAGAAAAAATATAAATAAACATTATTAATTGTCTTGATGTAATAATAATAATAATAATAATAATAATAATAATAATAATAATAATAATAATAATAATAATAATAATAATTCCATTGTCTGTACCACTTATCAGACCTATTCTCATGTCACGGGGAGCCTGTACCTATCTCAGGCATCATCGGGCATATACCCTGGACAGAGTGCCATCGCAGGGCACATACACTCATTCAATCCAGGCAATTTAGAGTCTCAAATCAGCCTAGAAGCATGTATTTGGACCCGGAGGACACCCACCAAGCACGGGGAGAACATGCAAACTTCACACACAGTGAGCAGGACCGAGACTCGAACCCAGGATGCGTGAGGCAAACGTGCTAACCACTAAGCCACCATGCCACCAATAATAATAATAATAATAATAATAATAATAATAATAATAATAATAATAATAATAATAATAATCATAATAATAATAATAATAATAATAATAATGTTTCATAAAAGTATAAAAATAGTAAATCATATGCTATGGCCTTCATACTCAATAGATGTCAATCCAATTAAACATCTAAATACATGAGATTTTTCTAAGACCTTAGCTGCATTTAGCAATTCTAGGGAGTAGACCAGTTAAAATCATTTAAAATGATATCTAAAATGTAGAGATTAGCTCAGCTCTTTCACCCTAGCTATCATGAGCTTTAGTATGAAATCTGGATCCACAAAAGCGAAAGTTTGTGAACAGTTTCAATAGATTTAGACTAGGGATAAGCTCAAGACAAAAAAAATTATTTTTATTGGTGTTCATTTCTGCCTTGAATGTCTTTGTCAAGTCATATTCCACAGTGGTGATTAAAAGCTCATATGAAAGTAGACACTCAGGGTTTTAAGAATTTGTAGTAGTAAGTATTTCTGTTTTTACCTCTCCTACTAGGGGCAAAATCTTCATAGTTCCATAAAAAACAAAAATGTTTCATTTTTTTTCACACAAATGTTTCTATCTTCAAAGTAAATGTTGATATCAAACCTATTTCTGTTCTCTGAGATGCCCCAAGTGCTTGCTCATAAGCTAACTAAATTTCTGTGTAAGGTTATTCCAACAAAGATGAAAACATCTCACACTGAAAGCCAACAGTGTCTTCTTTAATGTTATATTACACTTGCAGTGCTAAAATAATTCATTTGTTTTAACTGATCGAAAATGTCTGATAAGTCGATTTCAATTCTGCCGGCGATATGGAAAGCCAGTGTACTGGTAAAAGGGTTAAAAGGAAAAGATAGGTGCTAGTTTCATAACATTTAACTCTGTCTAGGAAATCATTCTGTAGATATTTCAGGATATTTGTAAAATAGCCATATTTTTTTCCCAATCACCCTTAAAGCTGCTGGAAAGGGCAGTGAAACACTGAGAGCAGTTTGATTTTTAGGATGGAGGTGGAGGTGGGGGGTGGGGGGGGGCACGAGCTTCAGTAGCTTCACTGGGGCTACGCTTCACTAAAGGTTTTTCAGCTCATAGCTAAAATATGTTCAGTCCATCTGGAGGTTGCTGAGAGCCAGATCAGTGCCTTGCAGTATTGGCAAGCACCATCTAAAACTTTACCACCCGCTTCTCCAATTTTCTTACACCCAGGTTGTGTCAGACTACATTATAGCAGTCCTGTCGGAATTTATGGAGCAGCATCGTTCAGCTGCAGGGCTTCTGGTAAATATGGATTTGCAAGTCATGCTGTGTGCGCGCCTTTAATTTAATCAGCTAAATCCCTCAGCATTCGTTCATATAACCTTGCCTGTGGTAAATATGGATCATTGATGATGAGCTAGCAAGTCTGATTGACTCTTTTACTGTTGAACACTGGAATATTAAACCTCACAAACAAACAAACAAAGCCACATGATTTTTTTCAGAGCTTGGTTTTAGAATTAGACACAGTGAAAAACACTGATTCCAAAACTCAAGACGAGCCAGTTATGTGAAATCTGATAAAGAACAGGAGACTGAAAATCTTATAACTTGGGATTATTTTACTGCTCTGGACACAATACAGTGCTGTGGATGGCTTCAGCATTTTTAAACGTCAAAAGAAAAGTCAGTACACAAACAAAATGGCAACAATTTGCCGAATGAAAATGCCAAAAGGGTACACTGCGAGTCCCTTACAATGAGTCAGAGAGAGGGACTGCGTTTTTGTGGCTAGCCAGATATAAACACAGCGTTAAACACTCTCCAGGGCCACGCCTATGCAGCTGCTTAGGGCCACACATCCAGCCACTAAACAGTAATACTATTATAATAATGAAAATGTTAATAAAACTGTTTTCTTGATCAGTTTAAGCCATTACAGGAGAGTCGAACTGTTCTTAAGGCGCAGCATTTTTTTTCCTGATTTTGAATCATCATTTTTTCCAGATCCCAATAACCTCTGTTGTTTCACTCTGTACAAGTCTGTGAGTAGAGAGGGAGGGTGATTGGAGGGCGGTTGAAATATTATGACATTTTCAAATGCTTATTCAAGGGTGGTTAACATAACACACACATCCAATGCAGATGATTATATATGTGTCAAATAACAGGTTTTGCACAGTAATTGCACTGTATGGATGATCACAAAAGGTCGACAAAGTCATCATTACCATCACTGTCAAATACATACATGTGTCTCTTATAGCCAGCTAGCTGCAATGATGAAAAACAGGATTAAATAGTCATAAGCATGCGTTTCCTTCATTTCTGTTGATCCAACTAGCTACACTCTAAGCTCAGGGAGATGCAGCCGATGAAGTACTAGAGATGAAAAAAGATCTGCTTTTTTTAAGTTAATTCTTTTCACCAGAGGCCAAAAAATGAAATTTGCGCCTGTTTTGATGTGTCCATGTTCAGCATTGAATTTCTTTGTGTTGTTACACTCCACCATGGTGCTTAATGGCTCATATGAAAGTAATTTGTCGTTTTTTTATAAGTATTTCTGTTTTTACTTAGCCTACTGGAGGTAATGTATTCATAGAAAAGGTAAATGGTGATATTAAACCCATTTCTGCTCTTGGATATGAAAAGTGCTTGCTCATAAGCATCTAACATTTGAAGGCGTTATCTTCAACCACTAAAATTCTGTGTAATGTTTTCCCAACAGATATCTCACACTGAAAGCCAACAGTGTCCTGACTCATTTCATCAGACTTAATTAAGCAACAAAATAATTCATTTGTTTATACTGATTGAAAATTTCTGATATGTCAAGAGTGCCATTGTACTGGTAAATCTAACTCCACCAATTAATATGGCAATATGTAGATGTCGACATCCACCTAAAATGTACAGTATCATCATGTTGTGCCTATCAACATAATTGTAAAGCTCACACACTGATTTTATTTTAATAGATTTCTTCATTCTGCCCTTAACTTAATTCCTGGCTATGCTGCTGACTCTCTGAATTATGAAGTTAACACATGGAACAGTGTCAGAAAAGTATTTATTTATTTTTCATTCATTCATTGTCTACCGCTTATCCGATCTATTCTCGGGGTCACGGGGAGCCTGTGCCTATCTCAGGCGTCATTGGGCATCAAGGCAGGATACATGCTGGACGGAGTGCCAACACATCGCAGGGCACACACACTCTCATTCACAATCACACACTACAGACAATTTAGAGATGCCAATCAACCTACAATGCATGTCTTTGGACCAGGGGAGGAAACCGGAGTACCCGGAGGAAACCCCCGAGGCACAGGGAGAACATGCAAACTCCACACACACGGCGGAGGCGGGAATCAAACCCCCAACCCTGGAGGTGTGAGGCAAACTCCACACACACGGCAGAGGCGGGAATCGAATCCCCAACCCTGGAAGTGTGAGGCAAACGTGCTAACCACCAAGCCACCCCTTCATTTCATTTTCAAAACTGTAATTCAGCTCTGCTGACTACCAGAGGTGGTGTGCAATCCGCTGTAAAAATGACCAGGGCTGGATTGTGCAATGCAACCCACACTACTATATACACTCGCTGTACACTACACTGCAAAGGTCTGAAATCTGTAGAGGATTTGGGCACTCCTTAACTCTCCTACACCCAAACTCAGTGGTATGTACTGTAATAAATCAAGAAGATTTAGCACACACCCTGCTCAGGCACTCTTTTCCTGTTAATGGTCATTATATAGTTTAAAAATGCTGAAGGATTTAAAAAATATTTCATGTTTCTGTATCTCGGCTTGAAAACGCTCATCTTTAAATTGTAAGCCACAAGCATGGTAAGCAGTGCATTAATTTTGTCCTGCCAGCATAATTTAATGTAACTGAAATGGCACATCTTGCTCTGGGCTCGTAGAGTTACCCATCAAAACATGACCAAAATGTTTTCGTGATGACGCTGTCATTCAGTGTTCAGAAATGGTCTTTATGGAACTGTATGAGCCCAAGATGGAAGGCAAGAATTTGAATTTCCAAACAGAGCAGGCTGGAGAATTTCACTAAACAAAAGCACTTTGAAAAGAACTATCCAATTTAGAAATACAGGCTTTGCCATAAAGCTGAAATGAAGCTGCGAGAGAAACATTACAGAACTGTTTCAGCGTGTCGTCTCTTCGTCAATGTCAACCTGACAAAATACGACAAAATGAGGTCCCAGTCTCAGCAATAAATGCATGCACTCTCTGAATGCATTATCTGACAATTTCCAGATCTACACCCCCGGTTCCTCATCACTAACCCAAGGCATTCTGAGTCCAGGAATGAACGTCATGTCAAGTTAAGTCAAGAAGCTTTTATTGTCATTTCAACCATATACAGCTGGTGCACTATGCACTGAAATGAAACAACAGTCCTTTGAGACCCTGGCGCTACATAAAATGCAGAGCTACAAGAGACAACAGAGAACTAAATACACTACAGAGTACACAACATAAAGTGCATGTGTGCTGACACTGCAAGACAGTTGTTGTTGTTTCTGATGCTCCCTGTTCGGGGTCGCCACAGCAGATCATCCGATCCATATTTTGATTTGGTACAGGTTTTATACCGGACACCCTTCCTGACGCAGCCCTCCCATTTTATCCGAGCTTGAGATTGGGCACTGAGAGTTAACCCCTCAGGGGCTGGGTTGGTTCCCTGCCTAGGAATAGAACCTGGGCCATGCCGGTGAAAGCACAGGATCCTGCTGCTCCTGGACCACCAAGGACCAACAGTTCAAGACAGTACAGTACAATATTTCACACCGGTCAGTCCACCACCACCCAGTACTCAGTTTTGTATTGAATAAAGTTCAACAGTAAAATGCAATAGATGTAAACATAAAAGACCATTAGCAGCAGCAGACTAAAAAGAAATATTAAAAAAGAATTTCAAGACAGTGCAGTTATGTACAGTTGAGTATGAGTGGATGTGTGTGTGTGTGTGTGTGTTGGTGAAATATATAAAAATATATATTATTTTTAAAAAACCTCATGCCTCATATATGTTATTTACATGTAAAAAACAACTCACAATATGTTTTAAGTAACCTGTAAAGCAATCCTTCAAACTCCCTCCCATTTTTCCGGGCTTGGGACCGGCACCACATCCAGTGCTGGGGTTGAGGCTTTGGCTGGGAATCAAACCCGGGCCTTCCACATGATAGGTGAGAAACCTACCACTGAGCCCCCAATGCCTCTTAAATACAGTACTGACACTACACTCTAGAAAATTCTAAAAATTCTCTCCTTCAGAGGGAAGCCATAATTGTTCTACATATAATCATACAACAGCGCTTCACTTTCAGAAAGGATTCCAAGAAGAACCTGTTTGAGAATATAAGACTGTTTAACTATTCAATAAACACTTAAAGAACAATTTTTTAGTATTAGGGATTAGTGAATATAAGTAAAATATTTTATTTATTTATTTATTTATTTATTTATTTATTTATTTATTTTTGCACAATTTAGCGTGTTTAATCATGTTGAGCTCTATGCTTTCAATGTAATGTATGCTGCCTACATGCTCTTATATGCTTTCACGGGGCATCAGAGTGGGTGTGAATAAATATTTATTTCAAGATCGTTAAATCTGTGTAGTGGATGTGGACCAGCGGCATTCAGATAAGGACAGAGTGGTAAAGTAATCTAGAACAATCAAAGTAAAGTCCACAATGAGTTCTTGTTCTAAAAAGACCCAAAGCTTTGTTAGTCTGTGGCAACAGGAAGCTGATGAAAGGTCATTTTGTGTCATGCATCACTAAATTCACTTTACAAAACTGTAGAAATTGCAGAAGAGTTTCGGCAAGTTCCTGAAATCTGAGCAAAACTTCACCTCAATACTCCATACACAGAAGTTTGGAGTGCAGGCACACAGGTATTAAAAAAAACACTCGTCTTGTCCCTATTCAGACAGAGTGCAAGGAGGAAAGTTTCACTGCTGATGGAGGCATAAATTGCTACGTAGGCAAAAAGCCTTGTGAAGTGCCACAGTAATGCACTGTGCCAACAGGTCATTCATATGCTTCTGATACACACACACACACACACACACACACACACACACACACACACACACACACACCCCCCGTGCTATTCTTTTTCTCCTTCACTCTCGGTCCTTCTCTTTTGTGTGTATTATTAATCGCTAAAGTGACAGAAGGCCACTGTCAGAGCTTAAACACAAGGCTACACTGATTTCTATTTTTGATGTGTGAGAGAGAAAAGAAGAGTCACTTTGTTTCGAAAGCTGTGACACATGGACAGAGAGGAGAGAGAAAGCGAGAGATTGAGGGAGATGGACTCCATGTCGAAAAGTCACTCTCTTTACTTCTATTATCTCTTGAGTACCTCCTGCCAGCTTTCATTTCCATGTTGCTGATGCTAATAGAAGAGTGAATTACCATGAATAAGCTGAATTATCATTCTCATTCTCATTCTCTCTCTCTCTCTCTCTCTCTCCCCTCTCTCTCTCTCTCTCTCTCTTCTCTCTCTCTCTCTCTCTCTCTCTCTCTCTCTCTCTCTCTCTCTCTCTCTCTCTCTCTCGGCGGGGGTTGATAGTCTGAATGGTTGTCCTACATTAGTGGCTCTCTGTCTCTCTCTGTGTCAGAGACACGTTCACTTGAGTGCTCAGACTTGCTCTCATTCTCACTCAAGTGCAGGCGTGCTTGCCTGCTAGGCGTGCTAATGTTTTGTGTTCTCTCCGAATTGTGTGGGCCTTTTTTGTCTTGCCTTCCAGACGTGTTAACACACTTTTCTTTAGTTCGTGCTTGATTAGGCCGTCATGCTTGATGTGAGGATACAAGGTTAATAGTTCTGTTATGTGACTAGTGAAATGTTTTTCTTTAACACCTTTTCTCTAACAATGCATTGAGTGGCTTCACACACACACACTCACACACACTACACACACTATACACACATACTCATACTGACTTATAGGTACTTAAGAGAGGGCAAGGACACAGTAATAGACAAGGGTATGCCCCATAATGTGAATTGAACTGTTTGAAAATCTGTATGTGTGTGGGAAAAAAGAGAGAGAGAGAGAGAGAGAGAGAGAGAGAGAGAGAGAGAGAGAGAGAGAAAGAGAGAGAGATGGCCCTGTCTTCTCTTTAATATGCTCCAGATGTCACTATCTGCAAAGAGTCACCGCAGGATGTGAAAACACACACACGCACACATGCACACGCACACACACACACACACACACACACCCCACACACACACACACACACACACACACACACACAGAATTTGTCTTACTGTCCTTATGAGGACCTTCAACTAACATAAAAAATGAATGCAGCTATACACAATGCTATGCCGACACCTAAATCTAGCCCTAACCTTAAACTAAGCAATCAAAAGGAAAAATTTCTTTGGCCAATAAAATCTTATTAAAAGGTTTCTTTGGAAAAACGAGCAATATCAGCACGGCTGTGATTCGGTGTAGGCACGAAGCCGCAGTCTGAATCCTGTAGCTAATCACAGCTTTGCAGAAATTTAGCATAACTGCACTTTTGCTCAATTTTTTTAATATTGGCTCTATACAACCTATACTGCTTCTTACATACTGTTTCTGTAAACAAGAAATATATATTGTGTAAGTAACTTTTTTGACACAGTATGCTCAAATGTTTTGTTTAATTTTGCAATGCTAGTGGAATTAGATCCAGAAGATTCCACACCCAATGTATAACACATCACCAAGCTGAGGAGAACACGGTGCAGGCTGGAATTGAACCTCCAACCCTGAGATGTGAGGCAAATGTGCTTATTTGTATTCATGAAAAAGTCTACTGTTTGCCAAAATCACTGATGATGTCTTTAAATCTACAGTAGTGATTGTTTCCTACTAAGAAGTGGAATTTTATGCAGTGAACACAGACAAGCAGAGTGATACTGTGAAACTCTGAAAGGTCACAGTGTAGTTATACTAAATGTAAGTACTCTTGGAAATCCACTCATCCTATCAAATTAGTTGACCAGAACTCAGCGTTGTATAAGTGTTTTTACACCAGACGATGCAGTACCAGAGCTGCTAAAATCACCAAAGATTCCACCCACTGTAGTCTGTTGCAATCAGCCAAGCACTTGCTAATGCTAAATCAGAGAGGCTCGGGACGACTCCTCAACACAGACATGTCCATCTTATAGATCCCTTAATATTGCATAGAGACTCGTTTACTCCACTGTCTGCACACTGCACTTTCACACGTTACTACAAGTAACTCACCTGCACATTTAGTACATTACTTTCCATTCTGTAAAGCACCTTCTATCTGTTACTATATGTAACATATTGCACATCATATTCTATTACTTCTTATTTCTTCTTATTTCTATTCATCCTATTTTTAATGTAGTTTCGTGAATTGACTTTAATTACATGCACAGTCTAAGGAGGAGTGGCCAGGGTTTTCATTTCCCTGCAAGTTGTATACTGTATATAGCTCTGTGCATGACAATTAACATCTTGCGGAAGAATAAAAAAGTGTCCACATCCCGTAACTAAACACTGACTTCATTAAAGCACCTTTTGTTTGTAATGCAGCATTTTTGTACCATTTTAGGGTAAGAGTCTACCAACTTAGTACATCTTGCTTTGGCAATTTCATTCCACTTTTCCTTCCAGAAATGCTGCAGATCTTTTGAATTGCAAATGGATCTCCTGTGTGCAGCTCCCTGTACATGATTCCACAGTTTTTCTATAGGATTTAAATCCGGCCTCTGACTGGATTCCAAAACAGTGATCTTTTTTCTTCTTCTTCTTCTTCCGAACTGATTCAATAGTTTATTGGAGTTATTATCATTCTGGAAGGTACATTTTTTTCTTCATCTTCAGGTGTTTAACAGATGCCTGCAGCCCCAGTCATGGATGAAGAGAAGCAGCAGCTTAGCGTGCTGTTTTGTACTGATGCTGCCACCACCATGCTTCACAGTGAGTATGGTGTTTCTTGGGTGATCAGCTGCCTTATTTTTGAAGCCAAATAAATCTAGAATTCTACAAAAAAAAGTTCTACCTTTAACTCCTTAGACCATCATACAGTGTGCCACATGGGTTGGGGTGATTTAGTCATTTTTATTTCATAAAATTTAGCCACTTTACCCCACAACGCAGACAATATGACAAGTTGTTGTCACTTGTAGGCAGTCACTAGTACTTGCTAGATGTTCCTGCAGCTCCTTTAAATCTTTACATCTCTTAGCAGCATCCCTGATGTTTTTGTCTTGTCCTGTTCTTGGTGATGTCACTGTAGTGCCCTATTTTCTACACTTGACGAGCATCTTCACAGTATTACATGGTACATCTAATGTCTTTGAACTTCTTTTGTAACCCTCTCCAGATCAATATCTTTCAACAGTGAGATCCTGTACATGGTTTGTAAGCTCCTCCATGGTTTCAGCAGTCAGATGAAACCAAGAAGATGAAGCTGATCTTTATTTGGGGGTTAATTAGAAACACCTCACTGTATGATAATTACATATATACAACAGTCAGTTCCAGTCAGTTAGATAAAAATACAACAGCCTGGATTTTTTCTCAGATGAAGATGAAAAGGAAGAAGGCATGCAAGTTTTACACCTGCAACAGAAATGTACAAGTAATTGTGAGTGAGCTAGCCAGCTAGACAACATGCTGCAAAATGAGTGTGGTTTCTTTGGGATCTATTTCTGCTAGCGGAGCAAAAATAAACAGGACATTTGAAATATCACTGATTCAGATCAATTTCCTATTTAGAAAACTGTTGTATAAAAAAGTAATATTCTACTCACAATAGCACGGATATACTGAACATTGGCATTTGTGATTCGCAACATTCAGCGTGTGGCTCAGGCACGCGGTGAATCACATTCGTGCTGATATTCAGTATAACGGCAGTCTTCCTCATGCCATATTGAGAAACTGAACATCAGTTTAAATTTCCTGCATAACAAAAAAAAAACAATTTGGGAAAAACTAAAAAGTGCAAACTGCAGTGTCTTGTGTGTGAAGCCTTTCTGTAAATGTTAAATAAACATTTCCTTACAGGACAATTATCAACAATAAGTTTTAATTTTCATTGCTAACGAATATGCTTTTAATCCATTTATGTATTGGCCTTAAATTATGTAAATCATTCACCATTTCTGTGAATGAGTTGTTACCATAGAAACAATAATGTATTAAATTTAAAATCATTTGTATAACAGTCAGCACTGTACATGTCAGAGCCATGCAGTTGTGGAAAATTAATCAATACCTTCTGACCAATCAGATCAGAATTCCACAATGCCATGGTACAAATACACTGAAATGCTTCTCTATGAAAAATCAAGGATTTTTTATATGGAAACAAATTTGCACAAATTGCTTATATATGCACTTTATTCATAAACAGTGAATCTTTACTGATATTAGTAGTCTTTTTTTTCAAATGCTGTATTTGTTTATATTTTGTTTATTTATTTCTCCTCTGTTCTGTATAGTTTGTATAATATATTCTGTTAGGTATAATTATTAATTTTTTTTTCCATTTTGACTTGCTTAATTTAATTTAATTTAATTTAATTTAATTTAATTTAATTTAATTTAATTTTTTTAATTTTTTAATTTTTTAAATTTTTTTTTTATTTTATTTTATTTTATTTTATTTTATTTTAATTTATTTTAATTTAATTTAATTTAATTTCACTTTTAATTTAACTTAATTTCAGTTCACTTTTAAATTCCATTGTCACACTATTCTTATTTTGTCTCTATTTTTATAACCTAAATGGTCATAAGAAGCATTTTACTACATATCATACTGCATATGATTGTGTATGTGACAAATAATATTTAAATTTGAATTAAAAATATATTTAAAACAATATAAGTAACTGTTCTACACTATTAGTATAGATTCTGCACTATTTCTTTATCTCTATTTAAATGTAAATGCAAATTTATGATTAGGATTGACGATGATCACTGATTTGTAGAAAAGGTTAGACTTCCCTCCTGTTCAATCTCTTTTCCTGAAGCACGTGTTCAGACGACACTCTGATTGATTTCACCTAAAACTGATCACAGTTTTTTGCACAAACTTGTGGAGTGCATGCCAGCTCAAGTTCACACGGTCATTAAAACAAAATAGGGGACTGACTAAATGCTAAGAAACGTATATATAAAAAATTCATATAAATATTTCAAAGATTTGACATTTTCTTCAAGTTGTAGAATGACTCTCATCATTGCTGCAGATGATCTGGGTTCAGGGTGCTGAAAAAGGCAAGCGGACATTTTGAAGAAGCTCCTTGGCTTCAAACACTGCATTGGTTTTGTCATTTCCGAAATGCTAATTCGATTCTGGAAATTTTTCATGAATGTTTTTCTGCATCAGGGAATAAATTTGGTATAAAAAGGCACCAAAAAGAATGGATCAACACACGGCTGTTTGAAAATGTTGGTCAGTTGGCGCTACAGTGCAGTGAAGCAAAAAACTCATCACGCTGGAGCATGAACGACGGGAAGGGGTGTGTGTGTGTGTGTGTGTGTGTGTGTGTAGGGAAGCGGGGGTTTGGGGGGGTCCGTGGAGATGGTATTAAAGGGCACTGCATCTTGTTGCTGTGTGTTTCGTTATGATAAAGGCTGGAAATGGAATAAAATTGGCTGATTCTTGTGTGCACTGCAGTGTGCCTTGGTTATTAATGAGGCCATGCATGTGTGTTTCATCAGCTCTGATCTGATATGAACATGTCTTCTAATATAAACCTGAAGCTGCTGATATTGCAGTGCTTTTTCTCTTGGCTTCATTGCTAAATGCATGTCGTGTTCCGTGAGTGTGTTTTGTTTGGCTGGACAACGGCATGCAGGGATAGGTGACTGCACAGAGAGCCAAAGATGCAGCGGCATGAGAGATCAGTCATCTCAGCAAGCTGATCTGGCAGGACACACACACACACACACACACACATACACACACACATACACACGCACGCACACACACACACACACACACACACACACACACTTATACATAGAGTAACAGGAAAGACCTCAAAAATTGTGAGCTGACAAGCGAAGACAGAAGCCTATAACACATCCACTCCACTCTGCATGAGGTTAACGTCCCCTGGCCCTGTTTCCTCTGTCCACTTCTCCTTCCAGTCCTCCTCCGCAACTTGCTCGTTCTCCAGGACCGTACTGCACTGTGGCTGTGGGCGGTAGAGACTCTTAATGGAGCCAGGCTTTTAAAATGTTCAGCTGTCTTTCAGCTCAAAACACCCTGCTGTGTGCATTCACACACTCCCTCCCTGTCACACTGCACTCCTAGGCACGTGTACACGCCACACACTTTCACTCACACCATACAGCTGGAACGAGTGGGTCAAGTGACTGACTAATTAAAAAATCAAACAAAGCAGCTGAGCAGTGTGTCCATGCCTTGGAAAGTGACCCGATGCGTTGGCCATCATACACTGTGCTAGAAACACACACTTAACCCAGCACCAGAGTGCAGTTCTTAGCATTGCCATATCATTCAGATAATCTGATACTGATTTAAAGAGAACAGTGATTTTGAGTAGACATGATCCTGACACTCTTCCATTAAGAGACAAATTTAGAAACGAGCCAAGGATAATAGCCAGTGAGTAAGCAGATCTGATATGACAAGATGAATGAAAAAAATGTGTTCAATTAATGGATGCAGAAAAATCTAGTCAAGTCCACTGGCTCATCTTACTGGAAAACATATATCAGAAATGTTTTCTGTTTTGAGCTACTCGGTGGTGAAGCATGCAGTGTTGCGGTCTCATAGCTCCAGGGTCCTGAGATCATATTCTTCCTGTCCGTATTGGGTCAACCCATGTTTACTTTTCTCCTGGGGTCTCTGATTTCCTCCCAAACACTCAAAAACATAACAGTAGGTGATTTGTCTTAGATTAATTGCCCCAGGTTTAAAGAGTGTAGGAATGTGTGTGTGCCCTACAGTGGATCAGTTCTTGTCTCACCACACCCTACTTCCTGGGATAGGTCTCAGATCTTCAGCAAACAAGAGAAAATACAGTGCTTATTGAATGAGTGAGTGAAAGTGAGATGTTCTTCCTTCCTTCCTTCCTTCCTTCCTTCCTTCCTTCCTTCCTTCCTTCCTTCCTTCCTTCCTTCCTTCCTTCCTTCCTTCCTTCCTCCCTCCCTCCCTCCCTTCCTTCCTTCCTTCCTCCTCCCTCCCTTCCTTCTTCCTTCTTTCTTTGCTGTTGTGGATCTGGAGTCCATTCTGGGAGCACAGTGTGTGAGACAGGAATATACTCCAGATGGAATGCCATCACAAGACACCATACACACAGACATTCACACACTCGTTCACACACGGGGCAAATTATCATAGCCAAGCCACCTACGGACATGTTTTTAGAGTTAACTCATCACTCAGGATAAAATCAGGGGCTGTGAGCTGGTAAACAACCACCTGCTGTATGGTCAATGTGTCACCTACAATCTCTATTTTTTACACAATAATTTGCATATTGGCTCTTTGTTCAAGTTATGAAATCTATACTTCACACATACAGTAATTTTATCTCTGCAGGTTACCAGTTGCTGTACTATAAAGTTGCCGGTCGGCTTACATAATACTAGCTGCCAAAGTAATAACATTTCTCAGTGGGTGGTGCAACTACTCAAACTCACTTGAACAAATCAGTTTTCTTGCCGCTAAAACGAAACATTCTGGAGGGAGAATTGGTGTTTGTATATAAGATTCACCAGCGTATATATGCATCACATCATACGAGATGAAGCAGAAGCAGCGTGTTACAATGGAGCATGGCTGCCAAATCACTTCATATTTTCAGAATGTTCAACTTTTCCCAACTTTGTCGTAAGACTGGACACACCCACGTCTAGTTGCTAACAGTTACTGTTGCTCAGGTCACCGGAAGCTGCTCACTTTCTGTAGCATCACTCTATGACAGCATGCAATGAAATATAATTCACTGTGGATAAGTGTCAATATTTTGGAAGTCTGGTTACCAGTGGTGATCGGAAAAATACGTTATCTCAGTCGTACTCTGATTGAGGACAAATTCCACGATCCACAATTCAAGATCTATACTTTATACTTTTTAATTTGTATTCTGTCTTGACTTCTATATATTTCTGTGATGTAACTGAACATAAATGTACGTTAAAACATCTGCATCCAAATTTAGAATTTGCTCATATATACCAGTTGTGGTAACAGTTTGTGAATTTGTGTTAGTCAGCTATTTTAAATCTATAATAACAGAATGTGTGACTTGCAGATAAGCTGCAGATGTGGTACTATGTGCTACTCTATTAAGCTACCGTGGTGGGAAAAGTAGACTGGATTGTAGTAATATTTAATGTAAGTAGGCTCATAGTCGATAAATAAAAATCAGATGCTTGAGCATTGTTTCTATATACCACTAAAAACTGGTTGTTGTCTCAGGTCTGGTGCAAAATGTATGCTGTATGTATTTTCAGCTGTGTTGGTGACGCCAATATTCTTAGCAACCATTTTCCCTTTGGAGACAATTCAGGTCAGTTCAATAATGCAACATTTGGTAGTGTACAGTGGCAAAGAGATGAGTGTTACTGGATTAATACAGCATTAGAGCAGTATGAATCAACTAAGCACATATAGTGATATATGTGGGCATCTTTCTCTCTCTCTCTCTCTCTCTCTCTCAATCACACACACACACACACACACACACACACACACACACACACACACACACACACACACACACACACACATACATTTATACATCTAGCTGTGAAGTGTAGGGACACTTATGTATGCTCCACAAAGACAACATCATAAGTTCACGGGCACACACTCTGAAAATTGCCTCATGTAACGTGCTCAGGAATTCAAAATTCTCTCTCTCTCTCTCTCTCCTCTCTCTCTCTCTCTCTCTCTCTCTCTCTCCCCTCTCTCTCTCTCTCTCTCTCTCTCTGTCTCTCTCTCTCTCTCTCTCTCTCTCTCCCCTCTCTCTCTGTCTCTCTCTCCCTCTCTCTCTCTGTCTCTCTCTCTCCCTCTCTCTCTCACTACACACACAGAATCAATCCTTAATTCATCACAGCCAACCACATGCTGATTTATTTCCATCTATTTCCCTTAATTTGCCCCTGTATCTTCTCATCATTACAAAACTGCAGTTCTAATCACAGGCACAAAATACTGACAAAAAATACAACATCCGAGCAGACGTTGGCACTCTCCCAGAGCAACTGCACATGACATGGTGACAAAGAAGCACATAAGAAAGCAGATAGATAGAGAGAGATGAGAGAGAGAGAGAGAGAGAGAGCGAGAGAGAGAGAGCGAGAGAGAGAGAGCAGATGATAAAGAGCATAAATAGGACAGGCAGCTGTACAGTAAAGCTGAATGGGACAGTGGGAGGGTCATCTGTAACAGTTATAATATCATCATAAAGGAGGCGAATGGGAAGGAGGCCACCAGGGTTAGAGTGAGACAAAGGTTACATGACTGATTATTCACCCTATTCTGGCCCTGTCCTCTCTGCTTTTGTTATGAGGGAAGATGGCTTGGCAGTGCATGCAGAGTCCAGCTCAGTACACAATAAAAACTCACACTCACACTCACACACACACACACACACAGAAATAATGTATATACAACACAGAAGCCATCAATACACATACAAGTAAAAAGGTCTATGCAAAAAATCCTTGCATTCACCACACAAGAGTTTCACTTAGAGATCCGATACCCTAGATGGGGTGGATTGGATATCGGAAAAAAAAATTACCTGATATTTTATCAAATGGAAAATTGGGTTTGGAAAAGATTTTTATTCAGAACTGCATATGTCTACATATAAATATACGTGACTGTATTTTTTATTAGTTTTGTTTGTCTTCTATTATATTTATACTACACACTATATTATCCATTGTCTAGATTTGTGTGTGAAAGCTGTGCTTTTGTATAAGTACAATATTTTAGCTTGCTTTAGCAATATATTTTGTAAGTTTTTTGCATTTTTAAAGTGCTAAAAAATACTATAGCTTGGTCATTTTTAAAGAAAACAATAGTTCAGGTAATAGTCAAGGGTTCAGGGTCAGAAAAAGTCAGATCTGTTTCAATATAAATACTTATATAGCATATAAATACTTTACAGAGAATAAGTGTGTGTATATCATCTATATACACTGGTGGATGCTTTTGTGTGCCCTAACACACACACACACACACACACACACACACACACACACACACACACACACACACACACACACACACACACACACACATGTAATGGTGGCAGATATGGCAAAAAAAAACCAAAAAAAAAAAAAAACCCACCATATTGTATAAATATATATTATGAACGTGTTAAAGCTTTTATAGTTTCAACATTTACAAAACATCTACAGAAGAAAATTGAGAAAATAAAACCTGTAATAAAACCAGAAAATAAACACATCTTGCTTCTAATACACTAGTTGTTACTGTAAGTAATGTGGAATTAATCCGAGTAACAAAAAGCATTGATGAAACCCAAGGTACTCTCAGGAAACAGTACACACCACAGTGCTGTTGAAAGATTCTGCTTGGTCAAAAGTTGATCATTTCCAGCAGCATTGTTTATACTACTGCACATCTTCTGATACGTTTCTATAGTAACAACTCGCACAGGAATGTGTATTGTGGACACGCCTTATAAACAGATTTTCAGCATGTTTGTAAGGAGTCTACAGTGTTAGCGCTTTGTAGGTTTTCTCACAGTCTCCTGCTCAGAGTGATGTGTGGTTTCTGGGGAACATGTGAACTTACTTTTTTCACATTATTAACTTTAAGAGAGAGCAGGAAGGAGAGGCTGTTGAGGGAACGAATAGAACAGAACAGTTTACAGCAGTTATAATTAAGTCATAACAGGAACTAACTTGTTTCACAGACTTTCCACAACATTAAACGTGACTATTAAGTGGAGAAAAAGTATGACGTGTTTTTTAATTCTTTAATCTATGGTATAAGAGGGATAAAACAATATGGGGCGTGTTGTTGTGTTATTGTTAAGTAATTCGTTTTGGTGTGGTAGAGGAACTCCACTCTGCATCTGGTGGCATCACAGCACCTAGTTGTTGATTATTTTCCTGTAACAGCACATCCCTAACATATTATACAGTTCTGTATGCACAGATTGAACTGCCAATAGAGCAGTTAACTCTGCATTCACACACACTGTATACAGGTTTAGCACACACACACACACACACACACACACACACACACACACACACACACACACACACACACACACACACACACACACACACACACACACACACCATACACAACAAAGAAGTTTGTATACACTGTCCTGGGCATCTGTCTGCCCAGAAAGACAAAATAACAGCTTCAGAGCCCTAATTCATGTGCAACTGTAGAGATCCAGAGTCCATGTGTCAATGTATTTTGACTTCTTGTGCACACATGCACAAAGACACCAAAATTGTCTTATACATACTGTACACACACACACACACACACACACACACACACACACATACACAAGTGTAATAGTTCCTTACCTTCTTCAGCCGAACCGGGCTGGAGCGAAAGGAAGAGCGAGAGGAGGATTGTCCACATTTCTGTCAGTACAGTCCACTATAAGAGTGACAAGAGGAGAAGGCATGAGTGAGAGAGGGGCATCCGTGAAAAAAAGAGGTAGACAGAAAGGAAGAGGGAGAGCAGTGGAATAGGAGGAGGAGTCTGTGTGCTCTTTTTGATTTCTGATTAGAGAGAGAGAGAGAGAGAGAGAGAGAGAGAGAGAGAGAGAGAGAGAGAGAGAGAGAGAGATGTGGAGGGGGAGGAGAGTCTGTGTATGATGATGATTATTTTACTGAGAAGTCAGAGAGAGGGAGAGAGAGAGAGAGAGAGAGAGAGAGAGAGAGAGAGAGAGAGAGAGAGAGCGCGCATGAAAAAAACTAAAAACATGTTTGGCTAGTCTGTACAAAAACTGTCGAAACATGTAGCAGGCAGTGAGTCCCTGGCATTCACACCCATCCTCTAAATACAACAATCAGTCGGATGTCTTGGCATCTGCAGCGTGAGACAAACCAGGAAAATATCCAATGCAGTCAGACAGCAAGTTTTAAAGGTAATGCCTCTGTCAGTTTTCAGCCATTGTTAGACAATGACATATTTGGGAATCCCTGCATGCATATATATATATACACACACACACACACACACACACACACACACACACACACACACAAACATCCGTGTTCATCTTCCTAATTGCTTAACTATCCTTTTAAGGACCTTTACCTAACTTCTGTGTGTGTGTGTGTGTTACTTTCTTTTTTTTAATAAACCTGATAGAATTTGTTTAAAAACACAAAATAAACAAAAATCCCCTGTTTTTTTAGGGGGTCCAGGCAAAGGGCCCCGAAATGTCAAAAACGTCAAATATCCCCATACTTTTGAGGACATGGTCTCCAACATTAAAACACGCACGCACGCACGCACGCACGCACGCACACACACACACACACACACACACACACACACACACACACTTTAATGCTTGGTTCAGTATCTGGAGCTCTGTATAAAGACAGCGCCCTCTGCTGCACATCACCACTACAACAGCTGCACACCATAATAAAACATTTACAGCTCATTACAACAGAGATGTCAAACTCCTTTTAGGGAACAGGCCACATTACACTGAGTCCAATGTCAAGTGAGTCACACAAAAAAAATCATTTAATGGCCAAAAACAGATAAACAACTCCTATTAAATGATCTCATGTGTGTCCAAAAATCCTAAAGGATTCCAATAACAAACTTGTACAGGATTCTGATCAAAATTTCCTACAGGAATTGTCTTATAAAAAAGATATAAATATAATATAGAACCGCTTCTACAGCATTTTTAATAGGTTCCATGTGGGTTCCTATTCAGGTCTTTATGGGTTTTCAATGTGATATTTTTATGAATCTTGAAGGTGCAATTTCCACTGTCAGTTTTAGTAAAGAAAGAGTACTTTTTTGACTGTGCCTTGTAATTTGATCAACTTCAGTAGAGACACTGTACAGAGAATCTTCTTCTTCTTCTTCTTCTTCTTCTTCTTCTTCTTCTTCTTCTTCTTCTTCTTTCGGCTTTTCCCTTCAGGGGTCGCCACAGCAAATCATCTCTCTCCACATATCCCTATCTTCTGCATCCTCAACACTTGCACCCACTAGCTTCATATCCTCATTAATTCCATCCATATACCTCCTCTTTGGCCTTCCTCTTTGCCTCCTGCCTGGCAGCTCCATGTCCAACATTCTCCTACCAATATACTCACTCTCCCTCCTCTGAACATGTCCAAACCATCTTAATCTGGTCTCCCTAACTTTGTCCCCCAAACGTTCAACATGAGCTGTCCCTCTGATGTACACGTTCCTAATCCTGTCCAACCTTGTCACTCCCAAAGAGAACCTCAACATCTTCAGCTCTGCTACCTCTAGCTCTGACTCCTGTCTCTTCCTCAGTGACACTGTCTCTAAACCATACAGCATGGCCGGTCTCACCACTGTCCTGTACACCTTCCCCTTGATTCTCTCTGATATTTCTCACCTTTCTCCACCCATTCCAACCTGCCTGCACTCGCTTCTTTACCTCTTTCCCACACTCTCCATTACTCTGGACTGTTGACCCCAAGTACTTAAACTCCTGTACCTTCTTCACCTCTTCACCCTGTAACCTTACTGTTCCACTTCCCTCCATGAGCTCACAAATTTCCACTACCTTCCTTAACCTAGCTTCCACTACTCTTTCCCATAGCTTCATTGTATGGCCCATCAACTTTATCCCCCTATAGTTGCTGAAACTCTGCACTTCACCCTTATTCTTAAAGATCGGCACTAACACACTTCTTCTCCATTCCTCAGGCATCCTCTCACTCTCTAAAACCCTGTTGAACAAACTAGTTAAAAATTCCACTGCTGCCTCTCCTAGACACTTCCAGACCTCCACCGGGATGTCGTCAGGACCAACTGCCTTTCCACTTTTCATCCTTTTCAAAGCCTTCCTGACTTCATCCTTTCTAATCTTATCTACTTTCTGTTCCACAGAGTTCACCCCTTCTACTCTTTTTTCCCTCTCATTTTCCTCATTCATCAGCTCCTCAAAGTACTCCTTCCATCTCCTCTGTACACTCTCCTCACTTGTGAGCACCCTTCCATCTCTATCCTTAATAACTTTAACTTGCTGCACATCCTTCCCATCTCGATCCCTCTGCCTAGCTAACCTGTACAAGTCCTTCTTTCCTTCTCTAGTGTCTAACCTAGTGTACAACTCATCATATGCCTTCTGCTTGGCCTAAGACACCTCCCTCTTCACTCTGTGTTGTAACTCCTTGTATTCCTGTCTATTCTCTTCAGTCCTGTCCATGTCCCACTTCTTCTTGGCTAACCTCTTCCTCTGGACACTATCCTGAACTTCCTCATTCCACCACCAAGTCTCCTTATCTTCTTTCCTCCTTCCAGATGACACACCCAGCACCTTTCTCCCTGTCTCCCTGATCACTTCTGCTGTAGTTTCCCAGTCATCTGGCAGCACTACTGACCACCCAGAGCCTGCCTCAACTTCTGTCTAAATTCCTCACAACATTCCTCCTTTTTCAGCTTCCACCACTTGGTTTTCTTCTCTATCTCTATCTTTGACCTCTTCTTCTTCCAGACCATCAAAGTCATCCTACACACCACCATCCTATGCTGTCTGGCTACACTCTCTCCCACTACCACTTTACAGTCACTAATCTCTTTCAGATTGCCTCTTCTACATAGGTGTAGTCTACCTGTGTTCTCCTACCTCCACTCTTGTAAGTCACTCTATGCTCCTCCCTCTTCTGAAAATAAGTGTTAACCACAGCCATGTCCATCCTCTTAGCAAAGTCCACTACTATCTGTCCTTCAAGGTTCCTTTCCTTAACTCCAAACTTGCCCATCACCTCTTCATCACCTCTGTTCCCCTCACCAACATGTCCATTAAAATCCGCTCCTATCACCACTCTCTCACCCGTGGGAATACTCTCCATCACCTCATCTAATTCACTCCAGAATCTCTCTTTCTCCTCTAACTCACAACCTACCTGTGGGGCATAACCACTAACAACATTCAACATCACCCCTTCAATCTCTAACTTCAGACTCATCACCCTGTCTGACACTCTCTTCACCTCCAGACGCAACCCTCTCTATTTATCCGGGCTTGGGACCGGCACAGAAGTCACTGGACTGTGACCCCCATGACTAGATTACACTGTACAGAGAATATCTGAGCTAAACACTGTTTAATCTGCATTAAGAAGATGGGGGCAGCAGTAGAGAGGGTTGTGCTGCTGATTTGGATGTTAATCATAAAACATATAAGAAAGAGCCAGCCTATGTAATAGCATATATATATATATATATAATATATATATATATATATATATATATATATATATATATATATATATATATATATATATATATATATATATATAACCTTCACCGATCAGGCATAACATTATGAGAACTGACAGGTGAAGTGAATAACACTGATTATCTCCTCATCATTGTACTTGTTAGTGGGTGGGATATATTAGGCAGCAAGTGAACATTTTGTCCTCAAAGTTGGTGTGTTAGAAGCAGGAAAAATGGGCAAGCGTAAGAATTTGAGTTTGAATTAGGTTCAAATTGTGATGGCTAGACGACTGGATCAGAGCATCTCCAAAACTGCAGCTCTTGTGGGGTGTTCCCGTTCTGCAATGGTCAGTATCTATCAAAAGTGGTCCAAAGAAGGAACAGTAGTGAACTCATCAAGGCTCATCGATGCACGTGGGGAGCAAAGGCTGGCCTGTGTGGTCCAATCCAACAGACGAGCTACTGTTTCTCAAATTGCTGAAGAAGTTAATGCTGGTTCTGATAGAAAGGTGTCAGAATACACAGTGCATCTTCATTTGTTGCGTATGGGGCTGAATAGCCACAGAACAGTCAGGATGCCCATGCTGACCCCTGTACACCACTGAAAGCGGCAACAATGGACACATGAGCATCAGAACTGAAAAACCCGGAGAAATGGAAGAAGGTGGCCTGGTCTGCTGAATCATGTTTTCTTTTACATCACGTGGATGGCCGGGTGTGTGTGCGTTGCTTACCTGGGAACACATAGCACCAGGATGAACTATGGGAAGAAGATAAGCCAGTGTCATGCTATGGACAATGTTCTGCTGGGAAACCTTGGGTCCTGGTTCAGGAATGGTTTGATGAGCACAACAATGAGTTTGAGGTGTTGACTTTTTCCTCTAAATTCTCCAGATCGCAATCCAATCGAGCATCTGTGGGATGTGCTGGACTAACGAGTACAATCCATGGAGGCTGCACCTGGCAACTTACAGGACTTAAAGGATCTGCTGCTTGGTGACAGATACCACAACACACTTAAGAGATCTAGTGGAGTCCATGCCTCGACAGGTCAGGGCTGTTTTGCCAGCAAAAGGGGGACCAACACAATATTAGGCAGGTGGTCATAATGTAATTATGGCTGATCGGTGTGTGTATGTAAATATATATATATATTATGAGCAAAAAATACTCAAATAGTCACAAGACATCAAGACATTATTGCCATTAAAATACAGGAGTTCCAATAACCTTCTAAAAATAAATCTAATAAGATCCTACAAGACAAATTGAAATGCCAATAGGATATTTGGACAAGGGATATTATTTTCAGCATTTATCAGAGAGGTAAACATGATTCTGAATACAGAACTGGATTAAAATAGAATAAAATATATTATAAACAAAACTCATTGCTTTCTAGCTATATAATATATAGTGATATTTCATAAGTTGCTACTCACTTGAAACTCCCATAGGTTGTGAAATGGACTGAATAATGATTGTAGAATTGACAAATACTGTGATTGTATAAGTATTCAATCTGGTTATTGTAAAAGAACTCAGTTAGTTCTTTTGTAAATTCAAGTTGAGTTTATTGTCCTTGGCTTATTGCTCTATTTTGTCCCCTAGTGGTATCAAAGAGACTAGCTCCCTTTCTTTTTAGCCCAATCTTTCAATTCAATTACTGTTCAGAAGATGATTTTACATTAGCACACAGACCTTTCCTGCAGGACTTACAATCCTGATCAAAAGTCTTTATTTTTTGAAAAATACATTTAGTTTAGTTTGTTGGATTTGTGTCCTATGACATATCACTATGTCAGCAGAAAAAAAGGCAGATGTTAGGTTTCTAATCCTTCACTTTCCATAAAAAACGTTGCAGAGAAATGCTTGAATGTCATTAAAGAAAGGAAGATTTTAAGTAACAGACCAGCAGGCTGACTTGGCCAGTAGCAAGAAACAGAAGCAAGTGAAGCAGCCAAAGAGACCAGGGGAACTATAGCAGGTAATGGAAAACTTACCACATAATACTTTTTATCACTGTTCGACTTCTCGTAATAGTCCATATTTATGTGTAGAAATATTTCATTGAATTATTCCTGGAGACATTTTTACTGAAAGTTTTTACGAGACTTTTGCACAGTACTGAATGTTTGACACCCCTCCAAGCCTCTCCACAGAGTAACAGCATTTTCCTCATTACAGAAATACAAACTGTGAAATATTCAATTTATTAATAATTTTATTTATTGATCATTAATAAAACAATAAAAAACATGCATGTAATAAAAAACAAAGAAACATGAATATACCTGTAATATGAGACTGTAAACACAGAAAAGCCTAATCCACAAAACTCCTTAAGCAAGGAGTAAGTTGAATAAACTGAGCAGTAGCAGTATCCGGATGGTATGCTTAAAGAAATTTCCCTTTTTTAATGATTTTATTTGTGTGTTTTATGTGAGCATAGTTTGCAATCTTTATGTTTTAAGCAATCTGTAAGCTTCAGCAAATAAATAGCAAATAAACATTCAAATATATTATTATTATTATTATTATTATTATTATTATTATTATTATTATTATTATGTATAATAATAATAATAATAATAATAATAATAATAATAATAATAATAATAATAATAATAATAATAATTACACTCCCTACATTAACTCCATTTCACTCTGAGGTGCACAAACATCTGCAATCTGTAATGTTTAAAACAAAACATTATTAAGGCATTAAAAAAATGCAACCATTCCAAGCAAATAAATGCTGTACATTGTGCACTCTGTGTTAAAGGCATATAGGTGGAGTATGGAGTATAACATATTGTGCATGACTTCAGAAATCTTACAGGGTGAAGAAAAATGCCCCATGTCCAAAACTAGCCATGTCAACAAATAGCAAGGATAAATTCACTATTTTCCAATTACATTTAAAATAAATATTTTGAATATTTTAATTTTTTAAAAAACATTTCCATTTCCTATTCTCATCTTTAAAAGTGTTTTATAAGAACAGATTTAACCATCACACTCATGTAGCTCAATACATTATATAACAAGGTGAATGTTTCATATTTAACATATCAGTGTACATCTTTAAATAAAATGACATCTCTATTATTAATGTTTATTTTTAGTAGAAAATCAGGAATTAAAACCGTGTTGTTCTCTTATAACCTGGTCCTGAGACTGACGGTGGCTTTTGAATTTAGTATTTTAAAGATTTTTGGAAGACTGTTTGCTTTTAACCCAGTGGGCAGATTTATTACTGCTTTGCACTGTCAGAAACATGACTGACGTGTGTAAATTTATTAAACAGACACAAGCTACTTTGATCGCGGAGATGTTTTGTAAAATAAATGATTTGAGAATGAGACAACACCACTTTCATCACTTCATAATATGTAGAAATAATGTTTTAACATTTATTTTAGAGTATCTAATGTATCTTTGTTTCCTGATGGTGGGTGTATTTGGGTGTAAAGTAGGGAGAACGAACAAAAGATGGCTTTACAACTGCAGGGAGAAAATTCCCCAGAGCCTCATTACGGTTTATACTTATGATATTTAATCTTATTTCCGTTTCAAAATAGAGGTAATTAGGGAAATAAAATAGGCAGTGAGCCTGTTTTCCTTTGCATGCATGTCTCTAAACTGGCAATACATGCCATCATGGCAGCTAAAACAGCTCGACTTAGTGCTTCCTGTAATAAATCTGCCCCATGCGGGTATTATTATGAGCCTTCTCACTTAGAACCTAGACCAGTCTTTAGACTTCCTGTTTCTCCTCTCTGGAGCTTGTAATAATGTGAGGAGTTGAAATGAAACCTTTCTTTCCTGAGCTCTATGGGTTAGCTCCAGCCTTGGTCTCGTTTCCACTAAATTCCACCATTGCAACTTTCTCTGTAGGGGAGGAGACTGACATTCTGGCCACGCCCTCTGTCTGAGAGGACTGGGTGGGGCCAGAAGCTGGCTTTCTAGCAAACCCACTGGCAATATCCTCAAAGGTCCGACCTTTAGTCTCAGGAACCCAGAAGTAGGTAAATAGGAAGAACAACACAAGAAGAACGAAGAAAATGATGAAGACGTATGGTCCACACGCGGTCTGGAGAGAGGAAAGAAAGTAAGTTGCATAGTCAGTTTGCTTCCTTAGTGTTCTGCATTATCTCTTTGCTTGGGTTTGTGCTCTGAGCTCTTTTTAATAAACGTTTAAGCTTTTCTAGTTCTTTTGTCTTGTTTTGTTTAGTTTTTGTTTTGTTTAGTACTTTGTAAAATAAAGAATTAATTCTAGTTTTGCATTTGTATAAAACTTTTATTTTGCCTTCTTCATCTCTCATGGTTAGAAAGCTGTACTTGTGAATAAAACTATACATTCTAAAAAATATTTTTCATATTTAAAGAGCAATGCATGATGGAAAATAATTTTCTGATTGTCCCATTTTCAGTAAGAAGGTAAAACAGGGAGGTTTATCACAAATCAAAATGGAAGTATTCTTACCAGCAGAAGTGGGAAGCACAGACCCACCAGGAAGTTGGCCGTCCAGTTGGAGCAGCCGCCCACAGCCACTGCAGCTGGCCTCGCACCTTGAGCAAAAAGCTCTGTTGCTATAAACCATGGGATTGGCCCTGGGCCGATCTCAAAAGTTGCTACAAACCCAAAAACAGCTAAGAGGGCCACGTAGCTTACCACTGGAGTTTCACCCTGACAAAGGAAAAAAAAGTAACAAGTATTTTTTAGTCATCAAAGGTCATGCTGAATGCTTGAGGAACACAATTTGAACATTGATCTGAGAAGCTTCATGGTTTTTAATAAATTGCGAGGAACCTTTCAAACCTGTACCATTATATATTCATATTCTAGACCACAAATCTTTATTAGAACCTCTGTAATATTCCCCACTGCATTTCCACAGAGCAGAGCAGACACAGAATCTTGCATGGCCTAATACCAGATCCCATCCATTTTACAGATAATCATCAACACAGATATCACAGCTCAGGTTAATAATGAATAATATTACATCTGGCTGTAAGCTAATGCAGGTTTTGGTTATTTTTAAATGTTTTTTTTTTGTATCTGGCCCAAATGTGGCAGAGACCAAGATCAGAAGTGGTGCATTAACAAATAACTCAGCACTGACTTCAGTGAGACATTTTACATAATTATTCATAAATAAAAGAAAACAACAAACAAACAACAAACTGATGCAATTATAACTTTTAAACAAACATAAAAACATAAAAGTTGTTTATGTAGAATAATGATTTCAGGGCAGCATTTAGGAGTAAACCCTTCCTATGTACATCACTGCTGTGGTTATTAGCTGAGTTGTAAAGGTCATGAAGTGGGTGAGGATAAACCCACAGTCTGATGCCAAATTAAACTATTCGATGACATGTTTGTTGATATTTTCACTGGTAGACTGAAAGGCAACTGGATTTTTACTTCTGTAGACATAATCAGAATTTTTTTTTTTACACATAATTTTGTTTACACCAGAGTCTTTGTAGTTTTTCTCAGTGGATATTTGTATTTCGTGTCTTTTCTACCTTTAACAATGACTGATGACTTGATTTAGATAATAAATAAATAGAAAATAATTTAAAATTTCTTTTTAGCATATCACAGGAACACTGGAATTTTGGTGGCACACAACTTAACATTATGGGAAAAGTAGTCTTAAAGCTGAATGGCATAAAATCAGTGCACATTTCTGTTATTATTATTTTTATTACTCTACACATTTCTGTAACTAGATTATGTCTATTGTTATATTAATTAACTCACAACACGTATTCTGTCGGTAACTGCGAATACAAACGTAGAAGGCTGAACCAAAACATTTATGATAATGAGGAACAAAAGCTACTGACATCAGCTTTCTATAATTGTCTCAAATGTCTGTAACACACTTTTATGAAGGTGATGCATATATTTTGAGAATCTTCTGACTGAATGATGGACATACAGATCAAACATGCTTACTGTCAAGGATGACATTTAGTGTAAATTAGTGTAAATCTATCGGGGTAAATGTTACGGCAGCACTGATAGAAGGTTACATCCAGTTTACAGTATGTTATAGGTGTTTATTGCACATGAACACTCACCACATCTGGTGTTGCCCCCAAAGTGCTATTGCAGTCATTCAAGATCGGCGCTCCAGAAATGTTCTTTGCTTGTTCACCACATGGGTCCTTATTTGGTCATTAAAAAAGTTGAGGACAAAAAGGTAGTATTAGCTAACACTGTGACTGAAGTGCTATTAATCATAAACGGTTCATCTGTTAAGTGAAGAGTTTTAACCCTTTCATCATGCATAGTGTCTATACTCACGAGCAGTTCATTTAAAGCTTCTTTTTTTTTTTTTAATCGAATACAAGATGTAAATCACCTTCAAATCAGTTGAGAGCATTACTGTAAATTAACTTTAACTTCTGTAGGTCTCTAGACTATTTATCATTCCCAATCATTACATACCTTCGACTTATATTCTTGAATTATCAAAAAACATTATGAACATGAATCATTATATATTTTAGATACAAACGTTCTAAATTTTGGACATTGGAAGATTAATATTTTATTATTATTTCAGGCACTTCAGAATCCAAATTCATATATCATGCAAAAAAAAGAAGAGAAAGTATGACAGAATCTAGATATAAGTCTAAATAATTTATGGCTGAAAGGGAAAAATATTTCTGTAGTAGTTAATTAAAATGAGAAATATTCTTGAGGAAATGCCTGGCAAATAATCAGAGAATGTGTACAATTTAAAGTAAAGGTCAGCTCTCACATACCACCAGTAGCTGAAGAGAGATGGTAATGATGAGAGCACAAACAGCCATTCCTCCCAATCCAATCATTTGCAGTGTCCTTCGTCCTGCTCGCTCCACCAGAAACAGCTGAAGCAGAATAAGAATGGAAGTTTAGGAGATTTCTGTGTTATTTGCTAAATTGTGACAATTATGATGTTCTACAACAGGCAGTAAATCCATCCATCCATCCATTTTCTGTATCGTTTATCCTACACAGGGTTACACTGAACCTGAAGTCTATCCCAGGGAACTTGGGACACAAGGTGAGGGACACCCTGGACACACTGCCATCCCATTGCAGGGCACAATCACACACATGGACAATTTACAGATGCCAATCAGCCTACATCACACATTATTGGATTGGGGAGGAAACTGGAAAACCCTGAGGAAACCCCCAAAGCACAGATATAAAATGCAAGCTCTACACACACAGGGCGGCGGTAGAAATCAAACCCCCAACCCCAGAGGCAAATGTACTAACCATTAACCCACCATCACCCCAGGCAAAAAATATATCCACAAATTATATAGTAATGACAAATTATTAGGATAAATATCATGTGGTGACAGACACCACCTGAGGACACAGTGCAGAATTGGTTTCAATAGGACAATGCACACCGCTAGAGCACATAATGGGTTTAAAGAGTCAGCCAAGCCAATTGTCATGACATCAGACAGATCAAATAAAATGAGAACAGAAACTGCAGCAAGTCTGGAGAACTGAATCAGACCAAGAAGCTGGCTCTATCTTTCTCTTTTTCAGCTTATTAAAAAAAGAGACCGGAGCTGTAGAGTTTAGGAGTTCTGTCTGTGAGCCAATAAACATTGCATAATACAAGCAATTGTGTCTTTTTGACTTTTAAGCAGCATTGCATAAGCTCACAGATGTGTCATGCACTCACCGAGACCACTGTGAAGATAGTGTTGACTATTCCTGCTCCTATAGTGGCATATACCGGCTCAGTGATACCTGCCTTCTTGAAGATTTCTGTAGAATAATAAAACACCTGGAGACATACAGAAAAACATTAGAGATAAACTAATGGAAAAAGGTAAGCGCTTAGGGGAAAGCAAATAAAAAGAATAAGAATATAACTTGTCAACATATTGGAAATTCTTTCATATCATGGAAAGAGCTCTAAGCTTTAAGCAGGACCATGTTGGGTATGTTTAAAGAGTGGATCTGGTTTGTCCCATATCCCTAATTTCACTAACATCTTAACACTTTTTACCAGTACACTGGAGTTCTCTTCTGCCAATGGAATGTAAATGATATGAGACTCTGTTGTCTTTCAATGTGAGATGTTTTTGCCTCTGTTGGGATAACCTTACACAGAATTTTAGTGATTGAAAATAATGGCTTCAAATTTTAGATGCTTATAAAAATGCACTTGGGGCATCTCACCGACTAGAAATGGGTTTAATATCAGCATTTACTTTGAAGATATAAACATTTGTGTGAAAAAAAAACTGACTGTGTTAGTTTTTTGGAACTTTTCTATGAATATATTGCCCTCAATAGGCTAAGTAAACCTGATAAAAGAGGAAATGTTACAAATTCTTTAATCTCTAAATGTCTATCTTCATTTGAACCATTAAGCATCTGACCAAAGAAATTCACTGCTGAATATATAGACACAACAAAACAAGCACAAATTCCACTTCTTCTGGCAAAAAGAGTTAACTAGATAAAAGAACCAACTTTAGATGAAAATGATACTATACTTATGACCTGTACTGCTGATACTTTAGGTAAGAAAATCACTCGACACTCACGGCGTTGATTCCAGAGAGCTGCTGTGAGAGGTTCATGACAATGGCGATGATGATAGGCTGCCGGTAAATGGGGTTGCTGAACAGCTCCAGGATGGACACTTTTTTTTCCATGGCCATCTTACTGGCTTCCTCCTTCATCTCCCGAACATCATCCTCAATATCATGACTCCCACGAAGACGCAGCAAAACTGAGATATATAGATATACGAAGTAAATACTGAGACATTGACACCAATCCATATTCTTTGAATCCTGTAAGGTTCCTTTTTCTTTTTAATATTTACGTAAATAGACGCACAAAAACCATTGCTATGGTCTGAGATCCTCCTGACAGCATGTGTGTGTGTTTATAGGTGGAAATGCAATTAACAAATGGAGGGAAAGAGCACTATTAATACAACATACTATCAATGCCAATATAGCATTCATATTATCTCTGGAATATAAGGATGAAAGTAGACCAACGTAAATGTGGTAGCTTAGTGATTAAGGTGCTGGACTACTGATTTGAAGGTTGTGAACTTGAATCCCAGGTCCACCTGCTGGACCCTGAGCAAGGTCCTTAACCTTCATCCCATCATCCCATCCAGGGTGTATTATATTCCCACCTCAAACCCAAGTGTTCCCAGGAAAGGATCCATCACAACACTAACCAGTATAAACTGAAAATGGATGAATGAACCTCAAATTTAATGTAGGATAATCAATTTAGGATGAATCTGTGGTTGCTCTCTAATGGTGAGTGGAGTCTTTTACCTTGGCGAGCCTTGTCCTCCTCCTGCAGGTTGATGAGCAGGTATCTGGGACTCTCTGAGCAAAACAGCAGCATGATGCTCTGCAGTACTGCAGGCAACACCGTCAGTCCCAGCAATAGTGGCCAAAGTTTTTGAGAACCTAGCAACATATCCAAACCTAGGATCTGCCATGATAACATAACTGTAGAATTAGCACTGTTAAATTTAGAGATTTAAATACAAAAAAAGTAAGATTTTGAAGGAATATAGGATTACAGTATAAGAATACACAGTATATACCAAACAGCCCATAACATTTAAACCACCTACTTAATATTGTGTAGGTTTCCCTTGTGCCACCAAAACAGCTCTGATCTGTCAAGGCATGGACTTCACATAACTTCTGAAGGTGCACTGTTGTATCTGGCACTGAGATGTTAGCAGCAGATTCTGTAAGCCCTGTAAGTTGTGAGATAAGGCCTCCATGGATGGAATGCCATCACATCCCACAGATACTCAATCGGATTGAGATCTGGGGAATTTGGTGGCCAGGTTAATACCTTGAACTGTTTGTCATGTTCCTCAAACCATTCCTGAGTAATCTTTACAGTGTGCAGGTTTTGGTCATAGTTGTCTAGCCATCACAATGTGGCCCTTGCCAAAGTCACTCAGATCCTTACACACGTTCAGTTTTTCCACATCAACATTAAGAACTTTCATTTGCTGCCTAATGTAGCCCACCCTTTAACAGGTGCCATTGTGATGAGATAATCAAAGCTCTTTACATCACCTGCAGTGGATTTAATATTATGGCTGTTTGGTGTAATTACAGGCATGTAATATATTGGTACGAGCATGTAGGAAAAAGTTTATAACGCTGCTTCGCTTGGAAGCACATTTTACCTGAGCTATGAGTATGCCAATGACAATCCCTAACTGGTGAAGGGTGCCAAACGCTCCTCTCAGTGATGTCGGTGCCAGTTCACCCACGTACATGGGTGTCAGACCTGTATAGAGACCGCAGAAGACGCCAATGACCAAACGGCCGAGTATCACCATCTCATATGACCAGGAGACACTGGACAAGCCCATCAGTCCACCGCCGATCAGAGCCAAGATATTGCACAGGAGCATAGACTTGCGTCTGTATAACAAAAAGAGGAAAATACGCCATATATGTATGTCATAGTTTAAGTTAATAGAATTTATAAATCACCAAAATCCCTTGGTTTACTCATTTAATTATATAAAAAATAGTTAAAAGATGTTTAGATATTCAGCTAGCAATGCTTTTATACAAAAAAAAATGGATTTAATATGAACTTCTAAACTTTTGTTTAATCCAGAAAAGTGTCAAACAAATCAAACAAATTCAGGACGATCAAATCCATAATCTTTTTAAATCAAATCTTTTTAAACACCTTTATGAGGGAGCTTCACCTGTGTGGCTTTTCTATGAATTTGGGGGAAAATTTAAGAGATTAATACACCTTTGCAGTGCGGTGTATATGTACTTCTTGATAGAAGATACATGGATAGATGAGAAAGGAACAAATCAATACTATTAATTAACTAATTAATATGTATTTTAAGTACAGTATTTCCTTTTTTGTATAAGAGCAGTCTTTGCGTTTGTGGCCTAAATGCCAGCTGGCTTTGGGTAGCTTTATTCGGCCCAATAAATTCTTCTTGTCAGCGGCTCACCTCCCAAACTTGTTGACCAGCGTTCCTACAGACAGAGCACCGACCATGCCACCAGCACTGAATATAGCTACAGCAAAACCCCACAAGGTTGTAACGGTGGAGTCTTTCATGGGTTGGCCGTAGCGCTCCTGAGAGGCATTCCTAAAAAACGCTTGGATTTTCTGTTCATTTCAGCAGAGAAAACAGGAGAAAGAGAGAGAGAGAGAGAGAGAGAGAGAGAGAGAGAGAGAGAGAGAGAGAGAGAGAGAGAGCATAATAAATCTTACAAACATCTACCTATAGATAACATGCATCTCAAAGTGTACTATATAAAGAGGTTTACTAAGATACAAATACAATCATTATTATTATCATTATTATTATTATACCTCATAAGGTGCATTGATGACCCCTGTATTGTAGCCAAACTGCAGAGATCCAATGGCTGCCGTAAACACACAGAACAACAAGTGGCCAGTCAAATGTTTTTTCTGCAAATGAAGGAAAACAAACACCATTATTGCAGTGAAAGACAAAGACACAAGAGGAAGAGCGGAAATGAGAGAATATGAGAGCATAAAGATGACTACTGAATAAAGATTTCTGAGGAAAGCTAGTATACTGTACACACACACACACACAGACACACACACACAGACACACACACACACACACACACACATACACACATACATGCTGTTGCCTGTTGCAAAATTCTGGAAGATTAGACATTCCTCATTTTTGCATTCCAGCATGTTACAAAAGAAAGTAAGCCATCAGAAATATACTTATCGTAAGAAGAACTGAAAAGAACTCGACAAGAAAAGACAGCAAAGGTTGCCTTTGTATTTAAGTAACATTATATCTTGTTGCAAAAAAAAAGTTGATGCGTTTATGGATCTTATCAAAAGGCCAAGTCTAATCTTGATGATTTAAATGAGCTTTGGTAATGACACACCTCTAACTATTGGGACAGTTTGGGGTTATGCAACATAATTGTCTCACACTAATGAGCACACATATAATGGACATTGTGTCACACGCTACACTTAGTAACATTGGCGCTGAAGCTGTTTTATTTATTTCTAGTGGTTAAAAACCATGAAATGTAGATAAATGCAGATAAAGTAAGTTGCTTGTTTGTTATGTTCAACAATCTCTCTCGCTCTCATTTTTTCTGTTGCCTTTTCCCATATCCTGTTTCCTTGGGACAAAAGGAGCCCTGGGGTGAATATGAATTATTCAGTAACCACAGTACAAATGCGAAAGTAGTTCAAAGAATGAGTTTTGAACCCAGTGTTTTGCAGAAACTTTGCAAATACAACTACCTCAGAAAACTTCTTAATGTTTGAAACAATATTGTGTCCGAATAAAATTCTGTGTCATCTCCATATGGTTTTAATGGTTTAAATGCTTGTGCATGAGGGTGATATGTAATGCACAGCAACCAAGCTTCAGAACAGGATGTGATCAGACTATCAGCAACAATTATGCCATTAACTACATAGCAGGAGAGGATATTATAGTAGACTTGTAGTCCATAACCATGGCATTACGTATAAGAATGTGCATTGGTTCACTGGTGGAAAAAACTCAGCAGAGACATAGCAAAAAAGTAGTATGGTCAGATAAGCTGTTTGTCACATATACAGGTGACAGCATCTTTTTTTAAGCCAGGATTTTTTGTATCCCTCAATGTCTTTAACCCCAATTTTTTCTTCCCATTTGCTCACTGACATCTCTGTTATGCTGAAACAATTAAATGATGTGCTAAATGAAGTGACCTAGGCACTGCAGAGTAAAAGATCTCCAGCAGTGAAGATGAACATTACTCGTACACTGCAAGACATTTCAAGATGTAATGAAATGAAATGAAAGTTCACCTGCTGCCTTAAAAAAAACATGAGTAAACTCAGCTTGAAGATAACCTTTGTTTCAAATCGCAAGTAATCAAGACAAGGAATTACTTTAAGGTGCATTTTTAAAAACATAAACTTTAGTTCAATGTCTAAATTTTGTCATGGCTATTGGAGTTAAAGAGAAGAAATAATATCACATAGCTTAATGGAGCTTTTATCTTTTACAGTGTACATATCATTATAAGATATTTGCAATAACTATGTCAAGTTTCTGATTATTATTATTAATAACATATTTTGGGATGAATATTTGGCTATGGATAAATTACATTGTGATTAAGTAGATCTGTACTGTAGAGATGTGCAGTGAAATATATTCATTCATTCATTGTCTACCATTTATCCAACCTATTCTCGGGTCATGGGGAGCCTGTGACTATCTTAGGCGTCATTGGGCATCAAGGCAGGATACACCCTGGACGGAGTGCCAACCCATTGCAGGGCACACACACACTCTCATTCACTCATGCAATATGGACAATTTAGAGATGCCAATCAACCTACAATGCATGTCTTTGGACCGGGGGAGGAAACCCAGAGCAAACCCCCAAGGCACGGGGAAGTACCTGGAGGAAACCACCGAGGCACAGGGAGAACATGCAAACACCACACACACGGTGGAGGCAGGAATCGAACCCCCAACCCTGGAGGTGTGAGGCAAACTGGCTAACTATAAGCCAACGTGCTAACCACTCTGCCACCTTGCCCCCCGTGAAACATATTGAATATTGCAAAAATAAATCTGTGAACATTTGTGACATAGATAAGATTCTATAGATTATATAAATGCATTCATTTAAAACACCACAAATGCGTTATAGGGAAACACACACACACACACACACACACACACACACACACACACACACACAGAGAGAGGAAATATGGGGAGGAAACATCAAAACTGATATATGCTCTTATATACTGTGTGTTATACTACTACTTTGTTGTATACAGCATGCTGTTTCGAGATAATGTGAACATATGTGAAGTTTTAAAATCACTAAAACACAAACGTACTGAAACTCTAAAACACGTGATAGGAATAGTAAAAACAGTGTGCAACTTACTTTGTTGCCATTTGCCATCTTCTCCATCTTCACGCTGCTTTTAAAATCCGAAGGTAAAAAGTTTAAACTTCACTTCTGTTAGTTGCACAAGCTCCTTCTCTGAAAGGGAAACGATATGAATGCATTATATACAATGTGGATGTGATGACAGAGAATCGTGTGAGATAAGTTAAAACTAGAAGACAGTAATTTCCTCCAGCGGATGTTGCATCAGCCTGATTTTATCGCAGAGCTGTAGAGATGAATGCACAAGAAGCATGCCTGAGAGAAACAAAACCCATGCTACCTAGCAGACATAATAAACGAAGAGTTACACAAACCACCTGAAAATTTATGTAGAAGGTGGAAATGAAAGTTGTTTTAATTTTCGTATTAAATTTCCAAAATTAAAGACATTAAAAGTCAAGCTTCAAACTGACATAACTAAAAAAAATTAATACTTCCTGGCAACATCCTGGTACAATCTCCTTCACTCTTCCTTGCTGATGAGATGCTACTCTTATCTTTTGCTGCTTTAGTGCGTATATTCTACTAGGAGAAGCTGCATGTGGTGTGCCTTAGGTTTTAGAGTAAAGTTTTAAAGGTCTTAATGTCCAATTCTGAACCTTAAATTAGTTTAAAGGTATACTATTGTCACATTAATACACACTAAACATACAAAACATGTGCCATTGGTAGTAGTTATGTCTTTAATTCTAACTGTATGGATGTAAAAAGAAATAAAACAGTCATCATAATGAATTCAAAGACATACCTGAATTGTAAAAATGATGCAGTCCCCGGTTATAACCTGCTGATTGGCTTCGTGCACTCTTGTTTTTATATCAGGGGTTTGACCATTTACTTCCTATTGCTCAATATAGCAGGTCTGGTGACAGTTAAAGCTATAAATGTTCATAAATGTCCAGGATTGAGCATGTCTTCGAGTTCAGGAAGTCTGGAGACGTCAAACACGTTAGGTTGTGTGCAAGTGCACTAGTCACTGATATAATTGAGCAGCCTACACCCCTTCCCACCTCAAACTGATGAATGAAATAAAGTCTTTGACTCTCGCTTCCACAACAATAGGACATGGCGTGCATTTTAGTCATGTGCATGAGCTGGTAGGAGGCAATCAGAGAACTGAAAAACAAACAGTCTTCTATTAGAAAGCTGAGTAGAAACAACAGTGTGCTTAAGTAGAGTGAATTACGACATCCTGGATATCCTGCAAATATCATCATCTGGATTTGATCTGTGATGTCTAAAATTTTACTCAGCTCCTTTTTAATGTATAGTGAGATATCAATTCCTACTTCCTGTCTCTAATATGTTTGTGTATTGTTTTGTAAAGTGAGCACCCTTTCTTTCTCCAGCTCTCTGCATACATTCTCACTGCATACATTCTTTGTCCACCATTTAGATTTTAGTACCATCTTATTTATAATGGATTTAATTCAAAATAATTTTGCAGTTTTGACATGACATGTACACTATACAGTATTGCCTAAGGTTGGTAGACAAAGGTTAACCTTGCTTAAACCTTGTGCTGCAAAGTTAGAAGCACACAATTACACAGGATGACATTGTATGTTGTAATATAACTGGAACTACGAAGCCAAGCCCAAACACACTCCATCAGGACACATGCACAAAGCGAGGTCCACGAAGACACGGCATGACAAGGTTGAAATGGATGAACTCAGCTGATGTATACATAGTTCTGACCGCAATCATCTGACTGTACCCCAAGACTCCTTACCTTACAACATACACTCCTTACCCAACATTTGACTTCACTATTGCTCCTGTGCTTGAAAAGCTAAATTCAATTTTCAATTTTATTTGTATAGCACTTTTAACAAAGAGCATTGTCTCAAAGCAGCTTTACAGAACATAAGAAACAATAAACATACAAACAAACAGTCCTAGATGTTAGACAAAATTTTCCCTAGTGAGCGAGCCTGAGGTGGCTCAGGTGACTGTGGCAAGGAAAAATTCCCTCAGATGGTATTAGGAAGAAACCTTGAGAGGAACCAGACTCAAAAGGGAACCCATCCTCATCTGGGTGAAACCGGAGAGTGTGATATGAACAATGTCCTTTCTGCATTAGTTGTGTGATGCAGATACAGCATGTGTAGAATGTTATGTGTAAAATGTCCACATAGGGTTGGCAGTGCTGCTTTGACTACTCCAGTCCTCACAAAGCAGAACCCAGCTGGAGCTGGTCCATCTCTGGATGCCACCGGAGCTGGCACAATCTCTGTGTGTCTCGGGGGTGGGTAGAAGAAGGGAAACAAATGGAAAGGAATTAGCATAGCTGCTATTCATAATATTAGCAGGCACTAGATGATGATGTGCATTTAATCAGATGTATTAGAGTACAAAGTTATGGGATGTATTAGGTGTATGCCTGGCTAAAGAGACATGTCTTTAGTCTACGTATGAACTGAGAGACTGTGTCTGAGCCCCGAACACTGTCAGGAAGACTGTTCCAAAGTTTAGGAGCTAAATATAAAAAGCTCTATCCCCTTTTGTAGACTTTGATATTCTGGGAAATACCAGAAGTCCGGAGTTTCGAGATCTTAAGGAGCGTGATGGATTGTAATGTGTTAGAAAACTGGCTAGATATGTAAGAGCTGAACCATTTAGAGTCTTGTATGTAAGTAGTGCTAGTTTATAATCAATTCTAAACTTGACAGGTAGCCAGTGCAGGGATGATAATATTGGGATTATATGATCATACTTTCTTGACCTGGTAAGGACTCTGGCAGCTGCATTCTGGACTGTAAATCCATACAACCATGTACCAAAACCTAGCAGGAATCCTTTACTGAAGAACAGAGACTTTATAGCAGCAAAGTGGGAATAAATCTGGAATGGGATTTTCAAAATTCCAAAAAATTGTTTAAAAAAAAAAAAGTAAATAGTAAAAAGTGCTGAACACCCGGGAACACTTTGGCTTCCCTTCCAGTCCAATGATATGTGGTGTAGGCTGATTGGCATCCCAAAATTATCGGTAATGTTTGAGTGTGTGTGTGTGTGTGCCCTGTGATGGTTTGGCACCCTGCCTTGTGTCCTGAGTCCCCTGGGATCTCTGCATAGGATAAAAGTGCTACAGAAAATGAAAATTGTTTAATTAATTTATTTATTGTCACAAACCATCGTCCTAAGCCATCGTCCTAAGTCTGATTCAAATCATGGTTTCTACTGATACTGACTTGTAATTGACCCTTAACCCAAGCTCACTACACACTGTGCCACTGTGCAAGTACATATTACTACAATCATAGCTATTCTACCACAAGATACTGTAATTTAGAATTAAATCAAATCACCAGTGCGGAACTCTTTCTCCACAACCGGGGGTATAATTTTTTTTAAGCAAAATATTTCATGTTAGAAGTTTGCCAGTGCTCTGCCTATGTGGCCAAACTGAAGTCTTTAATGGTGGAAGGGCATATCGCAATCATTGTGGCCTCACTATTGCAAAAATCTTTAGGTGTTGCGAACAATACCAAGAAATGTTGAAACTTTTTTTCTTGCAAGAATTTTTTTGCAATAACTCTTTTGAGACAGTATTTTTGTCACTGTTGACTACTTGGCCTAGAGCTGACACTATAATAGGCAAAGGTTTGATTAGTGTACGCCTAACCATCACCCTTATATGGCATGTGGTTTATCTCCCAAAAAGTTAAATCACGCAATTTTTCAGGATGTATCTGTACGATGTTTTGTTACATTATTTAGTAGACGCCCTTATCCAAATCAACTTTTCTCATTTTTTTCATACAATTGGAGGTTGAAGGCCTTACTCAGGGGCCCAGCATTGGCAGCTTGGTAGATCTGGGATTCAAACTCAACCTTCTGATCAGTAGTTCACCACCTTAACCACTAAGCTACCACATCCCCCACCTCCACTGGAACTAAGAGATCCAATACTGTTCGATAATGACACTGCACCTATGAACACACGAGTTGCAAAAATTGGTGTAGAAGAACTTGAAAGCCCTGACCTCTCTGACCTCTCTGACCTCAACTGTGGCAGACTGGGTAACCCTCCAGGCACACTTCAAAACCTAGTGGAAAGCCTTCCTCAAAAAAAGTGGAAGTTATTATAACAGGAGAGGGGGGCTAAATCTGAAATAATGTTCAACAAGCATTTATGAGCATGGTTGGTCAGATGTCCACTTACTTTGGACCATTTACATCTACAGCATTGGGCAGACACCCTTATCAAGAGTGACGTACAAAAGTGCTTTGAAGTCAATGAATACATCAACACTGGTTCACTAGGTCACAGACTAAGGATACCATCAGCCTCAAAACTGTGTTGGGAGTTTGGGTTTTTTTTTTAAAACAAATTAAACAACAGGGAAAAAATAAGAGCTAGTTTAAGAGTTTCAGGAAGAGGTAGGTCATTCCACCACCTCTGTGCCAGAACAGAGAAGGGTCTAGATGTATACCTACCTTGTACCCTGAGAGATGGTGGGACCAGTCGAGAAGTGCTAGTGGATCGGACGAAGTGTGGTGCAGTGCGAGAAGTAATAAGAGCTTTTAAGGTAAAAGGAAGTGGGCCACTCTACAAGAAGCCAGCTACAGGAAGTGCATATACACACGGCATACACACACACACACACACACAATATTCTTGTATATAATTTTAAAAAAGTTTACCAAATACAGTTCTCTGTAATATTTCTATATTGTAGTAATAAATAAAGTACAAAAACACACCGCATGGGCAGAACAATCTCTTACATTAACCAGTTTTCATTATTTAACACACAATTCAGTTCATCACAGTTTTTAATGCATCTGAATATGAAGTCTGAAAACTTCAAGAGGAGAAAAAAACCCCTACATTGTTAATGTCAGTTTTTCCAAAGTTGATGTTACGTCAGGGGGGGCACGGTGGCTAGCATGTTTGCCTCACACCTCCAGGGTTGGGGGTTTGATTCCTGCCTCTGCCATGTGTGTGTGTAGTTTGCATGTTCTCCCCGTGCCTCGGGGGTTTTCTCTGGGCACTCCGGTTTCCTCCCCCAGTCCAAAGACATGTATTGTAGGTTGATTGGCATCTCTAAATTGTCCGTAATGTGTGATTGTGTGAGTGAATGAGTGTGTGTGTGCACTGTGATGGGTTGGCACTCCGTCCAGGGTGTATCCTATACACCCCTCCAAATTATTGAATTCAGGTGTTGTTTTTCAGGGGTTGGGCTTGGCCCCTTAGTTCCAGTGAAAGGAACTCTTAATGCTTCAGCATACCAAGACATTTTGGACAATTTCATGCTCCCAACAGTTGGGGTTTGGGGATGACCCCTTCCAGTTCCAACATGACTATGCACCAGTCCAAAACCTTGAATTCAAATCATTCCGATCAGTAATCCAACATCATAACCATTTAGCTTGCATTTTAAATTGAGAAATGCATATCAAGCACCAAGTCAGTTTCCTTATTCTTTCCTTCTCATATTTTTAATTCTCTAAAAGTTACTGGAAAGGTCAAAAGTTTATATACATCTCATCTTAATTAAATACCTCAATCTTGTTTCATGTTATCTTACATTTACTATAAGAAGTCATTTCATAGTAATAGCAAAAAGATTTTTATTTCAGATTTAAATGCTGTGGATCGAAAGTTTATACACACTTAGCTATATTTAATATTTGCTGAACATGAGATGTTAATCAGTATTTCTAAATAATCCATCTATTTTCTGCAGTGTGCCAGTTCCCACAAACTACAACCACAGTATGTCATCTGATCCGAGAGACTAACTGACTGTTTTTTGTATAGGTCTTGAAGATGGGACTTTTTCACTCCATGTCTTTTAGGCCATGGTGATGAGGCCATATGTGGTGCCTGCTGCCTCCTTCACCAGTTCCTCTGTGGTTGTCTTGAGTTCAGTTGAACCTTTTGGACCCAAATCCACTCATACACAGGCCTCAATTTATGCCTCTTTCATAAACATTGTAGAGTCTGTAAGGTCCCATAATTTTTATATTTGCATACAGATGCTTAAACTATCTTAATTTGTCCAGGAATTGCTCCTAAGCACAATATTTAATACATTTTTTGTGGTCTTGCCTGAGTTTGTGTGTTTCTCATGGAATCAAGGGGGAAAAGACATGGACTCTAAAGGTAGGCCCTTTAATAGCAACATGTGAACTCCTATGTAACTCCTAATTATGACAACTGACCAATCACAAACTTCTAAATCTCTAAACTTTAACTAATTGTATTAAAATGGCCTTAAATAAACAAAGTAGTTGCCATGACTGATCTGCTAAAATTATGTACGGTAACATGAAATGCATGGATTTATAAAGAACTGAGATGAAATATCTGTAGACTAGGTGTATATAAACTTTTGGCCTCACCTTTATATTTGTTTTATATTGATGAGAAGGTCAGACATAATGCTTTTCAGTTTTGTTTTGTTTTGTTTTTTTACAGTATTTAATTGCTCAGAGTAAAAGACCCTTTTCAAAGAATGAGTCGCTTATAAACGAAATTACATATTTACACATAATTACTCGCTTCTTTCCACAAACCTGAGCAAAACCGAATCTGAAAATTGTGTGTAAATGTTCACCCCCGGTTTCCAAATGTTTCAGAAAAGCTGACTTTCTTCATGCTTGAGTGCGTATGCATAGCGCATTCCCAGCACAGCTCATTTCATTTAGTGACACACTTAGCAATCTATAAAAAGTTCAAGTGCGTAGAGAGCTGTAACCATGACATGAACAAACAGGATGAATCCCAAAAAACAGAAGTGTTAGAGTTTTTGGCTCAAAATGAAAGATCATCTGAAGGCTAGTAAAAGAGAAGTTGAAAATATCCAGAATAATTTTCGATACCAATACAAAGATGCAATCTTCTTCTTCTTTTGGCTTTTCCCTTCAGGGGTCGCCACAGCGAATCATCTCTCTCCACCTATCCCTATCTTCTGCATCCTCAACACTTGCACCCACTAGCTTCATATCCTCATTAATTCCATCCATATACCTCCTCTTTGGCCTTCCTCTTTGCCTCCTGCCTGGCAGCTCCATGTCCAACATTCTCCTACCAATATACTCACTCTCCCTCCTCTGTACATGTCCAAACTATCTTAATCTGGTCTCCCTAACTTTGTCCCCCAAACGTCCAACATGAGCTGTCCCTCTGATGTACTCGTTCCTAATCCTGTCCAACCTTGTCACTCCCAAAGAGAACCTCAACATCTTCAGCTCTGCTACCTCTAGCTCTGACTCCTGTCTCTTCCTCAGTGACACTGTCTCTAAACCATACAGCATGGCCGCTCTCACCACTGTCCTGTATACCTTCCCCTTGATTCTCGCTGATATTTTCCTATCACACAGAACTTCCGACACCTTTCTCCACCCATTCCAACCTGCCTGCACTCGCTTCTTTACCTCTTTCCCACACTCTCCATTACTCTGGACTGTTGACCCCAAGTACTTAAACTCCTGTACCTTCTTCACCTCTTCACCCTGTAACCTTACTGTTCCACTTCCCTCCCTTTCATTCACACACATGTACTCAGTCTTACTACGACTGACTTTCATTCCTCTTCTCTCCAGCGCAAACCTCCACCTCTCCAGGTTTCCTCCACCTGCTCCCTGCTCTCACTACAGATCACAATGTCATCTGCAAACATCATTGTCCAAGGAGACTCCTGTCTGACCTCCTCTGACAACTGGTCCATCACTATAGCAAACAGGAAGGGGCTCAGAGCCGATCCCTGATGCAGTCCCACCTCCACTTTGAACTCCTCTGTCTGACCTACAGCACACCTCACCACTGTCCTGCTCCTCTCATACATGTCCTGCACCACTCTGACATACTTCTCTGCTACTCCTGACTTCCTCATACAGTACAGCTCTTCTCTTGGCACCCTGTCATATGCTTTCTCCAAGTCTACAAACACACAGTGCAACTCCCTCTGACCATCCCTATACTTCTCCATCAAAATCCTCAGAGCAAAAATTGCATCTGTTGTGCTCTTTCTGGGCATGAAGCCATACTGCTGCTCACAAATTTCCACTACCTTCCTTAAGCTAGCTTCCACTACTCTTCCCCATAGCTTCATTGTATGGCTCATCAACTTCATCCCCCTATAGTTGCTGCAACTCTGCACGTCACCCTTATTCTTAAAGATCGGCACTAACACACTTCTCCATTTCTCAGGCATCTTCTCACTCTCTAAAACCCTGTTGAACAAACTAGTTAAAAATTCCACTGCTGCCTCTCCTAGACACTTCCAGACCTCCACCGGGATGTCGTCAGGACCAACTGCCTTTCCACTTTTCATCCTTTTCAAAGCCTTCCTGACTTCATCCTTTCTAATCTTATCTACTTTCTGTTCCACAGAGTTCACCCCTTCTACTCTTTTTTCCCTCTCATTTTCCTCATTCATCAGCTCCTCAAAGTACTCCTTCCATCTCCTCTGTACACTCTCCTCACTTGTGAGCACCCTTCCATCTCTATCCTTAATAACTCTAACTTGCTGCACATCCTTCCCATCTCGATCCCTCTGCCTAGCTAACCTGTACAAGTCCTTCTCTCCTTCTCTAGTGTCTAACCTAGTGTACAACTCTTCATATGCCTTCTGCTTGGCCTTAGACACCTCCCTCTTCACTCTGTGCTGTAACTCCTTGTATTCCTGTCTATTCTCTTCAGTCCTGTCCATGTCCCACTTCTTCTTGGCTAACCTCTTCCTCTGGATACTATCCTGAACTTCCTCATTCCACCACCAAGTCTCCTTATCTTCTTTTCTCCTTCCAGATGACACACCCAGCACCTTTCTCCCTGTCTCCCTGATCACTTCTGCTGTAGTTTCCCAGTCATCTGGCAGCACTACCTGACCACCCAGAGCCTGCCTCAACTTCTGTCTAAATTCCTCACAACATTCCTCCTTTTTCAGCTTCCACCACTTGGTTTTCTTCTCCATCTCTATCTTTGACCTCTTCTTCTTACAGACCATCAGAGTCATCCTACACACCACCATCCTATGCTGTCTGGCTACACTCTCTCCCACTACCACTTTACAGTCACTAATCTCTTTCAGATTGCCTCTTCTACATAGGATGTAGTCTACCCGTGTTCTCCTACCTCCACTCTTGTAAGTCACTCTGTGCTCCTCCCTCTTCTGAAAATAAGTGTTAACCACAGCCATGTCCATCCTCTTAGCAAAGTCCACTACCATCTGTCCTTCAAGGTTCCTTTCCTTAACTCCAAACTTGCCCATCACCTCTTCATCACCTCTGTTCCCCTCACCAACATGTCCATTCAAATCTGCTCCCATCACCACTCTCTCACCCATGGGAATACTCTCCATCACCTCATCTAATTCACTCCAGAATCTCTCTTTCTCCTCTAACTCACAACCTACTTGTGGGGCATAACCACTAACAACATTCAACATCACCCCTTCAATCTCTAACTTCAGACTCATCACCCTGTCTGACACTCTTCACCTCCAGAACATTCCTCACAAACTCCTCCTTCAGGACCACACCTACCCCATTTCTCTTACTATCCACACCATAATAAAACAGCTTGAATCCTGCTCCTATACTATGAGCCTTCCTACCCTTCCACCTGGTCTCCTGTACACATAGTATATCCACCTTCCTTCTCTCCATCACATCAGCCAGCTCTCTACCTTTCCCTGTCATAGTACCAACATTCAGAGTTCCTATTCTCAATCCTACACTCTTACCTTTCCTCTTCTCTGTCTGCGCACTCTCCTCCCTCCTCTACTTCTTCGACCAACAGTAGCCCAATTTCCACCGGCGCCCTGTAGGTCAATGGCGCCGAACGTGGTCGTTGTTAACACGGGCCTCGACCGATCCGGTATGAAATTCGTACTGACGATTCGCATGGTTAAATTTGGCAATGTTTTACGCCGGATGCCCTTCCTGACGCAACCCTCTCTATTTATCCGTGCTTGGGACCGGCACAGAAGTCACTGGACTGTGACCCCCATGGCTAGATTGACCCCCATGGCTAGATTCAATACAAAGATGCAATAATTAATAAAAATAATAATTGAGATTTAATTTCTTCTCCCAGCTGCAGCATTTGTTTACAGGTTACAGCTTTCTGCAGATAAACTGGAATATCCTCCATTTATTCAGCAGCATTTGATTTTGCCAGAACTGAATTATTTGTCTTAATTTATGGATTTGTGTTGCTTCACTTTCTCTATTTTAAATATTCCTTAATTAATGCCAATAATAATAATAATAATAAATAATACACTGGTTTTCATTCATTTGTTGTACAATCTCTCTCACTGACCTAGCGAACTAACATGAGAACGTTTTTGCTGAAGACTACACACCTCTACAACTTACACAAGCCTTTTCTAAATTTATGGGATTTTCATAAATACAGAATTTCATGTGTACACTCTTATGCATTTTATGGACGAATAAATCTGCTCGGATTCAGCTTGATAAGACCGGCCCATTATATTTACTGCTATCAATGTTGAACTGAACGTTTTCAAACCGACTAACAAAGACTCAAAAAGAAAGTCATTAACATTGTGCGTCTTTATTAAGTAACCAGCGTGAATAAGACAGTGATAAAACTGAACAGTATGAACCATTGAAAGGTGTGGGTCAACGGCCATAAGATGTAATAGCTAGGTCACTGCTTATTGCACTCAAGCTATACAAAGTTAACATGTTTGTAAATGAGGTCATCTAAAAAAGAGAAGGCAAGCACAAGATGTTCAGATCTTTCCTGGAAAGCTTCCATCCTGAACCTGTCCATCCCACTTCTCAACCTGCAGAAAGAGGGGGGGGGAAATGGTAAAAACTGTACAGATATTTTTTGCAATTACATTTCTTGTAGTATTGATGACTACAAAATTTTATTTTATTTACAGCTTAACTAACCACACCTCTACCATCAGCTACAAATCCACAACAGTCTGGCTAAAGCAAAATGTGGGGATTACTGGAGGAAACAGCTTTTTTTTTGCCTCTGCCCTGGATTCTGTATTAAAATTCAGCTGAAAACCTAAACACTACATGGCGACCTCTAGTGGCTGCTGTAAGGATTGTACCAGAGATCTGCTGAACAACATCTGGCAAACAGCAAAACCCAAGATATTCGAAACAATAACAGCTTTTCAGCTGCAAAACTGATTTTTATTGAAAGTTAAAAATCTGCTCTTGGATTTTGTAATAGTATTTTTGTCACTAAACAGCTCTTTAATAATACTGCTGAAGAGCAAGACGTTTTACAACATCTCAAAAGCTCCCAACTGGCTTCAGAGAATCACATAAATGCCACAATGTGATGGCAATCCCATGGTAGGATTTAATAGCCATGTTACATGACTTCATTTTGCTTATTTCTTCAGCCAATCATTCAAAACACTCTGAGCCTCATTTAAAGGTTTGCGGAAGCCAAACTGAACAAAAATGAATATTTTTTAAAAATACATAGTTAAATCCCCCATCAACTGAGACAGCTAACAGCTTTGTGTAGGCCAGTCTGTCCTCGGTTTATAATAAAGCATTTCTTTTGCCATAACTGAATAATTAGTTTTATTTGTGTTCATTTATGGGTTGGCTTTCTCTCTTTTCTTTAATGTATTTAATATAAAACCAAGTTGTGTGCATTCAGGTTCCTGCTAAATACTGAAACTGTAAGAACACTCAATTTACCCACAACCGTACAGTCCATATTTAAAAGTGGAGCAATCCTTGCAAATTGTATGACTCACTGAGCACCTGTACAAAAACTTATTCATGCAATTATCTAATCAGCCAATCGTGTGGCAGCAGCACATGCAAAATCATGCAAATATGGACCAGCTGCTACAGGTAACATTCACATCAACCATCAGACCTTAGGGATTTTGAGTGTGGCATTATTGTTGGTGGCAGACAGGCTGGTTTGAGTATTAATTTGCCTGTTGATCTCTGGGGATATTCAAACAAAACAGTCTCTAGAGTTTACTCAGAATGGTGCAGTAAAGAAACCCGCATCCAGCCGTGGTACTGTATACAGAAACACCTGGAGGACAGAGTGACTGGTTTGAGCTGACAGAAAGGCTACAGTAACTCAGATATCCATTCTGTACAACTGTGGTCAGCAGAAAAGCATCCCAAAATTCACAAAATGTGGAACCTTGAAGCAGATGAGCTACAAAAGTAGACGACCACATCAGGTTCCAATCATATCATCCAAGAACAGAAACTGAGGCTGCAGTGGGCACAATCTCACCAAAACTGGACAGCTAAAATCTGAAAAAAAATTTTGAGAGCAAAGGGAGGCCTGACCAAATGTTCCTAAATAAGTACTCAGTGAGTGTATTTCATATTATATTATATTTTTTACAGGTGTCTGATAATGTTAATTGGTCATTTATTGTCATTCCTTTTGCCAGCATCAACTTTTATTAGCGATGCTGGAGGAACAATTTGTCCTGGCTTTAGTTAAGTAGTATTAAAAATCTAAACTGCTTCCAGCTGATCAAATAAATGTAATAAACACCAATCATTCTATAAAGGTGACTGCTAGTGACAAAAATGGACAATGATCAGTAAGGGGAAATTTTTTCATGGAGAATATGGACTTATTTTCCTGCTGCTAATTATATTATTTTGTTCTGATTTAGATCGTAATAGACTCTTACCCAGCTGATGGGGCACAGGCTCTTGTAGACCCTCTGATACCATTCGCAGGGAGTGACGTCCTGTCCTTTTGCTGACAGGGCCTTATTACACCTGTGAAAATCTGCAAAGAGAGAAAGAAATGCACCAAAAGTTAAAAAACAAAAATACAAAGCCAGTATCAATGCTTATAACATAAGCCACTGAATCACGACATTACAAATAAAAAGGAGGAAAAAAAACTTTACTGAACAGGTCAAATAAATGCAGTAAGATTGTAGTAGTACTGCAGTTCTGGAAAGGAAAGAGCAAGTTTCAAAAATGGATAACACTTTGTAGAAAAAGAATTTAAAAATGATTCATGAATCAACCCGATTCAGGTGAGTCTAAAGAGACCTGTAATTAATACCATACTATTAGTGACACACTGATCTATACAGGACGATCCTTGGCAATCCAACCAGTTGATGTGTTTTATGTCGTGAACACATGATGACAAAACTCACGTCATGCCTGTGGATACAGGACACAACTTGGTTTTGGCCTAAACACTGGTGAGGTTTCACAAAAAGCAAGAGTCTCACAGAGTCTGCTGGATTACAGAGAGTAGGTTATAAAACAGAAATAAAGAAATAAAAACAGGGATAACATTATGACCACCTGCCTAATACTGTGTTGGTCAAAGAGCCTTGGCCACTCATGACCCTGTCGCTGGTTCACCACTGTTCCTTCTTTGGACCACTTTTGATAGATACTGAACACTGCAGACCGGGAACACCCCACAAGAGCTGCAGTTTTGGAGATGCTCTGACTACCCACTAACAGGTGCCATGATGAGGAGATAATCAATGTTATTCACTTCACCTGTCAGTGCTTAATGTTATGCCTGATTGGTGTACATCTTCTAAACTAGGGAAACATCACACCTTACATTTCAAATCACATTTACACGAATCTATATCCAGGGGAGGCCGAACCTCTGAAGTATCCATGCTTCATGTATGTCTTCAGTGCTGACTTTTGAGTCATAGGATTTACTTTAACACATCACAAACTCACCAAGGTAGTTCTGGAAGCAGTTTCGTGTCTGGTTGGTGTTGGGAAAGCGGGCATCAAATGGAGCAGTTCTGTAACCCTTAATCTTTTCGGCAATTACATCAGCCATGTTTGACCAAAACTCACTGGCGGGTCTACAACTGTAAACAAGCATATAAAAAAAAAAAAGTCAACACGAACACACACGGTTTAGTTGCAACCAATAACCTCAGATTATTATTACTCTTCTCTACTAGGGTTTGTTTAACTTCAAGTATAACGTACAATTAAATAATGTTTAAAAACTATGATCCAACGAGCTATTATCCAAATGCCGCAAAACAAAAAGGCCATAAGACTCAAAGTACAGTGTAACAGATCTGCTGTTTGAAGTAATGCTACTATTATGTAGCACTTTGACTTTAGCAATAACGATTAGAGGTCGTCTGCTGTCACTGACAAACTAATAAGCACTCTTGGGTAGCAAATCTAATAGATTTAGTTGTTTTAGAAAGAATACCGCCACATTTTGAGCAATTATCAATGTGTTAATACTCGCGTTTATCTGAACGACTCTTGTAAACGTCAAACCTCAGCTAGCCGGCTAGTTATTAGCTAGCGCCCTGTGCTGCTAAAAGTCAACCAGACAACAAACTACTAGATCATTTAACCAATAAAGCATCGAGTAATTAACCGACTCGAATATCAGCCAAATATCAGGATTTGGGGACAAAATAAATATTAGGTTTAACTTCACTATGATATAAACTTTAAGCAGGATTTTGGGGCCTACCTTTAACGCGTCCTTAGCGAAGGATCCCCTTGAAAGAGCGGTGGAACGCACTGAATTATGGGATCGGTGAGAGGAAGCAGGGGCGGGGCTTCAACTCTAAGGACGAAGATGCATACTATCATACTAAAAAAAAGTGTCAGGCACTGTAGGCGCTATTGCTGTGGCATACTATTTAGTACGGTAGAATGCGAGTGCAGACGTTGCCAGTGCGATAAAGCATGTCTAGTAATGTGATAAACGTGCATGTTATTTTGTAAATAAATTATAAATAGCACTGTTATTTTGTGTTTATTACTATGTAATAAAGTGTGATAGAAGATTTTGCTTGTTAAAAGTTCATGTCTTGTCTGGTTGTCTGCCTGTTGTGCAGATTGTGGCAGGATACAACACATGTGAAAGAATTATTTTACTTGTCTGTAGTGAAATGGAGTTCTGTTTCACACCTCCTAACTGCCATGATGGTAGGAATTGATAGATAGATAGATAGATAGATAGATAGATAGATAGATAGATAGATAGATAGATAGATAGATAGACTTTATTGATCCCATGAGGGAAATTCTTCTGTTATAGCAGCTTAGTCAGTTACAAAATACAACACAGACACACACACAAATGTTTATATATATATATATATATATATATATATATATATATATATATATATATATATATACATATATATATATATATATATATATATATATATATATATATATATATATATATATATAATTTTATATAGAATCCTATGGATGCATTCTTGTTCACATGTGCAAGAATGCTGAGAGCATGGACAATGTCCTGTTGTCATACAGTCATTGTTCCCTTCTTCTTCTTCTTCTTCTTCTTCTTCTTCTTCTTCTTCTTCTTCTTCTTCTTCTTCTATTTCTTCCTCATGTGCACCTTGGAACTACAGTCTCTGCTGGACATTTATTATCATCTCCTGAGTGTTTATTTCTTAATTTTTGGATACAGTCGAAACTCTGTGGCTATCAGCTTGAGTTTATAACTTGAAGGACACATGAGGCGTTTCTTATGAAATGAGTCTGCCCGGGAGCCATGCATCATCAGAAGTTGCCACCTTTACTGGCCTCCTTTACTGGCTCGGGGTAGTGTGGCACCACAGAGGCAGAGGAGTTGTCTGGAACTCCAGTGCGAAAGTAGAACGCATTAACTGGCTATATCTAATTCATCTTACTGGGGAGAACACTACATATCCTGGTCCATTTGTACAACATCATGACGGTCAAATACCTTGAGGAATTGGGTGGCACGAGGTCAGATGGTGCTCTTTGTCTTGAATGAAAACTCCCCAGGTTGGCTCTGCTATGGTTAAGCATCACTGAGAGCAAACCACTTTCTAGGATGGCATAATGTTGCAGCAGATACACTTTTGAGGCTATGCAAGCTCCTGGGAAAGTGGTGTCTGTATCCAGAAGTAGGAATAATTTGAGAGGGCACAGGAGGATCTCTTCATCAATGTCAATGATAAAATGTATTTATTTATAAGTAGTATCAGTGTGTTTTTGTAAATCTGTATTTGCTTTTAATCTATCTATCTATCTATCTATCTATCTATCTATCTATCTATCTATCTATCTATCTATCTATCTATCTATCTATCTATCTATCTATCTATCTATCTATCTATCAAGTTCTATGAAATGTATCACATAACTGATTAGAAACACACTAATATTTTAGAGAGAGCTCTATTCCCAGGCAGGGTACTCCTTATTCCCTGCCACTCCAATGACAGTCACCCATATTGGACAAAACATTTTCAGATATCAGGGGATCAGGAGCACCGTCCAGATGCTTTTTGTTTTTTCAAAAAAATATTCTAAACTATCTATCAATTATCTGGATTCAGTGTGCTGCTGCAATCCCTGAGTACACTAAACATGCACAGTATGTTGTAACAATCCCAACATGTCACAGCACTCAGGCTAGTGTCTTCTTGTAAGCTCATAAACTTCGATGTAGTTTTCTGGAACAAATACAGCTCTTTTCATGCAGTGTAGCCTTTCTGAAGGCTTTGACTGCAACACTTTCCTAAGACTGTGACAGTCCTGTAGTGCCTTCACTACCATGCAAAATCAAATGGATCAGGGGTGTCTAATCATATCCACTTGTCAGCAAAAGTATTGGGACACCCCTCAAAATCATTGAATTCAGGTGTTCCAATCACATCCATGGCCACAGGTGTATAAAATCAAGCACCGAGGCAAGCAGATTGCTTCTACAAACATTTGTGAAAGAATGGGTCGCTCTCAGGAGCTCAGTGAATTCAAGCATCGTACTATGATAAGTTGCCACCTGTGCAGTAAGCCCATTCATGAAATTTCCTCACTACTACATATTCTAATAATAATAATAAATTATAATATATATAATAATAATAATATAAACTGTTGTATTGTAACAAAGTGGAAGCAATTGGGAACAACAGAAACTAAGCCACAAAGTAGTAGGCCACGTAAAATCACAGAGCGGGATCAGCGCATGCTGAGGTGCACAGTGCTCAGAAGTCACTAACTTTCTGCAGAGTCAATAGCTGCAGATGTCCAAACTTTGTGTGGCCTTCAGATTAGCTCACGAGCAGTGCGTAGAGAGCTTCATGGAATGGGTTTTCATGGGCGAGCAGCTGCATCCAAGCCTTACATCACCAAGTGCGATGTAAAAGCGTCAGATGCAGTGGTGTAAAGCATGCCGCCACTGGACTCTAGAGCAGTGGAGACATGTTCTTTGGAGTAATGAATCACTCTTCTCTGTCTGGCAATCTGATGAATGGGTCTGGGTTTGTCATTTCCAGGAGAGCGATACTTGCCTGACTGTATTGTGCCACGTGTAAAGTTTGGTGGATGGGGGATTATGATGTGGGGTTGTTTTTCAGGGTTTGGGCTTGGCCCCTTAGTTCCAATGAAAGGAACTCTTAATGCTTCAGCATACCAAGACATTTTGGACAATTTCATGCTCTCTACTTTGTGGGGACAGTTTGGAGATGTCCCCTTCCTGTTCCAACATGACTGCGCACCAGTGCACAAAGCAAGGTCCATAAAGACATGGATGAGCGAGTTTGGTGTGGAGGAACTTGACTGGACTGCACAGAGTCCTGACCTCAACCTCATAGAACACCTTTGGGATAAATTAGAGCGGAGACTGCGAGCCAGGCCTTCTCGTCCAACATCAGTGCCTTCAGAAAAAAGCTTCTAGAGGAATGATCAAAAATTCCCATAAATACACTCCTAAACCTTGTGGAAAGCCTTCCCAGAAGAGTTAAAGCTGTTATAGCTGCAAAGGGTGGGCCAACTCCATATTAAACCCTATGGATTAAGAATGGGATGTCATTAAAGTTTGTGTGCATGTAAAGGAAGACGTGCCAAAACTTTTGGAAATATAGTGTATTTTAAAAAAATATATACTTTGGTGTAGTCTATGTCTAGGTCTTTAGATGACAAACAGGATTAATTCTGAAAGATGAACAGATGAAAGATTCCTGAGATCCTTTTAATAAGTGCAATTGTCTATCTGCCTTTCCCCCCATTTTCATCCTTTTTAATCACAGGGGCATAATTTATACACACAGGTTGGGCTGCAAGGTCTTGACCTAGACCTTGACACAATATTATTTTAATATCTTGAGTAGTTTTTAAATGAAATCTTGTTTATATAATTATGCAAAATTGTATATTATAGCTATATATTATTGCTATTCTTATTATGTTACATGTGTTGAAATATCCATGTGTTGAGATGTCACATTTAATGCTTTTCATGCACATTTAAAAGAAACCTGTAAGTGAAATGTTTGTATTGATGTATATTTTCAATTTCTTTCTTGTATGAGTAAAGGAACAATATATTCAAGCCCTTAAATTCTTCATCCAACTTTAGAGGCCCTTCAGAGCCCACTAGAATTATTTAAAAAAACAGAAAAAAAATATTTAACAATGCAAAAATATGGATGCAATGACTGAACACTGTATTAATCACTTAAATCGAACTTCTGTGAGCCGACACAGACTGTAATCCTGTAAAAAGAGAGAGGAGCTCAAAGCTGCAGATAATGCTGGGTGAATGATGGCCAGTGTGTAGTAACTGTTGTTTGCCTTTGCAGGGCACTGTCAGCTTCTGAATCAACTACCAACAGGGCAGTAACCTTCCAAAATAGGAAAGTACTGTAATATGCTGTAAAGTCTGGTGTTTAGCAGCTCAGTGAACACACTACTGTACTGTACTCATTCATTCCATGCACATTCTCTCCTCCAGCCATCCAGTCAGGAAAACCTTTCACTCCTTTGCCAAAAACAAACTTGGAGGGACGAGTCTGAATGACGCACAGGAGCCTTCACAGCCTGCTGTCAGAGCTTCCTGTCTGAGGATCCTGCAGTTCAGGGCATCTCTGACCTGGTATGCTATGTGTGTGTGTGTGTGTGTGTGTGTGTGTATGTGTGTGTGTGTGTGTGTGTGTGTGTGTGTGTGTGTGTGTGTGTGTGTGTGAAAGATTTTCATTTGGACTCTGAAGGGTGGCTTCTGATGCACAGATGCAAATCAGAAGTAACGTTAAATATATCCGAGTGGAAAATAAATAACACAATAAAACTGAAAGAAATGTAGATTATCAGGAGTATAACATACTAGAAAAGACTTTTTATACTCATTTTATATATATCTCTCTTTCTCGCTCTCTCTCTTCATCTCTTGTACAGACACCCACATTCCCTCTTTCCTGTCACCATTATCCTGCTGTTGCCAAAGTCAAAGGTCACAGGTCCCTTTCTCTCATCAACTTCCTGTCTGTTTCCCATTTCCTTTTTTTTTTTTTTTGAGAACAGACCCCTACCTGAATTAAATAAAACATGCTATGTATAAAACATGCTGTGGTAAGCAGAACGTCTGCACTAGGATTATTAGTGCTCCCAGTGGGCCTGCTTTAATACATGTAGAAATATACAATGGTACCATCTGTAGCTCTGTCACTGGGGGGGAATCATGAAGTACAACTATTCTGCCTGCCAAATGTTGAAATAATGGAACCACAGAATTGTATGGTATATTGTTATTGTTACTCTATACATGTAAAATGTTATGCTTCAGGGTGTACAAATGAGAGTGAGAGTGAGATTTGTAATTACTGTATTAATGTACCATTGCACCTGTGGCTTCAAATCATTTCAGATCCAGTCGATACACAGGAACATCCCAAGTGTAACACAAGTATCCAATCAAAATCTACAGCGCTCATATAAGTCCAATCAGACCCAAAACGAATGTCATAACACCGTAATAAATGTAAAAATCAATTCCTGGCCTAACATGGTGCGCACTGGTGTAATTCATAACAGTTCTACAATTCTTACACATCTCTCTTTCTCTCTCTCTCTCTCTCTCTCTCTCTCTCTCTCTCTCTCTCTCTCTCTCTCTCTCTCTCTCAGGATATAGGTGTTGTCCAGAAAGGGGGGGAAGGAAATTCTGTCAGTTAGAACAATGGGCCTGCTTCTCTATCTATAGGCACAGATCAGGAGAGAAAGAACGAAACGAGGGAACCAGAGAACCAGAGAAAGCAAAAGCAAGACTTATTAGTTGTATGGAGAAATGTATTTAAAATAAAAAAATAAATTGAAAAAAATGTTACGAGAACCAGAAGATTGAATTGGCCTGGAGAAGATACGGGACCCACCGTGAGGCTGTCCCAAAAAATGGACTTATCAACCCTAATTTCTTTAAAATAAGGACACTTCTTTCACAACTTGGATTTGCACAAAAGTCCAAAGGTTCTGAATACATTTGCTGGATATAGAGAAATTTTCAGGACAACAGCAGAGCTTTAAGGAGATTTAATCAGATTTAATAGAAACGTGTCGCAGTGGGTGAGTCAGACTGAAAGTCATTTGCTGGTGAGAGGAAACGCTTACTTTATACTTCATATTATAACTGTTTGAATTATTATTATTATATTATTGACATCGTTATATGGTTTCCGATATTCACTGGTTCTAAAATTGGTTAAATAGAAGTTAGATTGAATTCTGTGTAAAAAAAAATTGTTTCTGAAATGGTTTTCTGGAATATGAGTAGCAGTTAACATGGACGCTTGATAAGATCTTCATATACAGGAGTGGGAGCATAAATAAATGAGTTTGCCAGTGTGAACGCAGCTGTTCACAGCCTCAGACTGTCAGGAAACGTTATAATGTTATAATGTGGCCATGCTCTAATGTGTTTAATAATTATTATTATTATATTCAGGGCTTTTAAAGGTTAGGCATTAATACAACATTAATACTACTAACACTGTGTTGGTTCCTTCGTTATTTTTTGGCCTGTGGGGACATTTGCTTAGTTCAGGAGTTACAATGCCAAACCAGCTGCTTTGGTTTTAACTTGCAAACAGGAGTACAAAATAAATCATTTTGCTCTAAGTATTCACCAGATTCCTCCCCAGTTTTACATTAATATTCTCTGAGATTTTGCTTAAAGCTGAACAAAGCAGGAAAAACATTCGACCTTGCATGTCCTGATTACTCGAAAGGATATTTCAGGATTTCCTGTCACCTATTGACTGATGTCATACACTGCCAATAACTCAGACACAGTAATCTGATTTGGCTAAGGACAATAGAGCAAAAGCTTTATGACAAGCAAAAAGGAAAATTCCTAATAGTATTAAAATCTTAAAAGATGACTCATGTTATGAGCTCAGTGAACTGTTTTATTGTTGTGTCCCTCTGTTGTTGTTCGTTTAAAATTCTTTTTCTTCATCTTTGTCTGCTCTCTCCATGTTGCTTAAGCCTTTAATTTCCCCTATCTTTTTATATTTTGCTTTTGTTTCTCTTCTCTGGACCACTAAGATGGAGGAGTCTGGTAGTCCTCGCTTTGGGAAGCTCCATTTTCCCGTGGGCCTGTGGATAAATTCTCCACGGAAACACTTTGCCAAGCTGGGAGCACGATGGCCGAGTGCAGTGTCAGTCAAGTCAGTGGATTAAATGGAAAAAATGCACTATTATTTGTTTGTAGTTTATACATATTTCTTTACTTCTGTGATGAAATGTAATGGACAGTGATTATCTTTCTCCATTCCAGTATCAGCACTCACCAATTTTGAGTTGAGAATCATTACACCAAACCCTTTCTGGCTTTTTTTCCCCGAAGAAGCCTAAACAGAAACCCCAGAGCTGTTGAGCTGTTATACAACATTGCTTAAATTGTGTTCCCAATCAGGCAGCACTTTGAAACTATCCTAGAATAGATTCTTATTTTTGTTACCAAATGACGCGAATAGTTATAGAATTAATATTTAAATCATTCTGAAAGTTACTGCATGCTTAAATTATAAATAGTGCATTAGCTGCTGAAATTGCAGTATGATTTGTGATTCATCAGGGAGAAGTTGTGATTGTGGAAGTTGTTTGGATATGAGGTAAAGTTTCTGGAGTGAAGAAACAAGAATACGCTTAACCTTTATACTTTGCTGAATATGTATTGTTATGTTTTTAGTTCATTTTAAAGAAATTACATTCCCACATTCACAGATCTACTACTAGCTCAGATGCGGCCTCTGTGCATGAGGCCCCACCACCGGCACCTCCCACCGCCCTCTCTAGCCCCTCTGTTGCTCCACCCTCCCCTTCACTGAACCCCGCCTTCCTTCGTCCTCGGCCAGCCAATCAGCAGTCTCGTGCCAAGCGGCTGTCCCACCTCTTTTTGAGAGGGCGATCCAACAGTGATCGTGACCGTGCCATCGGAGAACGTGAGAGGGAATTGTGGGCTCATTCAGCCACTCCATCACAGCATCATTACCTACCCCCTGCATCATCTTCTGCCCCTGGACTAGTGAAGATTTATGGTGATGCTCTCTCAAGTGGAGCTAACTACCGTAGCCTGCTGGCTAACATCCACTCTACGGCGAGACAGCTCATCCAGCAGGTCATCACCCGATACACTGAGAGAGAGAGGGAGATCGAGAGTGATGACATAGGTAAGTGTGGCAGACGTCACTTCCTGTTTGCAGACCGTGTATTTTAGGGCCAATGAAATGAAATCTATCCCATTAGCACCTCCATAATTAGGTTCTTTCCCCACTGTAATGGAATTGTTTCAAATTACTTAATTGCTTAAATGAAGTGCAACTGCACTACAACTTCCAGGAAAGCACATAAAAGGAAATCATCTTTATGAATATATTTCTGCTCAGGAAAACAGTACAACTGTTGACTCAAAATTTATTACTAAGAACACATGAACACTCAGCTACAAGTTTACTAGGTTTTCAACCTGCCTGTGATAATGTCACTTCCTTAAGAATGTCCCAATATCCTGTGCACCTGCATAGCTCTCCAGAAGCATTCTCCAGAGGACTTCCTGTTGTGTGATGTCATTGGAAAGCCCATTCAACAGGCAGATGGAGCTGTACAATGGCAGACTGAATGCCGAAGAGGTGTTGCACCCTGGGAATGTCCCCTGCTTCTAGTGGACATGTGGAGGCCCAAGGATGGCTTTGAACGTCGATTTGAGATCCAGCGACGTGACGAGTATGAAAGGGAGGAGAGAGAAAGAGAGAAGGAGAGGGAGAGGGATGGAGAGAACAACCAAGGTGAGAAAGGAATTAAGTGATTGGAGACCCAGATCCAATTATATAGATATGCTGTGTGAGATGTTTTAAGATCCAATCTAGCCATGTAAACATATTTGACAGATGTTCTTTGAAAAAAAAAAAAAACATCTGTTTTTCTATAAACTTATGCAGTATATATTACATTTCTGTGCACAAACACAAAAGTTTATATGGGAACTGTGTCTGTATAACACGTGGATTAAGAAAGTGGAAACTGCTGCGAAATACCAGCGCAAGCTTTCCACTGCAAAAGAGTCTTTCTCTTTTTATGTAGTTTATTTAAGCCTAAAATCTTGTAAAATAAAAAACAACGGAAAATGAAACGTTACATACTGTTTTAATGGCAGTGCGCTGGAGACGGAGCCGCATGGCCTCAGGGGGTGGTCCTGAGGAGGAGCGAGGTCATCGGGGGCGCAACACTGAACTCAGAAGGAGCATCAGTGACATGAACCTGACTCTGAGGCGTCGCCAGGGCAACCAGGCCAACAACGAGTCCAGACGTAGCGGCAACACAGCAACCAGTGGTGGAGCACAGGACAGGAAGAACATTGTGAGCATGATTGCAACAGAGCCAGGACAGGTGAGAGTTACAGAGGGGTTAGAAAGGAGGAGGAAGAAGAGCCTGTGAAATACCAAAGCATCAGGTGCTAGAGTATCAGGTAGAACAGTGTTAGAGGGGGTTTAAACAACTTCCTGTTTTTGCTGACAAACCAGTCCACCTACCATTATATATCCAGTTACCAGTGCTTCTGAAGAAACTGAGCATTGCATAGGGTTTGGGGTCTGGTGGCTCCAAAAAAAGTTGTGGGAGTGGCTTAGGAAAGTATTAGGGATGGGTAATAACGCAGATTTTCTATGTGAAATAAAGCAAATGTGACTGAAGCTTGGTACTGATTAGGTACAATAAATAAATAAATTTATTTATAAATAAATAAATAAATAAATAAATAAATAAATAAATAAATAAATAAATAAATAGATAGATAGATAGCCAACCAAACAATCAAGATTACACTAACTTATGCCAACTTAGTGTAACCTGTATTTATTCCTGGAGATTTTCTAAAAACTTTTTTTTTATCTTGTTTATTTAGTCACTGTCTATTGTGTGTTACAATGAATTTGGCAATAAAAAATTGAACTGATGATGGAATATAAAAACCACAGGATTTAAATGCATTGTACAGAATATTCTGAGATTTGGATTTGAGGATATAAATTGTCAAGATATTAAATAGTGAAAGTGTGAAAATGAGAAGGGCGTTAGTGTTCACACACACACACACACACACAAACACACACACACACACACAGAGTAGTGTGTCACGTAAATAAACCCACATGTTCAAACTTGTCAATCTATTTTATTATTTCAATCTGATGAAAGATCTGTTAATTGGGTATGTCTTCTCCCTCTCTTGTTAGTCTTCTGTGTGTGTGTGTGTGTGTGTGTGTGTGTGTGTGTGTGTGTGTGTGTGTGTGTGTGTTTGAGTTTTGTATGAGCTGGCAGGCAGGAAAATGGCAAAAGGAGCTGTACTTCCTATCCTGAACAACAACATTATGTCATTCTGTCATGTTTGATATAAAAATAAACAGCTCACTGTATCAATATTCATACACTAAAAGAAATGTCAAAATCAAAAGATTCAATTGTGTGTGTGTGTGTGTGTGTGTGTGTGTGTGTGTGTGTGTGTGTGTGTGTGAGAGAGAGAGAGTGAGAGTGAGGGGGGGATAAATATATACAAAATCACTTGGAACTGCAGGCAACGATTTTAAAAGATTTTAATAACCATCTATCTTTTGTGCCAAAGGTGACTGGGTCGCGGGTTGTGGGTGAAGCAGACAAACATGCACGAGCAGCTGATGAAGAGAAGGATGACCTGGAAGTGATGTCCCAAAGCCTGATCCTCCCACCTACAGACCGTCCTTACTTCCTGTTGCTGCAGGGCTATGACCAAAGCAAGGCTAGACATGCCGCACAACACTATCACACTGCTCCCGCTGACATCATACCCGCATCACCGTTATCACAGCATTCCATCTCTTCTTTCATACCTTTGGATATGGCATTGAGCACAAAACACAAAACAGCTAAACAGAGGCTTACAATGGCTACACGGGCTACACAATAGCTCTATAAACCCGCTGTGTCTACATATGGCCTCACTGTACAATGAGCTCACACAAGGCTACATTGTTGAAAACTGTAACCCACTTCATTCCTTATCGCATTTGCCTTTCTGATCAACTTAAGTTTGAAGATTGGCCCGATACTCATTATCAACACACTGAAAATGGCAACAATATTTTCCCTTTTATATCATTCTCTCTCTTTCACCTCCTTCTGTCTCTCTCTGACTCGGGTTTTCCATCTCATTCAATCAGGACTTTGTTTTGTACATCATGGCGGGCCACACGCACGTTTTTGGGCGGAAGCCGACATTCCGAGAGAGGGAGAAGGACAGAGAGCGGGAGCGGAAAGGGAAGAGGCCTCTTAGAGTGGACACTTTCCTGTCGGCTCCTGACCTGCTCGTCCGTCACCTTCTGGTCAGGAGGGACTCAGCTGTCCCCGAGCAACCCTGCGGTCAAGGTATTTCAGCTGTCTAAGACCTCATGACTACAACCAAATGTCAGGGAAAGGCTGAATGAAAGGCGAATACACAGCAGGAATCATTCTTATTGTGACACAACACACAATATAGCCAAAAGTAGATGGACATATTTCCAGCATTTGGCAGACACCCTTATCCAGAGCAACTTACAATTATCATATTTTGTTCAACTAAGGGTTAAGGGCCTTGCTTAGGAACCCAGCAAGTGCGGCTTGGTGGACCTGGGATTCAAACTCACAACCTTCTGATCAGAAATCCAGCACCTTAACCACATCCCCACACATGACCATCCAATTAGCTTTAACAGCTTTCCAGTAAATTTCGAACGGTAGCCACAAGCACACAAGAGGTTGAGCACTGATAGTGCAAAGTTGCCATTTCAGTTCATCCCAAAGATGAGTTTTCAGGGTTGAGGTCAAGGCTTTGTTCAGGCCAAGTTCTTCTACACCAGCCTTAGTAAATTATGTCTTATAAGGACCTCACTTTGTGTACAGGGGCATTGTCATGCTGGAACAGCCTCTTACTTCCAGTAAAGGGAAATTGTAGCTGTAAGGCATTCTCTGCAATTTTGTGTCTCTATATGTGTGACATCATATTGAAAAGCTCTATATATGAGTGTTATTGTCACCTGAGTGTTTTTCTAACAGCATTATGTAAGACAGTAAACTGCATGTAATAGAATAAAATATTTGGTATCTATGTAGAATAGTGTTCACATTTCCCAATCTTTTGTCAGATGGAAAATGTCATCACAACCATCAGACAATTTACTGGACAAGACGACATACAGTACATTTGCATATACAAGTATATAATGTTGCTAAGATGCTAAAGTAAAGCACATTTATGAGAGAGAACTGGTTATTGAAATGTGAAACAACTCAACCGTGAAATTTAGAGGTGTTCATTTTTCTTTGTCTTCGCTACCTCTTGTTGTTTCTGACCTCTTAAAACGACAAATGTTTAAGGTAGTGACAAATGAACACTTTTCACTGCATGCATTAAAAAGTCCAGTTAATCAGTTTGTGTTTATGCTTCTGAAGCTAATTCTGAAGCCATCTCAATTTAGCGCCTCAAGCTCCGGTGAATCCATCGCAATTATTTCATTTGCCTTCTGAATATCTGATAAGGTTTATTTATATGTATTAGTCCAAATAAACCATCAAACTGTATTGGACAACGATTCTTTTTCAATTTTAATTTAAATGGCAAATCATTTTAACTCATGATCCACAAACTCCTCAATATTGCTCCCACAGCTCTGCTGCGTCCATTCAGAGGAGGAGCTGTCAGTCATAATGGAGTTGTGCTGTACAGAGAGACGGTCCTTAAGTCTGGAGATCTCATAGGACTCGGCAGCCACTTCATCTTCCTGTACCGTGACCCCAGAGTGACCCCTGCCCCGCCCCTAGCGCTGGCTCTACCCTTGCAGGCTGATGGGACGATTTCCTTTGGTCCTGGAAACATGATGGACAGACAGGAAGCTCTCAGGAAATATCTGGGATCCACTGAGGCAGTTATAAAGTTTCAGGCACACCAAGCAGATGTCCTCTTACAGGTACAATAATTGGTATACATGCTACTATTAGTTATAGATTTATGTTTTGAAATGTAGATGCAGCTTGATAGATAAATATTCAACCTACAGTATTTATATAACTGCAGCTACAACAGCTACAGACCAACCAGGCAAGACCTTTTCTTTCCTTTTACTTTCCATTTCTCTTTTAGGAAATTATCTCAAAGAATTCGACTCCAGATTCAGGTGGTGGACCCTTATCACCAGCTTATCTGCTGTCACTCATGATTGACTATGCCTCCAAACATCTGGACCCTGCACTAACACCCCAGCTGTTGTTAAAGGCAGCTAATCAGATAAAGGCGATTGTGTGGGTGAGAATAAATCATCTACTATCATTTCAGAAAGCAGAATCAAATGCTTTAAATCTTTTTTTAAAGATTTTTTATATTATTGTTTTTCAAATGTTTTATGAGGAATAAAACAATTCTGAGCACACACTAATAGGATAACAATCATTTATTTTATTGAATTTATTTTAATTAACACCAGCCTGAAACTGATTATATTTGATTCTTTTCAAATGTGATCTCAAACGTGTCTTATTCCACAGTAATTTTCTTATTTTTAAAGAACAACACGTTGCATATTATATCAATTTATAATTAGATTTAATCTTCTGAACACCAAACAATTAATTCCTTCTATCGCTTATAGCCACAGCTATAAAGGCCTCATCGCTCTCGTTTTTTTCTCTCTCTTGATGTTAATAATGCCAAGATGCAGCTTGTCATGTTAGCAAGACCGCCGAGTCCAACGCCCTGAAAATTTATCTGTGTAAGAAACTTAAAGTTAACTGTTAATTAAAGTCACTGACACTTGACATTCCTTCCACAAACGCTTAATAAATGTCTCCTCCCAGAAAACTCCATTATATCAAAAATGATTAAGTAAGTACAGTAAATAATCTTCATGTAATCAGGATAAAATCTCATTGAGATTAAACCTCTAACAAAAGTGACCTGGTCAAGAGGGCAGTAAAAGTCATGGGTGAATTAATCATATGGGCAACTGGGCAGGTACCCGGGGCACCAACATAACTACAGACAAAAAATTCAAATTCTATAAGTATATGTGAGCACTAATACTTTAAGACTTGAACCACACATGTGCATTGAGTTGGCATGACACAACTGTTAGGGTGTGAAAATTGTCAGTTATTATTGGCCAAAAGCACCCAAAACTATGAGTTAATGGACAAGCAGCAGCAGCCAAATGGCAGTGCTAAACAAAAATAAGATAAAGAAAAGAATAGGTTTAGCTACTTTACAAAAAACTCCTCAGATATGTAATTGTGGTGGAAAAAAGGGTGCCATGAATATAGCTTGAAGTGCTGACAAAGGCACAAATGTTAGCTCTGTTAAACAGACAAGCAACTAGTTCATTAAAGTAATAAGAATAATAAGTTCTTTTTTTTGAGGGAGAATTGTGCGTTTGTTGCCCAGGGGCATCATGAGATCTTAATATGCCTATGGTAAAAGTCACAACAAAATTTAAAAACACAACAATAAAAATACAACGTAAAAACGACAAAAATACAAACATCAAATCAAATGTCGCAGAAACAACTTGGCTATACTCAAAGTTATTAAAGATGTATAACTGCCATGAATTCAACCAGCAAAGGAAACACAGTAAGTTTCAAGTTTTCCTGTAAGATCTTCCAAGACATTCAAGCCTTTCTTTTCCAGCTCACTTGGAACAAGAAGTTAACCCTTTGACCAATTACCCAGGTTTTTATTTATTCTGCTTCTGTGGAGCTTCCACCATACAAGTAAGCTGTTACTACAGAAACACTAATATATTAGAATGCACAGATTAATATAAATCTGTGGCTGTGTCTCAATCAGCTCTCTAGCTCCCTAGGTGGTGAATCAGTATATTGTTTAGATGAGTTGGGGCGCTGGTAAGGATGCTGGCTCACTACACACTGAGAGAACGTCAGATGAAATTCGATGATGATTTTCCTCATCAGTCACTGTACAAAACCTAAGATTCCACATATTTCAGTTTTATACGTCATTTACATTTACATTTGTTAGCTTAATCACACATGTTCCTGTCAGGTGCTTGAAGCAGGATCCTAGGCTAGGTAGTGGAATTTTTTAAAAATCACTTAAAAGTCAAACAAACTGTATAGAGAATGTCAAATAAAGTAATAAACCACAAACATAAGGAATCATGTGAAAGCTACAACAACGACAATAAGCTAATTACATTTGTTGATGGCTGGGATTTCACCCGCCATTTTTTTCAAGTTGGAAGGTTTCAGAAAATATGACGTTATTTCCAGTAAGGGAACATTGTGAGCATTGATGCTCCCCAGTTTCTCTACTGCATTGTTGGATTTTTCAGGCAACAAATGTTCCAGGGCACTGAAAGGATTTTGCGATTGGGGGGAGAAAGAGAGAGAGAGAGAGAGAGAGAAAGAGAGAACCCTTAAAACGGCCTACTCCTTGCTAAGTGCCCTGATTGTTGAACTAGGAAGCTGATTGAGACGCAGCCATTGATTTAGTGTCAGACATGCTGTTTAAGAATCTTAATCAACTTTTCCAGTCTAATCAGAACTGAGAATTCAGCAGCACCTTACTGGAAATAGCACTTGTTATCCCTCGATCTGTGTCCGTTTGCTGCTGTTTTGTTAAGACCACATGTAAAGTCGTCTACATAGTGAAGAGAAGACATGATATAACTGAAACAGAATTGTGGCAAATAGGATTCTGTGACAACAGGGTGTGTGTGCGTGCATATGTGTGCTGTGAAGAGCTGGGGCTGGAGCAGGCTGTGGTTTGAGGAGCCACAGCTGCACACACATGGGCTTTCACTGGTATTTCGCCGGAGTTTGTAAACAGAGGTTGACTGATGTCATTTCCACCCATTTGGAAAATGTGCTGTCATTGTCCGGACACATTGGCCAAACACACCCGCCCAAGTATTTATCCCAGTCTGCTCTAATCTTTTCTCTCTCTCTCTCTCTCTCTCTCTCTCTCTCTCTCTCTCTCTCTCTCTCTCTCGCTGTCTCTCTCTCTGTATGTGTGTGTGCGATTCAATATCCATGTTTCAGGAGAACATTAAAGAGTTTGGAGACAAACATCCTACACAAACGTAAGACTGACTTCTGAATTTAACACGGTGGATGTGAAGCGTTCGACGTGCCATCCTGTTTATCACAGCCTCATCCATACAGCCCACATAAACAGTGCTTGCTTCCACCTTTCCACTCCTCACACTTCTAATGGAATATTGGCTTAATCATTTCTGCATTGTTTCTTTTAGTTGATGGTTAATAAACAGCTAGATTTAGGATAGAACATATGTTGTGCTGATGGGAGGATAAATTTGACTCAACAAAACTGTTCACCAAATCTTAGAAAAGCCTGGGTCTATAATATATAAAAACTGTAATTCTGACCTTGATGCTACAAGGTGTAATTGTGGTGGTAAAAAAAAAAAAAAACCCAAACAAAATATATTGTAATTTGTAGTGTGGTAGTGGGTTACATGTTTGAGATAGTGATCAGGAGATTTGAGTTTTCAAGGCAGTAACCAGAATCAAAAGTGTAGCTAATATACAGTTCTATCTCTCTCTGTGTGTGTCTGTGCATGTACTCATCATCTTTTTCTCTCTTGCATCTCATCAATGGCAGAAAAATCATACCAAAAAAGGTCATATACCCTTCATCTAACGCATGACACATCAGCTAACATTACTACAATTACTACTCTTTACAAATCACCTCCAGATTTGTACGCCAAATCTGTTTATATTATGGCATGAACTCAAACATTTTACACTGTATGCTTTACAATATATGGCCAAAAGTTTGTGGACACATGACCATCACTTCTATAGTTCTCCTTTACTGTTATAACAACCTCCACTCTTCTGGGAAGCCTTTCCACTAGATTTTGAAACGCGTGGCTGTGTTCATTCAGCCACAAGAGCATTGGTGAGGTCAGGCACTGGGGTGCCATGGGCATTCAAAAGCATCCTAAAGGTGTTTAGTGGGGTTGAGGTAAGAGTTCTGTGCAGGTCGCTCAAGTTCTTCTACACTAACCTTGGCCAAGCAGGACTTCATGGGCCTGCACAGGGGCAGTATCACACATGTTTAGACAACTTTTCACATAGTTCCAGTGAAAAGAAACTCTAATGCTACAGCAAACAAAGACATTCTATACAATTTTATAAAACAGTTTGGGGTACAACAATATGGAGGTCATGTCCACAAACGTTCAGCCATATAGCGAAACTATATCAGATTCGTGTTCTTTCTCAGAAAGAAATTATAGTCCATTAGAGTCGCATAGTGTCTTGTGAGAGCTAAACATAGTGTAAAATTCAGTCCATACACAAACCTAAAGTGTCCTCCTCAGCTTAGGTCAGTTAAGAACCAATCCTCATGGCTGATTTGCTAGTCAGATGTCAGATGATTAGATAGCACTCTTATGTAATATTAAATTTGATGACTGGAGGCTAAACTTGCAATGTCTAGACCTCTGTGTCCTCATATTTAATTTTGCTAACATTTGTATGTATCTGATCTTCAAAGCCAAAGTTTCTGTTTGTTTGGATTCTTGTTCATAGCCCTTAAACTTCTATTGTTCACCTTTGCTTAAATCTTCTGTGTCTTCAACATTTGCACCCACTAGCTTCATTATCCTCATTTATTCCATCCATATACCTCCTCTTTGGCCTTCCTCTTTGCCTCCTGCCTGGCAGCTCCATGTCCAACATTCTCCTACCAATATACTCACTCTCCCTCCTCTGAACATGTCCAAACCATCTTAATCTGGCCTCCCTAACTTTGTCCCCCAAATGTCCAACATGAGCTGTCCCTCTGACGTACTCGTTCCTAATCCTGTCCAACCTTGTCACTCCCAAAGAGAACCTCAACATCTTCAGCTCTGCTACCTCTAGCTCTGTCTCTTCCTCAGTGACACTGTCTCTAAACCATACAGCATGGCCGGTCTCACCACTGTCTTGTACACCTTCCCCTTGATTCTCGCTGATATTTTTCTATCACACAGAACTTCCGACACCTTTCTCCACCCATTCCAACCTGCCTGCACTCGCTTCTTTACCTCTTAAAATTGGCTGTTAATTAATACGTTTAAAAGCAGTAATACACTAAGTACACTTTAGATCAGCAACAGTCCAGAATCCACTGCTGTCCGTACACACAAGAGATAAATATGATGTATGTGGTGTGCATGGTGTGTGTGCGTGTGTGTGTATATGTGTGTGTGTGTAGCTCTCCAGAACCCGAGGCTGATCTTCCTCCTCCCAGCGTGCAGAAACTCTCCTCTGACCTCCGACCCCTCATGTTCTGGATGGCCAATGCCACCGAGCTCCTCAACTTCTTTCAGGTCAAAGTAGAGACCATGGAGAAGGAATGGGAGTTTGAAGGTGAGAAAATAAACTAAATTAAAAAAACAAAAACAGAAGCAACTTATCTCTGTGGTGTTTACAGAAAAATTTACATGACGTGCATTTTCTCAATAAATAAAAATGCATAATAACATGCAGCATGCTATCTGGTGAGATAAAACTGTTATGTCTCTGTAGACTTGAATCATTGTCTCCACATCTCATTTTCTCATGCTGCTGTTTGTGTTTAACACAGTAGTCAAAACAGACATGCACTTTATATTCTCTTCTATCTAATTATTTGCAGCTGTAAAACAAACAAAGCTGTGTTGGAACTGCTTGCATATGGAAATAATCGACTATCTAGTGTGCTGAATTGCTGCTTATTTTTCTATTGGGTGGAAGGCATTAAACTACACACCGTGACCTAATATGACCTTCTCAAATGCTTTTATAAATATATCTCTGATATGTAAATACAGTCTAATGGATTTATTCCAGTTTTCAAATACGTAAGTTCTGTCGTTTCCTGACATTTAGCCCAGGGTGACCCTGTTCTGTCAGCTGACATGGACACTTGCTCGGATGCACTGGCACAGCTGGATGATGTCATCATGCACACTTTCCAGCAATGTGTGTATCACCTGACAAAAGTAAGACGTAGTTAATGTAGTGCCTTGAGATATTAAAGATGTGACTGACTACTCTGTAAAAATGAAAAACATACTCTTGCTCTGTCCCTTCATCAGACCTTATACTCCCTCCTCCCCACTCTACTGGACACTAACCCCTTCTCCAGTGAAGAGAAAGAGAAGGAGAAGGCAGGAGTGAGGGATGGAGATAGCCACAAAGTTGAAGGAGAGGATGGGGAGGAAAGTGATGTGCCTAATCTACCCCCTACTGTGGCAGGGCTAGTGGAAGTGTATCACTGTTCCTTGCAGTTGACGCGAGAGGCCTGCCTCTCTCCTCCGCTCACTTCACAGACCTTCGGCTACCTGTTCTTCTTCACAAACACCTCACTCCTTAACACCCTGCTAGAGAGAGGTAACATTGCTGTAGTGTTTTATAATTATTCAGATCTGAGAGGTCAACATTAAAGGTGCCTTCTTAAATAAGTGAAAGCAGCATAAGCTGAGAGAGAGAGAGAGAGAGAGAGAGAGAGAGAGAGAAACTAACTGCATTTGGTGCACACAAATTTTAACGTTTTCACAGGAAATCAAATATAAAATGGAAATGCGTATTGTGCACTGCTCTTCTTAACTTAAAATTGTGTCTTTCCTGCCTTTTCAGATAGTTTGTTTTCCTGGGCACGTGCAGTACAGATTCGCACTAATCTGGACCTGGTTCTAGACTGGCTACAGGGGGCAGGACTGGGAGATATTGCCTCGGAATTCCTCAAGAAGCTGTCAAACACTGTCAACTTCCTGTGCATTCCTAAGACCCGCCTCATTCAGGTAAAAGTCTAATAGCAAAAAAAAGTCAAATGTAACTACCATGATTTGAAGTGTGGTAAATGATTATTAGGATATGGATAATTCAATTTGTACATCAAAACTTTCTGGAAAAGTCATTATAGTGTCTACATTCTGAAGAATGGATGCAATTGATCCAAATTGAAGCTAAACATTTATCCAATGACCTAAATGGATACAGGCCAAGGGGGTTAACCATAAGCAAAGCATGTTCATTGCTTTTAAAAAATCACTCTATACAGGGAATTTCTCTTTTTTAACATCATTTACTGTCTTGTCAGTCATCTTGGGCCAGCCTACAGGAGGAGCATGGCTTATTAAGCCCTGCGCAGCTTCACCACCTTCTGACTCATTATAAGCTAGGACCAGCCAGAGCTCCGCCTTCCTGTTGGGCTCCGCCCCCAGGCACTGATCTCGGAGGCGGTAAGTAGCTAATTCTTCTCAGCGAATGTTGAGTCATGAAGTACAGAAACTTTAAGTTTTGTTTGTTTTTCCCTAAATGTAGATATTTTCGAGAGCTTCCTAGACCATCCACCTCTCATCCTACCCAATGAAACCCCAAGCCTGGACCTTACTCAGCCAATCCCAAACCCTGAGCTCCAAAAGGAAGTGGCACGTCTGCGAACTTTCCTGTGGGGTCTGGATCAGGATGAACCTCCCGCCAATCAGAGAACTAGGCTGTAGTAGGAGAATACAGACTCTGTGGTTAAGAATACTTAAACTTATACAAAAGACACACCAAAGTCTTGGCCTATACAGCACATCTGTAAGCCTGCAATACATATCACTTTCTCTCTATGGAAATACAAATTGTTTTTAGTTTTTAATAGAGTATTTCTAATTGACATGGGTTGTAGTTCTTTAAATCTCTGAGGAAGGATTAAAACGGTGTAAAGGAGGTGTTTTCAAAATGCCCCCATGTTATTGTTTAAGTCAAACTTTGCATAATTATGATCTTGTATAACTTGTGCATTATGTTAGATAATTATCCATCATGTTAAATATCCACAATAAGTTGTATAATCATTGCCTGGTTGCAGTGGTTCAAATTTCTTTTAGATTTTTAAAGAATTAAGTTTATATTCACTCTTTTTACTTTTTTAGGAATGTCATTGTTGCTAACACCTAGCCCAAATATACACTAATGCACACTGAATGTCAGAATATAACATTAAGGGTTCTAATAAATACATGCATCATAGTATGTATACTTTAAATATTTTCACCTTGTGATGTTTGTGTTTTTCCTCTGTGTAAACACATTTTAGTTACTTTAGTTACACTGAGCAACACACCTGACATCCAATTCCCTACAGTGTAAGAGTTTTCACCATCGTTTACAGTGAAGAGTGCCCCGATCCTCCCCTCCAGGTCCCCGCACTGCACTATAAAGTTGGTGATTCAGAATTATCCGTGATCTCACCCACCCTGACAACACGTTACACTCCCGACCCATCTCCAACATCTGCTTCTCACTTTAATACACTGACCTCATAGTACATTGACAAGGTTCACTTAGATGCGTTAAATATTTTATCCATATGTTGCATGTTCACATATTGCCAATAAAAATGATTGTCATGAGACCAGTTGGTTTTTTGTATACAATATGTCTTGGCCATGGTGTGCTTACACCAATTCCATGTCAGCCATGTGCAGCTTGTGTCATTCCATTAATGAACGCTGGGGGGCGCGATGGCAATACACACAGTCCCAATACACACAGATTTAATAAACGAATAATTACCAGCAGATCCCTCTGAGCAACAGGGGCAACAGTTCAGCAAGACAAGTGTGAGGTCTGATGAGCTCATCAAGTCTGTCGTCAGTAGACAAAGTGGAATTCAGTCGGCGAGATCTGACTCCTGAACATGATTCAATATGTCAATTAAAGGAGGCACACATAAATTCTGAGACTTTATAGCATTCTGTCTGGACAGATAAGAGATCTAAATGAATTTGTACAAAGACATAGTGCATTCGAGCCGAGATGCACGGATTTAATGGAAACACGAAGCGAGAACACATTACAAACAGGCCAAAAACAAGACAAGTGTACCAATGTCAAAATTTCCAACCAACACTATAAGCTTTTATAACAATGCACATATCTAATAGCCTCATAAAAGCAGGATATTGATAATAGCTCTTACTGATATGACGCACCAGAATTAAATGAACCCAATAAATCTGCACAGGACTAACATATTTCCTTTCATGTCAGTGCTGATAGGATCAGGCTCAGAACTAAGATCAGACATCACTTGTAGTCCAAATGTTATCAGGAAACACTAAACCCATTTCAGCATGGATTTCAGAATAATTCAAATGGATGGGTTTTCACATTAACCTGAATGTCGTATATAACAGATGGGACATGTACAAAGATATAGGCTTACCTAAACGAAGCTGCTACTGTCAAATAAACTTTCCTGTAGCAAGCCACACTCTAATGCTCCATGAACTCTTCTTCTCTCTCAGTGTACTATTCATAAGTTTTATCTGTACCTTAATTGTTGTTTGAGCCAAAACGTTCATAACAGATTTCCTAAAACAGGTTCATAAGACAAATGACAGGATGTAGCTTGTAAACATAAACAATAACAGTTATGTCTGAATAGACGTATCCCAATTTGTAATGTACAGGGAATTTTTTATTTTTTTTGTGCCATATTTGAACATCACACAAACTGAGATGGGGGGCATGGTGGCTTGGTGGTTAGCATGTTTGCCTCACACCTTCAGGGTTGGGGGTTCGATTCCTGCCTCTGCCGTGTGTGTGGAGTTTGCATGTTCTCCCTGTGCCTCGGGGGTTTCCTCCAGTTTCCTCCCTTGTTCCAAAGACATGCATTGTAGGTTGATTGGCATCTCTCAATTGTCTGTAGTGTGTGTGCCCTGTGATGGGTTGGCACTCTGTCCAGGGTGTATCCTGCCTTGATGCCTGAGATAGGCACAGACTCCCCGTGACCCAAGAATAGATCGGATAGGCGGTACAGACAGACAAACTGGGATAGTACACATTTTGCACAGCATTTGTTTTCTGACCTGATTAGTGAAAATCAAAACTTATGGCAATACACCCTTATAGTGGAACTGTAGTCAATTATACTTGAACAATCAACTATATTCATACAATATTAGAATATTTTTGTTGAAAATTCTGTCATTTATGAAAAAGTATTCAAACAAAATGACCAAACATAGGGTTTCGGTTAGATTTGACAAACCATACGTCCTCAGAATTCAACACGTTCTCTTATTTCAAGAAAGCTTAGATAAACTACCCCACTGTATCTAAATTCACCCTACATCCTATATAGGTGCACTATACTGGATATGAACTACTGCTTTACAATCTCTGAGTCATTTGGGACACAGCCAAACGTTTCTCTGGTTTGTGAGTCGTTAAGAGATAAAGATGAGAAGCAGCTCAATGTCAAGACACTTGGGAAAGTAGCCTATCTTGTATGTTGTGGCGAGATCATGCAGCACTTCACGTCTTCTAGTAGCTCCAATTCACTGATATTGTCACCGATTAAACGAACATGCGTATTGTTCTCCATTTAAACAAAAACAAACCCAGCCTTTGAGGCCGTGACAGAGTGTGCTATGAGTAAGAAATGTCTGGATTTTACTTGTCACAAACATTTTTACGGTTAATAGTTGGTTGTCCTGACCCAGATGCTGGCTGAGATGAAATCTGTCAGTGTGTGAAATCCAGGATGAAGACTTTATTACTTCAGCGCATTGTGTTTTGTGCACAGCCTGTTTTCCTGTTGACGGCTCGCCTCTCGCACTCTTTACGGTAAACAGCACGCGATCCCGTGAGAGCCAATTACATCATAGCAAGCTCTTATTGGCTGATCTCCGTCGGGCTTCATCCTGAAAAAAAGCCCAGAGCACGCTCAGTCGCAGACGTGAGTCGCTTGTAGATTTGTGAATCATCACTTCGCGGCCCTGTGGTCGAACTTTAATCAATTAAGTGACTATGCCGTTTCTGATTCTACAGGCCGTGTGGTTTGTGAGCGAGACTTGCCGACGGCTGTTCTGAACTGGTCATCCACTCATTATGGAAGAGATTGGTGATCAGTTCAGATGTTTTTAAGGGCTCGGGCTGACTTACTAACCTTATGCAGTGTGAATATTTCCTAACCGAGTGGGTGTCTGAAGGATCTCGATGAGAGAAACCTGATTTTCATAAGCATTGTTTCATTCAGTTTGGTGATTTTTAACCTGTTACGTGCTAATGTTGAAGCAGGAATAACACAGACCTGTACAAATGTGTTCCCATCACTGTTAGCTACAAGGTAATGTACACTATATGGACAAAAGGTTCTGCACACGTGACCATGAGACCATATGTGATGCTGAACATCCTGTCCTTCCAACAGCATGGCGTTATGAGTAAAGACATGCCCCGCTTTCCTGCTATGACAGGTTTAAGTCTTCCTGGAAGGCTTTCTATGAGAATTTAAAGAAAGGCTGCAGGGTTTTGTGTTCATTCAGTTACAAGAGCAGTATACCGATCAGGCATAGCATTATGAGTAGTGACAGGTGAAGTGAATAACACTGATGATCTCCTCATCATGGCACCTGTTAGTGGGTGGGATATATTAGGAAGCAAGTGAACATTTTGTCCTCAAAGTTGATGTGTTCGAAGCAGGAAAAATGAGCAAGTGTAAGGATTTGAGCGAGTTTGACAAGGGCTAGATGATGGCTAGACGACTGGATCAGAGCATCTCCAAAACTGCAGGTCTTCTGGGGTGTTCCTGGTCTGCAGTGGTCAGTATCTATCAAAAGTGGTCCAAGGAAGGAACAGTGGTGAACCAGCGACAGGGTCATGGGCGGCCAAGGCTCATTGATGCACATGGGGATCGAAGGCTGGACCATGTGAGCCGATCTAACAGACGAGCTACTGTTGCTCAAGTTGCTAAAGAAGTTAATGCTGGCTCTGATGGAAAGGTGTCAGAATACACAGTGCATTTCAGTTTGCTGTGTTTTGGCAGCAAAAGGGGGGACCAACACAATATTTGGCATAATGTTATGCCTGGTCAGTGTAAGTAGTGAGTGAGCCGTGCAGCCAGTTCATCCCAGGTGAGGTTAGATTTTTTTAGATAGCAAAACATGTCTTCACAGACCTTGCTTTGTGTACAGGGGCACTGTCATGCATTGTCCGGTTTGGGCCTCCTAGTGTCAGTGAATGGAAATTGTTACGCTTTAACTTTAGGGCAAAAAAACTGAAGAAGGCTCACTATTTGGAGCATGGTCAGTTGTCCACATTTTATTTTGCCATATTGTGTATATTCCTGTTGAGAAGTAACCAGATGATGTCATAGATTACTTTGCATTTTTTCATTGAATCATCAGTAATAATTGCATATCGTACTGTGTTTCTATAATTAAAAAAAAAGAAAGTTTTTCTGTCACTTAAAACAGGATAGAATGGCACTTGGAATGGTGAAATGATCAGTCAGTTCTGGTCACTACTTTTAGCAGCTGCTTAATCATGGTCAGTGTTGCAGTGAATCCAGAGTCTTTCCCTGAATCACCTTGGATGGGACACCAGTCCTTTACAAGCCACCATTAACACACACACACACACACACACACACACACACACACACTCAGTAACCTCATGACATTATCAGACCAGTATAACAGGGACATTTTTAGAACGGCAACTCTACATGCTGTGTCACCGTGATACCACAACTATTTACTACTGTACTTTCTATTAAGAACACAGATAAAATGAAAATGTGGTAATGGTGAAGTGGTAAAAAGTGGTAGTCAGGAAGTAGACACGGAAGATATAGTTACAAACAGAAACCCTTGCTTTTATGATTTTATTTAACCAGACGTAAAATCGTGAAACAATGGAGAACAAATAAATGTGGAATAAACAATAGTGTGGCCTTTGAGAACAATGATGATCAGTGATTGGTTGATGAGCAAACACAACAACAATCAGTCAGGGTGAGCTGGACAGCCATATCAAGTACAAAACATTTGATAACATTTGCTCATAATTGTTGCTAGATTTGTCACTAGCACTTCCCACACATATGTCGGTTTAAGTGTCAGCAAGGTCACAACCTTATTTTCTAAAAATAAAAATGGGACATCAAAAAAAGTTGTTGTAAGAGCAACTCCGTCCTGATGAAAACTTATTAAATCTCTACACTCTCATGATATGATTGACAAATTCAGCTCGACAGCTTACTTTTTTGGGATGGCAAACTTGCACAACACTGACTGACAACTGACATTTAGTTACAGAATAAAAATTTCTTGTCTGTTACTATATTAATGTATATTATTTGTCTCTATTTCTAAAAAGCCCAATATTAAGAATGTACAGAATGAAGAGAAAATATAAAGTGAGCCAACATGTGCTCCAGAGAGCACATTCAAAAGAAAAAGCATCATTTTATGAGTTAGTTTAAAGCTAGGCCAGATTGAGACTGATGCTTATTAATGTCTCTATGTAGGTTCTATGAAACAGGAGAACCCAAGTGAGTGGACATGTCTGGGAATATCAGGACTTTTGTAAAGTGCCCACATGAGGAATGTCTGAAACTGTATAATATTGAACTAATTTGTATAAAGCCTTTGCCATGTATCAATCCCGTTGTTTACTATAGTTGTACGTATTTGCAGTACAATTCTGCATGCTGGTACTTCTCATGCAATGTCTATCTGGCCCATGTGTCCACATCTCCCTTCCTGACACAACCCTCCCATTTTTTTCCGGGCTTGGGTCCGGCACTGCATCCAGTGGCTGGGAATTGAACCCGGGCCTTCCGCACGGTAGGTGAGAAACCTACCACTGAGCCACCAATGCGCCATCCCCCCCCACCCCCCACCCCCCACCCCCATGTGGCCACATCTCCGAATACACAATACCCACAATAATGCAAGTATATGGGTATGCGCCCATTTACAGTCTACAACACACCCACGCACTCGGGCTCTCCAGGTGCAGCTCCCCACACCTGTTCAAGAACTTCTCTGTAATTAGGACAATACAATTATTTTTCGGATATGGTGGACAGAGGGAGGGGGACTGGGTAGACAATGGAGTGCTTATTCTCCCTCTCCTTCCCTTTTCTGCATCTCTCAAGTAATGATAGATTCTTCCCGTCTTCAAAGGCCATCGCTTTCCTACACAACAGCTGAGTCAGTAAACTGAGAGGGAGGGGGGGTGTGACGGGACGGTTGGGCACAGTGTGTATTTGTAGGACTGAGTGTCTTGACCTTGTTGTGCGAACTTTGGTGTGAGCGTGTCTATTCTGCCCAGCAGCTATATTCAGACGCTTACACACCCCGTGTGTGCCTGAGTGCACATAGGCACTGAACTGCAAGCTGCACTAATCTGCTTTCAGTCAATGCTCTTGAAAATCTCAGTGCCCTTGTGTTTTAGTTCCAAAACCCTGATTAGCACCAAAGGGAATTTCCAGGCCTCAGCTTTAAACTAAAAGCCTCAGGTGACTGCACAGAAGCAACACTTACTCAGCACTTAAGCTGCTTTGTCACGAGGGTGACATAACGATGAAGTGCTGATGATGTCATACTGTCATTAGCATAGATTCACTAAGGCAGCTAGATATTGAGTAAAAATGTAAAACTTTGCTATTTATAAATGAAATTTCCTCAAGTTTGGGCTGGAGCCAGGTCGAGTCAGAGCTGATGAACATAGGAGCTTACTGAGACAGCACAGGGTCATTCTGAATCACAGACGACATTAATGATATAAATGCTGCTTCTGTGTTAAACAGGGAATGGACATTCACTTGCCACAGGTTATTTCTTTCTTTCTAACAACATAGCAAGCTTTTCTTGGCTTGCACATGAGAGATATATTTGACTTCTTTCTGTTTCTCAAGGATAAGAAATAGCTTGATAGGCGACTATAAGGTGTATAGAAGGTGGTGGCTCTATGATGGATAGAGTAAGGGAATTTATAGAAATATGTCTTTAGTAAACAGAATCAAGTCTCTATCAAATGCCGAATATCGAAATATTTCTAGCTCACAAATGTTTTGATTGGAAAGTGTGCTACTAGAGTGTGTGTGCAAGTGTGTGCCTGCACACATTGGTTGTGTCTGCACCCATGCGGTCAGTCTAGTCGAGCCGCCCAGAGTTTCCTTTGCTGCTGTGTGCGTGTGCATGAGTGAGTGTGTGTTTATGTGTGTGTGTGTGTGTGTGTGTGTGTGTGTGTGTGTGTGTGTGTGTGTGTGTGTGTGTATGACACCGACTGCATGTGTGAAGAGCATTTCTTTGCATCTGAATAATTATTTAATCAATGTTTATGACTCGTGTACTCTGGAATATGGCAAGTGATGGACTGTGATACTGAGTGTGTGTGTTTGTGTGTGTATGTCTCTGTGTCTCTGTCTATCTGTCTGCTTGTCTGTTTGGGGTTAGACTCAGGGTGAGCGAAACACCCAACCTCTCTCCAGGGACAGATTCACTTTCTCCTACTGCCAGGTCGATTACGTCATCACGGCCTGCCATATAAAAGAGCCCTGTGATGTCATACTGTCAGAGAGAGGCTGTCCAGTGTTGAAGGGGTGACTGGAGTAACCCTCAAAAACCTCAGCACACACATACACACCTTTAAATATGATTGCTTTCTCTATCCGTCCAGTCTCTGGCTGTCCTCGTCTATCCTGTTTTACCTTTCTGCTGTCTCTCACCTTTTTCCTGTACTCCCTATATCTCTCGTCTGGTTTTTCTCACTCCGCCCTAACCCTTACTCCCTGTTCATTTCCTTTCCTTTCCCAACCTTTTCCTGTGTCTCCTTTCCCATTTTTCATCTAGAAACCTCTAGTATGTAGTGTAGATTCTAACAGTACAAGCATTTCTGATTTCTATTCTCCTCCCCTCCCCTCCCCTCCCCTCTCCTCTCTCCTCTCTTCTTCAGGTCTGGGCAGCAGGGTCAGCGGTGCTGTGGGCTGGGGCTGTGTTCCGACAGACTTGCTTTTTCTGTCACACTTTTGTTCCATCCTGCGTCATCATGTTGACTGAACGGACCCCACAGTTACCGGCTAGGCGCGCGCCCGGCCCGGTTTTAACACTGAGCCGAGTTAGTGACTGTAATCTGATGGCCGTGTTTATTTTATGTAGGCTCCCTTTGAAGGTACTGAGAAAGTCTTTGGGCTTTTTGTCCCAGCCCGTTTTGGCTGCCTGGGCCAAGACGCTCGCAGTGGTAATACCCAGGAAGAATAATATTTGCACTCGTATTCACTCCAAACAGGTTTTTCCATATTAGTGTCAGAAAGGGGAGCTCTTTTGCTCTCTCTCTCTCTCTCTCTCGCTCTCTCTCTCTCTCGCTCTCTCTCTCTCTCTCTCTCTCTCTCTCTTTCACTCTCTCCTCTCTTAAACTACAAGGAGTACCTCTGGATCCTGGCTGTGACTGCAACTCTCTCCATCAAGTCTTATTAAACCTCCACAATCCTTTAATAGGCACTTAAACCCTTCAGAATACTGGAAGCTTGAAGAGTCTGTTGTTCCTGTACTCATTACTTCTGCTTTGACACTTTACAGCTCTTTTTTCGTAACTGAAATCTGTTACGACAATTTGCACTGCACAATTTCCGCTCCAATTAATTTACAGTAAGGCTGATAGGCAGTGCGTAACAGGTCATTGTGTAGTGCTCATTGACTGAAATGTGTTGCAGTGCTGACATGGTAGTAACCTGAGACTTGCAGGTGAATTTTATAGCCCTCATTTCCTAGCTGACGCTTTTGTTTTTATTGAAAGCTATTGAAAAGTTTTCTATGTGTGTGTCAGCATGTGCATGTAAGCGCACGTGTATGTGCGTGAAAGTTCACGGCTCTGTTTTAACTGTGGAAAGCCCTGTGACATCATCGGATGAACTCCGGTGATGCGTTCTCATTCAAGTAAATTACAGCATGTCATTTGTAAATCATTGAGAGGGTGGGGCTTAATACCATGCCAAAAGACAGCTCTCACTCCACATCAGTGACTACTGGATAAAGAAAGCATTAAGCCATCGTTTCATTCTCCCTTTCATCCTGATGGGGAGATAACACAGCCGTTTGTTCATCCTGATTTGTCTGGGAAATATATCATTACCCAGCACTTTGAATGATGGAGACAAATTGATGACAAAACTGTGCAGTCACTATCACGGTCAAAAATCTCTATTTGCAAACAATTTCTAACAATTCGACCTTGATATTTATATTTGAAACACAGAGTGCATTTGCTTAGCTTTGTTTATACGAATCACATACATAGAGTACAGCGTCAGAAGTCTGTAATCACCCACTCATGATCATGTGACTTGGCAGAGAAGGTTCTCAATTTATAAGGAAAGAATTGTGTTTGTCCATCCTGAGCTCAGGTTACTGTCTGCGTGGGTTTTCTCCAGTTTCCTCCTATTTCACAAAAACATGCCGGGAAGGTGCACTGGTGACTCAAAATTGACCCTGGTGGAATGTGTGTTTGAATGTGTGAGTGTGTGAGCATGGTTCCCACAAATGGACACTGTGCCCCATGCCCAGTATTCCCGGGATAGACTCCGGATCTCCCTGTAACTCCCTGTTCACGATCACAGAAATGAACTCAAAATCAAGCAAACTCCACGATAGTCAGAGGAGCTAGCAAATTTTCAACATTACTGCAGATTTTCTGCAGATCTGGGCCAAGAGTGTTTTGTGACTTCATCAAAACACACATTAAGCCCAAACTCTTCAATTCATGTGCATCAAACATGAGTACCACCATCACATAACGTAATTACATACAGTATGTGTTTTCAGTGGTAGGAATTTAAAAGAAGAATCCTGTACTTGTAATTTCACCAATTCAAGTAGATTTACATAAAACAAGCACAAAAAAAATGTTGCAAATATTGAAAAAAACTGCAGACAAAATCAAGCATTTTTGGCCACAAATCACAAAAAATACCACAACTTCACAAAATCCTGGACTTAGAGGGAGTTAAAGCAATTACTGAAGACAAATGAATGAATGGATGGATGGATGAACTTTATAAGAGTAGGCCAGAGGATGTTCTTCAGAAGAGAAATTACTGTGATAATTATAATCCTTCTTGTATATATCCCAGTGAGTTTTGTCAGAAAGGACAAATTTAGATCAAATATAGTAGGCCATTATAGTTTTTTTATGTAAAATATAAAGATTACAGCTATAAAATCTATTCTACACATTTGCAGAGTTCATAGAGATTCCCACAATGAGATGGTCCTCAAATGAGTAAATCTTCTCATTTGCAGTGTTTTGTAAATATTTGCAGCCTCAATCATTGTTCAATACTTAGATTAAAAGTTACATTTCATAAAACTTTTACACGTTCGCAGCATTTTTCATAAAGTAGTCTTCTGTTTCAATTTCTCATCCTCACTTTCTGTTGGGTTTCTCTTCCTTCTCTTTCTCTGTTTTTCACTCTTTTGCATGTCTATCTCACACTATCATTCTTCACTGTCACTACAGCCTGTGTCTCCTCCCAAAACACATTTTTCTCACTTCTTTTTTTCCTCCTCTCATCACATTAGGCCCAAATATAGGAGTCTAAAGTGGGATCAGAGACTAATGGGTGTGATGTCAGACCTGTGTGTGTGTTCTGGGCCTCTGTGCTGGGTGGGAGGAATATGGCATGCGTCTGCTCACGGCCTGTTGCAGTGTAAACGGTGATGTAACGTGAGGAAACAGGGGAAACTACTTTGGCGGTCCTATAATCTGATGTATCTGTGTTCTGCCTCTGCTTTTATGTCTCATACACTGTCTCTCTTTCTCTGTCTCTGTGAAGGTGCAGACAGTGGTAAAGCTTCTGATACAGCCTTCGTTTGTACTGACTCATTCCTGGCTAATTGATTCGTTCCAAGGCCGACTTGCGTGCCGCCCAGCTTCTGCAGAGTGTCACATGGCTTCATCAAAAAGAGTTTGTTTTCTTTCTACCTCTCCCTCTCATCCTCTGTCGCTCCTCGCCCATCCGGCCGACCCCTCCATCTGCCCTTTTTCTCATCCCTTGTTCCACCCCTACTGCCAATATTCTGTCAGCTTCTTAGTTTCCTCCTGTCTTTCCCTAAGGGAATTTCCCTTGATCCGTGATTGTGTCATTCCCTTCATTCCTACCATACCTGGGAGAGGTTAAAACAGGAAACAGTGTGAGAGAAAAAGAGATAGAGAAAGAGGGAGAGGGGATGAAGGAGACAGACCGAATGGGAATTAATAAGAGACAGACACTTGGGTTTTTTTTAAGAGCTTAGGACAGTGGTGGAGGTGAACCTTTAGCTTCCAGGCGTGGGAGGGTAACTGGGAATGTAAACTGACTTCTAAAAATAAATCTGTCCATATGCAGAGCATATAACACATTCCAGTGATGATGCAGACTGAATGAATGAGTGAAAAACGGGGGTTATTTACCAAAGCAGGATGAGGCAAGAGCCTTGGCTATCTCCTCCATCCATTCCTCAGTTCAAAAAACTTCCATTATTTGTAATTGATCACACACAAATATATACACACTGACAGAAGTTAAAAGACTTAAAAAATATCAGCTTCATTGCTTGACAATGGTTTGACATGCATTCTTCTTTACTGGAAATAACTTTAAAGGAATGATGAAATATTATTTAGAGATGTGTTTTTTTTAATCCCACCCACTCACACAGTTTTGTTTTGTTTTTTTGACTGCTTGCAATACATTTGTCCATGTCTGCTTGTCTGCATTCCCATGACTGTTTTGTTTCAACTTTATTCCCAGTCTCAATGCATCTCTAGCATAATTGTTCCAAAAGATAGTCCCTTTAAAGTTGAAAAGCTTCAGATAATGTCCACGTCACACATTGGAAAAAATGTGATCTCTGTGACTTTAACTGTGGCATGGATGTTGGTACCAGATGGGCTGGTTTGAGTATTTTTAGATACTCAGAACTGCTGATCTCCTGGGATTTTTCTAGAGGATACACATAGTGGTGAGAAAAACAAAAAAAACACTGAGTGAGCGAATGTTCTGTCAATGGAAACACCTTGTTGATAAGAAAGATCAGAGGAAAAGATCAGAGGAAAACATACAACTGTGGAGATCATCTTAACATTGAACCATAAGGTGGATAAGCTACAACAGTAGAAGACCACATCAGGTTCCACTTCCATCAACCAAGAATCAGAATCTGAGGCTATCATGGGCACAGACGCATCTGGACAGTTGAAGATAAAGATGAATTTCCTGGTCTTTTCCAGTGATCAGTGGGTGAGTCTGTGCCCATGATAGACTCTTCTTCTTGGTTGATAGGAGTTGAGTCTGTTGTGGTCTTCTACTGTTGTATCTCATCCACCTCAAGATTTCATGTCTTGTGTGTCCTGAGATAATGTGTCAGACTGCAGACCTTTTACTCACATGATGTTTTCTTTTGTTTTTCACACTAATCTGTGTAAACATGAAATGCTAGTGACCCTGCCAACCAAGCCACGGTTAAGTCACAGAAATCATACATTTCCCCCCATTGTGGTGGAAATTTGCAGAACCAGAGTGGTCTCTATGGTCATTTGGTCATATGGTCTCCTTCCTTATCCCAACTAATAAACACCAGTCTTATCAGCAGTTAACAATCAACGGATGTTATTGCTATTAAAGGAGGAGCTTCCAGTTACTCCAGAGATTCAGTGCAAGGCTTCACATTCTCCATCCCAGATTGTAAATGATTAATCAGTATGTTCAATAAAGACATGAAAAGTACAATGGTATGTGTGTTATTAATTCAAGAGGAATGTTTGTCTGTCTGTTATTATTTCTTGGACGGAGATCAGACCTATCTTATTAGAAATTAATGATGAAATCCAGGTCATTTTTCAAAGCGGGGATTCTAAATGGTAGACCTCATGCTTATTGGCAATTTTATCAGACACACCTACCATATAGATGCACTTTGTAGGTTTAAAATTACAGGCTCTGCCCTGTCCATCAAAGGCTGCAACCACCAAAGAAGCCACAGCTGATATTATTTGGGTGGAGGAGCATTTACAGCACAGCTATGACTCTGACATGATAGTATTTGTGTCAGTGCACACCATCAATGTTTGAAAAATAGTGTGCTCATAATGGCCTCTGCTTTAAACAAACCCACCTTGTTAGTACACCATGTAGGTGTGAAACTTGTGTTTTTCTGTGTATAAGTGTTAATTTGTTTTCTGGCCCTATGTCTGTGTTCAATATTTGACCATAGCATTGCATTTGGGTAGACTGTTTCAGTTGGTTTTTAAACTCAGTATTGACCCTGAAAAATCTTTGTGTGATAGTACATATAAACCAGTGCCACAAACACTAATGTGGTCCTTGATTCTGTTTCAGACTTGATTCTGCTGAAACAGATAACGTTCTTATGACACGTGACTCACCTAATTACTATTATTATCATTATCATTATCATTATTATTATTATTGTGCTATTATGCACAGTAAGGCACCTCACCTCTTCAGTGTGCCTCTGCTACTTACGCTACACATGGGTTGTTGAAACTAATGATGTCACTATCAGCTAAAACACATGTGCAGGCTACTTTACTTCCTGAACAAGTGCAGACCTGAGTACAAGATGCGTTTACATTCACAGGAATTGCAACACAGTTCCAGTGCAACTAAACTCACACCACCTCCTACATGTTGTCTCGGGTTTGGTACCACAGTGCTCTTCCTGATCCACATGACAGCTATGACGCTACCAATTTTTTATGCGAACCGTGCTCTGTTTCAGAATAAACTGCCAGTGTGAAAGCCCCCTAATATGCTACAGCCCTGCAATCAGTAACGTGAGGCAAGCGACTTTTATGTCTGGGATATTGTTTTTTTTTATTTATTAATTGCCTATGGACAACAATGCAAAAACAACCCTGGTTCTTTCTGACATACAGCTTTCACGATGAAAAAAAATTTACTGTAGTATGTAGTTACTGTAAGTATAAACTCAATGGGTTTGGCAGCGGTGTGATGTGTTCCTTCGTCTGAATCTTCGCTTATCACATTTCCCGAGGTGCGATCACACAGACGAGATCTTTTCAGAATCAAGAACATGCAGTTATGTGGAAATGATATTGAGAGAAAAAAACAGTAGCCAAACTTTAGTGATATCTTTTACCTGCAATGCAACGACAAAACACATCTGATAGCCAAACTGCTGTGAAAAAAGGCACAAACACAACACACTGCACTGAAACCTTTGTTATTATAAGGTAAAGAACAGATTGATAGTTGTTTGATTCACATAGACTTTTGTAGTCCATTGGGGTAAGATTCATGCTGCTCCAAGCTTTTGCTCCATAAAATCCTATGAAGGCGGAGCAGCAGATTGTACCATTAATGACAGGGTCCTGTTTTTCTATTGTTGTTGATGTTGTTGTTTTGTCGTGCAGAAGGCATAGATAGTGTGTCTAAGATGTTCATCAGTATTTCTATTGTAAGATATATCACACAGCCTCTTCAAGGGAAAGGGAGATTAATGGAGTGGATAATGTCTGTATGTTAGAAATGTGTCTGCACCACACTGACCTTGTTTTCCATGCAAAGACTGAGGGAAAAAAAAGAAGAAAAATGCCTCTCCCTTTTGAGATGAATTTGGGCTGGAAATTTTGTTCGAACCTGCCAACCATGCTTAATAGCATTGGGAAGCACATCTGCTGTATCAAACACAGCTGAACGAAGGTACATCTAAAACCTGCTCAACACAAGCTGGTAGATGAGAGTTTGCTGTTGATTATCAACTGATTGTTATGCGGTTACTCTAAAAATGTATTAGATTGTAGCGTATACAATAAGCGAAGTGTCAGGGTTCTGAGACTTCATTTTGTTTGAGGCTACATTATTAACTTATTACTAATATAGCCAAAAAATGGAATTCATGCCTGTTTTTGTTGTGTCCATATTCAGCATTGAATTTCTTTGACATGTCACATACCACAGTGGTGATTAATGGCTCATATAAAAGTAGACACTCAGGGCTTTAAGAATTTATTCAAATATTTACACAAATATTTCTGTTTATACCTAGCCTAGGGGCAAAACTGTTTCAGAAATGTTTCATGAAAAACAAAATATATGGATGTTTCTATCTTCAAAGTAAATGATGATATCAAGACCATTTCTGCTCTATGACATACCCCAAGTGCTTGTACATAAGTATCTAAAATTTCAACCACTACATTTCTGTGTATGTTTATCCCAACAGAGGGTAAAACATCTCACACTGTGTCCTGACTCATTTTATATCACTTGAGGTGATAAACAATTAATTTGTTTATATATTGAAGATGTCTTATAAGTCGATTTTATGCCGGTAAAAAGGGTTAATGTTTCCCTCCTTCAACAACACCTTTTACAACCCCGGGGATAATGTTCCAAGACAAAGGTCCAGTTTAGTAGCCTTTTTTTATCTGACAGTGTAAATAATGTCTTTAGTGTGGGAATAAATTTCCTCTGCACTTTCTCGTAGCAGCATGTAGATGGTCTGTGTGCTTGTGTCTTGTGTCATGCTCTAAAGGGTACTCTCTCAGATCGTTCGGGTCATGGTGACGAGCTTCGTCAGTCGGACACGAGTGTGACGTCAGAGCATTCCAGTCTTTTTGTCTCTCTGGCCCCCCTTGGATCAAATGACAGTCTTTACTTCTTTCTTTCTGTCTCCCCTATCTTGTTCTTCTACTCCTCCCTTTCTTTATCACTGCTGCCCTACATGCTCTTCTGCTTTTCAGTCGTGAGATTCTTTTAAAGAATAACACACTGTGACGCAGGCAGTGACAAGAAGGTGTCCAGTAATGGGAGTGTATTACCCAGTACCCCTGTTTGTGTATGTGTGTGTGTGTGTGTGTGTGTGTGTGTGCTATCTTGAGGTCCGGTAAGTGATGGGGTAACCAGTGGGTCACTGGCAGGCTCTGTGTCGGAGCAGATGTACAGCGTATTTTGACAAATACGTAGGGAATGCGCAAGTATCTTCTCTCAGGAGCTTTTCTTTACAAGAAAGAATGTGCTAAAAATAACCCCTCTTGTACTCCCTCGCTCTCCTTTTCGGCCTTTTGTCAGCTCTTTTTTCACTGTTTAGCCTTTGGCTCACTGTCAGTCCATGACTCTAGCAGGATTCCTGGAGTACATTCACAAAAGACAGAGAGAGAGAGAGAGAGAGAGAGAGAGAGAGAGAGAGAGAGAGAGAGAGAGAGAGAGAGAGAGTTGAGATGATATGATATGATATGAATCAAATCTTGCTTCACAGTCCCTTCAGTGTTCGTCCAATGGCCAGACCTGTTTACATTCTTCAGTCTTGTTTAGATCCGGCTGTTTTTGTTGCTGTTATTGTTTAGTAGCCCACTGTTTATGTCAAGCCCTCTGCGTCCAACACCTACTCTTCCACTGAAAGCCGGAAGGATGGAGAGATGGCAAGAAAGATCGACATACGTGGAGAGAGAGAGAGCGAGAGAGCGAGAGAGCGAGAGAGAGAGAGAGAGAGAGAGAGAGAGAGAGAGAGAGAGAGAGAGAGAGAGAGAGAGAGAGAGAGAGAGAGAGGGGGTGTATTGGAGAGTCAGTCAGACAGACAGACAAGGGGAAAGAGTTGGAGAGAAAGGATTAGACGCCACATACAATGACAGGCAAGGAAAGAATGTTTAGGCAGGCTGAGAAGGGGAGAAGGGACATGCACGAGTGTTGTGTGTGGTGTGTGTGTGTGTGTGTGTGTGTGGGTGGGTGTGTGTGTGGGTGGGTGTGTGTGGTAGCACCCGGGATCAGGGGTGTGTTGGCGAAAGTGTGTGTCGGCTTGTTCTTCACAGACTGAAATACAGTCTGCAAAATGTTAGCAGGTTTTTGAGATGGCTAGAGCTCTAAGGAAAGGGGGAGAGAGAGAGAGAGAGAAAGAGAAAGAGAGAGAGAGACAGTGTGGAAAAGACATGTTTATCCTGTAAGAAATTCCCTTTGCGTGCTCTGCCTCTCCTTCAACATCTCTCCAAACAATTTCTCCCACCAACACCCTGAAAGCCCCCCCACTTCCATTCCCTGGCTTCCTGGTGCTCTGTCTTATTGCTCCACTGTGGTTATTCCGCCGTTTCGCCACCAGCCAGAGACAGAGAAAGTGTTATGGTAAATGTCGCTCCACTAAGCACTTTGGCCCAGTGTCTTACTGTACCAGTGAAATGACATCCAGGTTTATTCTTGCATCACAGAGGGCAAGTATGAGTGAGCACGATTGTGCGTCAAGGCAATATCAGAGTAATGCTGGCTGCCAAGCTGTGGAGACTGGAAGACAGCTCCTTTGGGTGATTTATACCGTTTCGAAGAATTTTCGTAACTAGATCGAGTGAGTGTGTAATAAGAACGAGCTGTGAGCAGAGATGTTTCATCAGCAGAAAAGTGAGAAAGTGTTTGAGGGGCATCACCCGGTGGTACAGAGAGTTGCCTGGCTTGCGTCCAGCCCTCTTTGTGTGTGTGTGAGTGTGTGTGTGTGAGTGCGAGGGAAGCAGTTGGCTCAGTAACAGTCCTCATTAACTTTGCTTTATGAGTGCGGTGGGATGTAGATTGCTTATACCACAACACAGACTTCTTTCTCTTTTTACTCGTTCTCTTTCCGCCTTTGACCTAGTATGACTGGATAGTTTACATACATGGCAGTTGTGTTTGTGTGTGTGTGTGTCTGTGCGTGCGTGCATGCATGTGCGCGTGTTTATGTGTGAGAAAAGAAGCTTTTCAGACATCACATTATTGCTTAATGATCCCCCCACAGTTTGTCATTCTTTTTTTCCCCCCTCCCTTTCCCTTTCTATTTTCCCAGAGTCATTTCCACACTCACATGTTCTCTGACGTCTTTAAAAGGAGGTGGTGGTGGTGGGGGGGTCAGGAAGCGGGGCGATGAGGGGAGGGGGAGGGGGATGATGAGGGGGAGGGGGAGGGGGATGTGGAGTGGAGTGGAGGGGTGATTGGGGATGGGGGGGCTGTGGTTTAGAGGTTGTCATGGTGACAGACCCAGCTGGGACGCTCATCTTCCCTCTGTTATAGGATCTGACCTAGGGGAAAGGTAGTGATGTAGCAATATGAGAGTAAATATTAACACAATCTCAACACAAACACAGACAACACGCACGCTCATGGAAGACTTCCGACTCCCACTCTCTCACTCACACGTGCACTTTCCTCCTTGTTTTATATCTCTTTCCATCGTGAAATTCCCTGCAGGAAATGATGCGTGATGGCCGAGAAATGATAAGTTATGAGCGTGTTCTTCTTCAGGTCCTCTTCCTGTTATCCTGCTGTGTCATAGCAATCATTCGGACATCAGACTTTTGTTTATGTTGGTGTGTGTGTGTGTGTGTGTGTGTGTGTGGAGGAGAGAGAGAGAGAGAGAGAGAGAGAGAGAGAGAGAGAGAGAGAGAGAGAGAATGTCTCTGTGTTCCTGACAAAAGCAGCACAAATGCGTGCGCATTCGCGTAATGTGAGCGCGTAATCTGATGGCCTAAAAACCTCAGTGTTTTGAAGCATTAAAGAACAGAGTAACATTAAACACTTATGTTTTATTTACTGATGCAGGCGAAAGTCTGAAACGTGCCCTTTTCTTTATCAAGGTATGTGTTCCAGTTTATTTAGGCTGGTGAAACTTTGTCTCATAACACCGGCTAAATTCAATAAACTTGCAGTGATTTATAGGTCACACACACACACACACGCGTGCATGCACACACGCACTCACACTCACTGACACATACACGGTCATTTTTCAGGTCTAGACAGAACATTTTAAAGCGCTTTCATGCTAGCTGACCTACTCAGTGGCTCCACAAATAATCTTTGGTATTGCCACTGGCAGCGCTCCTGTACAGTCCAGTCAACGAGGACACATTCAGATCTGCCGGAATGTGACCGATACGCTATGCATGTGTATGGTGGACATGTTTACATATCCTAGTGGGAACCCATTTTCTCCGCAAGTATAGAAATAGCTGCCAGATTGAACCTTCCTGGAACATTTGCCTTGTCCTCATGAGAAAAAAAAAAACCCTAAAAGAGCCAAAATGTTGGTTTACAGTGTATTACCTGCATAAGGATAGTAAAACAAGTGTGTGTGCATGGGTGTGTCATGCACATGGATTGTATTTTGGGGTATTGTTAACGCGCATTTGTTTGCACTTGTTTGTTATATATTACTTCGTATTGATGTGATATGAAGTAAAAACAAACATTTAACACAATTTCATATATTCCCTCAACCACTGCAATTCTCACGGACATACACACCTAAAACTACGTTCACACCCGTCACCAGTCGCTGCACTATGAAGTCGCCAGTAGGTGTTTCTACCACTGGTTGCCATGGTGACAGTGTTTATCAGTGGGTGGCATAACTAGCATTCCGTTTTCTACGACAAATCAGTTTCTTACCGCTAAAACGAAACATTCCGGAGGGAGATTTGTTGTTTGTATATAAAAATTCCGTAGTGTATATATGCACCATATCATATGAGATGAAGCAGAAGCAGTGTGTGCACTTTGCCACAGATCCCGTTGTCACCAAGTTGATCTATATTCATAAAGTTACACTTCTCAATACATCCAGTCACCAACGTTCACCGGAAGTCTCCATCTCTGAGTGAAAGTGAATGATCTCCTGTTGCTTTGTTGCTGTATGTGTGAATGTAGTATGTAAGACACACACACAGACTCACACTCTGGTCAGATGGACATGTTCACTGTTGCCAATGCCAGAACATCTATGTAAAAATTTGTAGAGTGTGCATGTTGGCCTGAGAAAGTGGCTGCTGCTTGATGGTAGCTCCTAAAGTTAGCTGTTTAACCACCTGTATAAATTCATTAGGAATTTAATTACTACAATTAAACTTCTGCCCTCTAGCCGGAGGTGATGCGAGTTCAAAAGAAGCTGTTAAAAAGCACAGGAGTA